>CM031924.1:23415828-23974340 GCA_018703695.1 Prunus fruticosa | reverse complement strand
GATTCATTATCTAATTTTTCTTTAATTTTAATTTTTTTAAAATATTAAAAAGTGCAAAATTCCAGTATTCTCATGATTTAATTAATAATTTTGATTCTTAATGTTGCGTAAGTAGAGGAACGTCTTACATATTTTGAATGTTTAAGGATTTACATTTAGCTTATATATATATTGATAATAAATAAAAAGAAATTGTAGGGCCCAAAAATTGGTGACTCAATTATATGAGTTGCGAATTAGTGTGCACATTTAAAGACTAAACTTCGGTTTTTTTGTTGTTGTTTTTTTAAACATTTAATTATTCTTTTTATTTCAAACATATAAATAAAATTCAGGTAGGCAAAGTTTCAATTATGATTTCACGTCAGAGCTAAGGCCAAAGCAATTGGAGTGTGGCAGTTTGATTAGGTTCGGTTTGGATAAAAGTTATAAGGGAAACCAAATCGATTTAAGAAGGTTTGGTTCAGAATAATCCATTCGGTTAATTCGAGCCGGTTGGACCTAAACCCAATTCTCTTTCTTTTTGCATTTTTACAACATTGTAGCTCAATTATAACAAATAATCACAGTTCCTTCTTCATAAATCATTTCTAGAGGACGGAAGGTTTAAACTTGGAAAAAGTTCGTAAAAACTAGATATTTCACTAACTAATATAGCTCAAATTCAAATATTCGTATATAAGTATTAACTAATTAGAGTATTACACATATCAAATAAAATATAAATAAATAAATATACACATAAACGGTACGGGGCAAGTTTGGTTTCCGGTTCAGAAGCTCAAAACTAACCGGCTGAAGGATATACGGTCCGGTTTGATTTTCAACATTTGACTTTTTATTTAGTCAAAGTGGGACCGGGGCGTTAGGCCGGTCTGATGCCCACCCCTAGGTAAAATGAACATGTATGTGAAGAAGCGAGCTACCTAACAGTAGAAAGGGCATTGATCATAATTAAACACATAAATAACATAGAAGGAAGTTCATGATGCCAAACTGAGATTGACGCATTGGATGCCAAGAGAATTGTTGGGCATGCGCTAGGAAGATTGTCTAAAGTTTATATCTTTAAATAAGACAAGCAAAGTGTTGAATATCTCTATGATTCTATATAAAGTTATGGAAACCAACTAGACCAAGCAACAAGCCAATGAAGTAAAGGGACAAGGAGGGGGACTATCTTTTGAAGCACAACATTTTGTATCCAGACATTTAGAAAATCCAAATTTTTATGTTGTTAACTATTCACACTAAACCATTAATGAAGTAAAATCTTAATTGAAAGATGAGATTTACATTGTTGGAAAAAAGAACATATGGCTTGTTTGGTATTCTGTTGAGAGTAAATTTATAAATTTAAAAATACAATTTGAGTCTAAAGTCCGAAAAATCCATTCGAATATCCAATTTTGAAAGTCCAAACTTTAGAAATACCCAAACAATTGAAAACAGAACAAATCTGCCTTTTTTAGAATTTTTTTTCTAGAAATAGTTTTCAAATAGCATCCACACAAATTTTTGAATATAAAGAAAATAATTTAGAATTTATAAAGTGAAATTTTTGAATTCAGTTTCTAAATATTAGATCTCAAAAGTCCAATACCCAAGTTTGGATAGCTCATCTGTTTCCGGTCCACTATGGTTATGGAACACATTCCATTTCAAGGGCCACAAAGTTAATGTTGATGGGCCTCTATGAGGTATTTTTCTTTTTCCATCCACCCCTTCCATACCCGTAATATTGAAATCGAAAATTCCCCATCCCCACCTTTGTTCAGGAACAAAATCCCCATGCCCGCCCCATTACAAAAATAATAAAAAACGCAAGTCTAATAAGAAAAAAATAACAAAAGTTTTGTTTTAGACTTACAACCTAATGTAATTGAATTAAATATATAATGTAATAATCTATAACAGAAAATTCATGGAGAGAGTCATGGACAAAGTTAAATGTAACTTAAGTAATATATACATATATATTCACAACGAGGCGGGTTGTGGGTTAGGGATCAAAACACTATCTCCGCCCCTCACCTTCTAAGACCATACCCAAAATTTCCCCCAAATCCGTCCCATACCCAATTTCTATTCTTTATACCCCACCCATAAGGTCCAAGTCCCACAGCCCTAACCCGTGCGGGAATATTGCCATCCACTCTCTCTCTCTCTCTCTCACTCACACACACACACTTATTTTTATTGATTCTATAAAATATGACAACCTTCTTTTAGTACAGAAAATAAGCACATCATAAGTACAGAAAATCAAACACTATTGTTATACTGTTGCTTGAACAAATTTTTCCAAGCTTAATAGGGTTAACACCTTCCACTGTTTACATACTTTCAGTTATGACAGAAGTAGGGTGAACTTAACTATATAAAGCCTGGAAACTAACAATAATATTCAAATACTCATCTTTAGGCTCAATATCAAACTTAAAAACAAATAGGACTTATATATCAGATCTTATTATATATTCAAGGCTGTAAGCTTCGGTCTTGAAAAAATATACACGTACTGCGACTTGTCTTCTTCAACAAGAGATAATTCAACTCATTTGCAACTCATTAGCTTTCCATCTGTCATATCCCGTTAGGAAAAGCTAACCGGCATGGCGTAAGAAAAAGCTTTTATAGGCAAATAGAAGCATATATCTTTTCATTAGAATCTGCTTGGCACTAGTTTTAAATCAGAAGGGCTAAAAGCACTTTCCCATAATCAAAACTGCTGGGAGATACAGAGCACAAGCGGTGAGATTGAAAAGTAAACAAATATTCTTCAATAAATTGAACTATTGTAGCCATTAGATTATAGTAGTTAGAACCCAAATCTTGTCTTGGATTCTAAACTAATTCAGTAATCTTCTACGAAAGCGAGCTGGAATAAACCAACCCCAACTTGAGAGAAGTGCCAGAGCTGTAGTGGTCTAAGAAGGATCTGAATGGCTGAAATCGCCTATTGGCTCGGAGGATTGGCCTTGTTCAAGTTCAAGTACAAGTGTTTGGATTTGTTGGTTGCCATCTGTGCCAAGAAGACATTCATCATCACTAATTGGAAAGAAAAAAACAAGAAGTAAAGCTAAGGAAACTGAACCAAAGCCGTTCATATCATCATCTAAGATCCCTAGAGGCTTCTCCAGGAGGTTCTGAAGTTTCCACTACCTGCTTCAATCGCTTGTTTTCTTGCATCAGTTGGGTCCCCTGCGAGTACAAGAGTAAGGTCAGGAGGAGAAAGAAATTATTAGGAAAATTTACTCTTAGTGCCATCAAATGTTGCACCACACCTGAGGTCCGCATTTGTTTCCAATTTGTCTGAGTTTTTTTTGAAGAATTATTTTTTATAAGATGCATGGAGACGGTTTGGATTATCAAATTACAATGTGGTACATCACTCTATATTCATTACAAAACGTACTCTCTGAATCCCGCAATTAAAAATTTATCTATATCATATATAAACACATCCCTATTTGTCAAACTTTATTTTTGTTAAAAGCTTCATTACGCCTCTATTATTGAAACAATTCCAATAAATATATTATCAAAATTACACATTACCAACTAGTACTTTTCAATTACACCTCTAAATCTCTCCTTCCAAATATATATACCCAAATGAAACCTGAGTAACTTTTCTCACCTTTTCACTTTTTTTTTATAAAAATAAAAAATAAAAGGAATAACTTCATTCTCACCTTTTCACTTGTGTAATTGCTATATGCCAGGTATTTATAGATCTCAGCAACTTGTCTCGGTATCATTGAAATAGTTTGTACTTTTTCTTTATCATCAGTGTTAATCATGCATGGAGATAGCCATAAATTCAAACTTTGGCGCAAAATTCCTTGAAAGGAAAAAAAAAAAAAAGGTTTCATATCTGACCTTCCACTTAAGAGAGGTGATCTCCTTCAGAACAATTTCACCCTTAAACACAAAATGTTTATATGTAAGGGTATGTTGAAGAATTTCTAAAAGCCACAAAAATTAATAAATCAACCAAACAGAGAGAAAAACAAACCTTTCACTCCTAACACGCTTCAATCCTGATCCGAGCAGTTTCTCTAGTTCATGCAACTCTTTCATGTTTAGTTCTTGGAGTTCTTCTCCCCATTAGCTTCCTGTTGTAGGAGGCACCCCTTATTGTTGCCAGAGTGATGTACATTTAAATCCCAACTTATAAACAGTAATTATGGATGTAGTAATATACCTTAGCTCATGTGTATTCTCCGCAATTTCCTTGCTCAATGCGGCGGAAGTTGCTCTCAAGCTGAGACATACCAAAGGATTGCAGTTTAATGAAAAAAAAAAAAATTCAGAATTTTTTTTTTCATATGCAAGATGTAGAAGCAGTTTGGAAGAAAAATACTATGTTTCCCCCTTGTTTATGGATCACCAAACTCAAAGATTAAGGGTGGATTTGCAAAATATGCACAGCGGAAGTATAAAATGTGTTTAATGTGTAGAAGCATAACAACAAATTAAAGAAACAGAAGTAAAAGGCTACATAGAGCTCCTATACCGAGAAAAACTCCTTTCTATATAAAAACTTCTACATAATCTATATTTTTTCTGAACTCATACACTTCTTCACTCTATTCACTTCTCACTCTCATAAATAACAAAAAGCAAAGCCTTATTTAAAGGTATCCCTTAACCTAACCACTTAAACCCACTAACTTAGGGCTTGTTTGGGGAAATGCTTCTCAAGTAAGTACTTATGCTCATAAAGATGTTGAAATTTTCAGAGAAAGAATGCAAGTGCTTCCTAGGAAGTGCTCATTGAAGAAGCGCATAGGAAGCACTGTTAGAAATCCAAGTGTTTCTAAACTTTTATGTCAAACACTGTTAGAAGTGGTTTTAGTTGTCAGAAAGCGCTTTTAACTCTTCCAAAAGCACTCCCAAACAAAACTTTAGTTTAATACTAACTTATAAAAAGAAACTCTTCATTTATCCCGAACTCATGCACTTATTAAATAAACTAGATTAATAATAGTTAAACTCTCCAAATGATAACTCTTCTTATACTACGCATTAATCTTCTAAATTACTGCCAACAAAGATGAATTTTCATTCGTTGTTATCGTCGGTAATTATTTCCATCTGGTTAGGCTAGAAAGTACTATATTTTATTGAAGTTATTTAGAAATTTTTATGTGATTAATCATTCTTTCTTTTATTTTTTGTTAGGAGAGAGAACGGATTTCAAACTTCAACATCTTCAAGGTTCTTCTTCTATAGTGATAATCTCCTACAACCCAACGACGTAGTTGATATTGAGTAAACCTTGTAAGCTCTTTTGTAGTTTACTTTTGTATTTTTTGATCTCATTTATATTGTTTTGCACTTGTTATTTATAGGAGATCAATGACCCAGTTTCCTAACCACTAATATCAAAATTTCAGGCTTGAGTGGAAAAGATGAACTTAAAGGCTCTTAAGAGGAAAGAAAACAAGTTGAGGACAGAGAATTTGTGCTATGGAGGTCGCTGATTGATGACTACCTAGATCATAGGAAATTTCATCTCCTTTTTCTGGGAAGAAGCATGAGAGTATGACAATGTAAGACTGGGAAGAGGTTGACGCTATGGCTTTTGGGGCTATTCTGTTAACTCTCACAAATGAGGGTGAGGCTTCACGTTTTGTGCGTGAAGACAATTCTGCTGAATTGATGAAAGCTTTCTCTGAGATGTATTAGGGTTTAGGGTTTAGGGTATTCACTGAGGATCTTGATATTATTCTAAGCGAAGAAATAAGACTTAAGAAAACAAAAAAGAATAACCAAAAGCTGCACTCAATACATGATCAAGACCTAGAAGAATTGGCAGAAACTCAAGTTAACGGGCTAGATCAAAATCCAAAGGTCCATCTAAGGGAAGAAGTAAATCAATATCTGGTAAGTGGTTCTATGGTTGTTGTCACTGTGATCGGTCATATGAAGCACTATAGGGCTTTCATAAGTGAATCACAAGGAGCCAACTCCTTTGGATTCATTGAGGACACTAAAATTTTGAGCGTTGATAGCCCATTGGTGTCGTGCATTTTTTTTATTGGAGAGCTTCATTTCATTCTTCACCACATCATGAAATCATGGAGAAACATATGAAAGGAAACTTTGGGAAGCTATATCTTGCTGATGATGAACCCTTGGACATTGTGGGAAGGGGTAATGTGTATATCAAGCTACCTACCAGTTCTATATGGACATTGCGTGATGTTAGACATTTTAGGTTTGAAGAAGACATTTATTTATGGGTCAGTTGGATAGTAAAGGATGTGTAATGACTTTCTCCAATAATTGTTCAAAAGCTTCTCCAAATGAGCTTTGGTTCCGGCTCATGGGAAGAAGTTAGGGACTCTTATATGACCTTGAACACCAAAAGTAATGTAGCAGTCGCTGAAAGCTGTGAGAATGCTGATTTGTGGCAGTGAAGTGGGTTTTGAGGTATCTGCTAGGTACTACTGACATGTCACTATCTTTCAGAGCTGATGGATTTCAAAAGAAAAGAAAAATCAAGTGAATGCATGAGAGTCGAAGGCCCAAGAAATCCTGCCATTTTCTGAAATGAAGGAATGATTTTAAATCGACAAATGTTTAAGTTTCTTTTTAGCTTTTTTTATACTAATTTATATAGAAAACAAGTCATTTGGTCATCTAAGACAAAGAAAGACATTGCTAAAAGAAGTAGTAGTCGACAGCATCAAACGTATATATACCTGCAGGTCAAGAGATGGTTGATTGAACTTGTCAAAATTGGAAGAAAGCAGGCCATGCCTTTCAATTACTTGTTGCACGCTTTCCACATGAAAAGAAATCAAATTCAATTAGTTTGCATTTCAACGAAAACTTGCTTATTTTATGTTTGTATTGTGTACGTAATAAATTCTGTAATTTTATATTGTATTGCATGTATATAGTAGTTTGATCGTTGGCACATTATTCAAGCTGTCACAATTCAAGAACTATTGTGATTATATATATATATGACTGGTCTAGCTAGGTTTATATAATCATTATCATAACATAATTTAGGCTTGTTTGGGAGTTATTCTAGATAGACCAAAAAGCACTTTTATGAAGAATCACTTTAAGTGATTTTATGAAGAAGCACAAGAGAAGTGCTTCTCCCTGGAAGCACATGGGACATGGGAGGTGTTTCTCCCCAAAAGTGATTCTGGCCCATCCAGAATCACTTCCAAACGAGCCCATCGTCTACTATGAGTTAAAGTTATTAAACATGATCTTAAGAGTTAAGACCATTAACAATGAAAATACTAAAAAGTACATGAATCTTCTTCATTAAATGAATAAATCCGAGCATATATAGAATGTGCGGTCATATAAGAGATACAAGATTAAAACACTAGTTGGAGAGCAGTGAATACAAAGATCATCTATATGTATGATCTTACATACGGTTCCTACTTCAAATCCTTCTCTTGATTAACATGGAATTCATAACTTTGTAATCATCTTAATTTTATAGTGTTTATTTAGATTAATAATATTAGAAAGAATATAAGTTTTAATTAAGTATTTGGTACTCCTTGTCTTCATTAATTAAACTGTTTCTATAGTAATTACTCCTCTAATTAAACCTTTATTTTTTCATTCATGGTGATGATTGATTGAAAGATTAATGAAGATATATATTTTTTATTCATTGTCAGCAGAAACTATAATAAAAGTCACCAAACAAGCAGCTTATAGTACGTACGTATTTAATTTTTATTTTATCATTCTCCCCATTAGCATCTCTTCCATATATATATGTATATATATATATATGTACTTAGGATGTACTGTCCACAGATTAAAAAGAGAAAAATAATTATGTTAATTCTTTTGGTACTATGAGTATATTTATATTAATTATGATAAAGAAAAATACCTGGAGCTGGTGTATTCAAAGAGCTTCCCAGTAGCGGAGAAGACTACAAGAGCAATCTCAGCATCACAGAGAGTAGAGAGCTCCTGGGCTTTCTTGAAAAGCCCTCTCCTCCTCTTCGAAAACGTCACCTGCCTCGCCGTTGTGTTGTCGATCTCTTGATCTGGATTTTCCTCCTCGTCATTTAATTACAAGGAAAATGCAGAAACCCCTTCACATAAAATCATTTCATTATCAAACGGTCATACACAAAACTATATATATTATACACAGAGAGAGAGAGAGAGAGAGACACTACATAATAAAATTAATGAAGTTTCAGATCCAACTAAATCTAGAGAGGGTCGATTATTCTGAGTAAATGTGGAATGAAAAAAGGGAAATTAAAGATACCCCATCATATAAATCAAACCATTTGAACAAAACTAGGAAGAGGAAGTGAGTTTCTGGACATATGGGAAAAATAAGAGAGAGATAGAAGAAACAAAAGAATTATAAATAAATAAATTCAAACAGTACTCACCTAAACCCAGAAATAGGAAAAAAAAAAAATATATATATATATACAAATAAATAAAAAAATACTATTTAGAGCAAATCAAATCAATCAAAGCTTGGGTATTGTGGTGGAGACAGCGTTGTACTTCTGCAAATGGAAATCTACAGAGTGGGAAAAAATGGTATCTGGAGAGAGAAGAAAAAGATCATAGGTTTTGGGTAAGAGCAAAAAGAGAACATAAAAAAGATTAAAGTGGTGTTACAACCAGCTTGCACCTTTCAAAACTAACCCTAGCTAGATTCAAAGAAGAAAATCTTAGAAAACCCAATAGGGAAACAGACGGAAAAAAAGAACCCTAGCAACTGATATGTATCTCTACCAATCCAATTGACTCATTGTGTCTGCAAATTCCAGTGAGACTCTCACAAAACGTTTATATATTTTTGCTTCTGATTTCATTTCAAATATTCTTTACCTCTTTTCTTTACATACGTCGTATTTAGTGCCGTTGACACTTCCCACAAGAGCTAGAAAGAAAGCCACCAATGATCTAGAGAGAGAGAGAGAGAGAGAGAGAGCCTAGTTACCTAGTTCAAGAAAAGTTAAGATTCCTTTTAAGGCCAAACAAAAGTTTCTCGTCTCTGCAATATCTATATATCATCTCCCTCAGATGATATTTATTTACTTTTCTATTTTAAAAAAAGGTAAAGGGAATTTAATGGAAAATGGACAGTAGCGGACTGGCTGTGTGGTTGGTCTTTTGCCTAACTAATATAGGAATTTATTATTTTGTTTGTTTTTATTTTATTTTTATAGTTAATGTGGGTGAGGTTTGCTTTGCCGTACAGAGAGTCATGTCGTATGACAGACCAAGAATCATGGCATGGCTGTACCCTCGTACCATGCCATGCTTTCTACCGTTCAAATTCTCGGGATGTGAAGGATTCACTGTTCACATCTTCAGCTACAAATTTAGTGTTTTTTTATTGGGATATTAGCTAATGCTTAATTAGTGGACATCATCTCAATCACTCAATGGAGGCAATGCAACGGAGAACTATAATGTATCATATGAAAAAATTAATTAAAATGGAGAAAAATGTGTTATTGACTTTAAAATATCGCTACAATAATATTCCAATATATGTAAGTTTCTATTTGGTGGAGTGTGAAAGGGAATATATACACATCAATGGAGGTAATTAGGGTCGTTTTCTTTTCTTACATATATTCTTTTCTTTTTTTTTTGTCAAACTTCTTATAATATGTTTTGGGTCATTATGTAGTTTTTATTAAGAGTTTACTACATCAAAACCCTCCTAAATTTTACAGGTCATTTCAAATTGGTATGCAAACTTATAAGACTCTACAAACTCATACACAAACTCACGAAAAACCTACACACATAATCAATGAAATAAATTCTTAACTAAACATGTGATTCAAACTATGTCACATTGTCCGACAAGAGGCCCTAGTTTGGATTAACTTGTAAATTTCACCCCTATTGTTGAGACATAATCTAATTCGAGCCAATTGACAATTAGCATGATGCCACATGGACAACAAGTCAGTAAAGACCTCGCCACTTGGTCCCATTATACCTGACCAAGTTGATGATCGACCCCAATGTTTAACTCACCAACCACACCCTTTACGATCAGGTCAGCATAAACAACTGACCAAAACATTTGGCAAAACCAACATGAACCTTCTTTGGCGAAGCCCAACATCACCTAGGCTCAATTTGCGATTGTTGTCACTTTTTTAAAAAACTGCTTCTGTTATGCTTTGAAAATAATGAGCTGTAAAGTAAAGTAGTTTCATGTTTGATAAACAATATTTTTAAAGTGTTGTTAGTATAAAAAAGGCATGTCAAACCCATTTGGTAAATTTTAATATAAAACTATTATAACTGTAGATAATGACTAAAATGGACATGATGTTGTTGATAAATTTAATATAAAACTATTGTAACTGTTGATAATAACTAAATGGATATGATATTGAAAGTGTTATGTGCTAACTATGTGGTAGTGGTGGTGTGGTGGTGGTGGTGGTCATGGTGGTATAGGTGGAGGTGGATTTGGTGGTTGTGGTGGTGGTGGTGATTGTGGGTGTTGGAAATATGCCCTAAAGCCAAACATGTGATGTAACTTTAAGAATATTGCATTACCTTTTATGATAAACTATAAGGGCAATTATGTCGATTTAGGTTATAGTCTCATTAATAGTTATTTACCTAAACGACAAGTTCATGGGTTGTGAGATGCAGAAAGCAATCTAAAGAAGTTAGGTCCATGAGACGTTTTCCCTATAACTCACACCCTAAACAGTTCCTAGTCATAGGATTGTTTGACTACGCATTAATGATCGGTAAAGACCAGGATATACACGTATCTACTGATTCTGAGGATGACTAATATCAAGTCATTTGTGTAGAGTTACTAAGATAAGTGTATAGGTTTTCATTAGAGAGTGAATTCATTGAACGTGATCAACCGAGAGATATTGTATGGAAGTTTTACTTACATGTCAAACAACATCTCCATAGTTGCAATAATGTAAAATTAGTCATCGACCTGAGACACCACAGTTGTCTTGTGGAAGCATTGTGGATCTTAGATCATACTAAATAGTTGGGTTATCTCAAGGGCATGACTCTATGATATAGTTGAGGTTCATGATGAATCCATATAGGCAGGTGATTGTACAACAAGGGATCTCTACCTTCAGGAAGATGGAGAATGCTCTGGCGACATGATTCGGGAGTCTTCGGCCGAAGCACTAGGTATGATTGAGAATGTTGATTCCAATCATACTTGTATGAGTCATATAAGCTTGGAGTTCACATTAGGGGCTTGACGTGTTTTCCATACCCTAATGATGTGATCAAAAGCATTGAATTAGAGAAGAACCATATTACATTGTAATTCCAATTGAATAGGTTCTCCACCTTATTCTATATTGGCTTGAGTAACCGTGACATGTTGCTAGACATCACTCATGGTTTGTGGAAGCCCTGAGCACATGCCATAACTGGGTCCTCATAATAAGGATAATTAAAAAGAGGTTTTAATTCACAATCAATTAAGGAAGAGTCTGAATCGCCTCCTGCCTCGCTGATTAGAACTTAACGGATTGCACACCTATAAAGGTAAGAGATGGAAAATTAATTAGGAGATGATGAGCACGGATTAATTAGTTAATAGAGATTAATTAATTAATCAAGGCTCAAGAGTTATATTGGGCCTAAAATTAGTTTTAGAGGTTCTACTTGGTTCTTTATTGTTCTTCTTGTTCTTAATGGGTTTGGAATTTTTGTTTAGACTAAACACCATAGCTAAATAGTTGTTCTGAATACTTGATTACAACCACACACTGAATGGATAATCATATTTGAGAAAGAACGAACTCCATAAGCTAGTTTGATTTACTTTGATGCTTGTTACTTTGAAGCATGGAATTAGATGTTTGTGGTGAAGTTGAATCCCTAATCTTGATGTGTTAGTTTAGTTTATCCTTTTCATTTAAGTTATGGTTTCCTAATCAAATAATCTGAAATTCTGTTTCAAGTTTCCTTGTCTTTCTTTAAGCATTTCTGAAGTAGCTCAATAAGAAAGAGGGAAAGAGAGGAGACAACCCAATCGATAGAAACATGGAGTATGGAGCAGCGGAGAAGTCGACCTCCAACTGCTTATGGCCAACCACTCTCCAGCTAATCACTTCAAAGGGAGCATTCCGATCATATCTCTTTCATTTGTATAATAATTGCTACTCATGCTTAGTTTTTTCTCATTTTCTGTTTTGTTTTTGTTAGGGTTTTCTTTTTCTTGATGTGGGAGAAACATGATGAGCAGCTGACCCAAATACTCAAAGAAGAACATGTGCTGCCATACTATGTGCATTTCCCTCTCATTGTCTTCAAAGGGAAGTTCTAAACTATCTTTCTTTTATTTCTTTCATTTCATTCCTTTAACCTTGATTTTATGTGCATTGCATGCTTTACATGGATTCAAACATTGAGGGCAATGCTTCATTTAAGTTTGGGGGTGCAGGTAGTTTTTTTTTTTAGTTTTTGTGTTTGTGTCTTAAAAATGTAGGCTTCTTCATTGCTACAAATTTTTTATTTTCTGCTACTGTTTTGAAAGTTTGGTCCGCGTTGTGTTCTTCATTTTTTCATGCTGAATCCAACGACATAAAGAACGTTAAAATTGACCAAGTGGTTTGAAAGTTACATGTCAAAATAGATTAGATGTTGAAATTGAGCAAAACAGCAATTTGAAACCCCTCGTTTTCTTTTTATGTTTCTTTTCTTTGAGTCATTTTCAGTTTTCCTTCCCACACCAATGATAAATCTTGAGTCTAACTTCTAATATGGCTCTTAGGAATTTGATAAGCATTGTGTTAGGTCTGAATCTTATTCTTTTACTAGCTAAGTCTCACATAATTATTCTTGAGCTTTCTATGCACTTTAGCCATGATTATACACCTCTTGCATGTCTTACCCAATTGTATGCATTTTTGCTTGTGTGATTCACTGGAATGTTAAGTTATAACTAAGATATGATTTAGGCCATCTTTGTTAAGCCTCTTTCTTTTTCCTCCATCAACCTATACAATACATATTCCATTGTAAACCCTTTTGTGGCCAAACACTTAGCCATTTCTTTCTATCACCTTATCATCCAATAAACATCCTATCATCTAAGGGACTTGTAGAGCGTGTTTGTATTTCAGATTGTAATGCATTTAAGGCAACAAATGAGCTGAAATTTTTTTTTTTTTAATAAAAAGAGAAAAGAAGTGTGGCCAATGTAGTCACGACCCTAGGGTGATATAAGGAGAAATCAAGGTGATCTAGGGTGAAGAGCCGCAAAATTGGGCCAAATATTATACAAAGTGTGTAAACAGCAAAATCAAATTGTGAAGTGATTCAATTGCAAAATCTGGTGTTGTGAGCTTTTCAATTTCTATGCCTTACATTTCAAACGTCCATGATCTTGTTTACATGACATGCTCTACTTTGTTCCTTAGACTTTGTGTTTTCATATCCATTCTTTGTCTAACCATTACCATAACCCCATTACATCCATGAGTAAAGTCCTATTGATTTTGGTTTAGCTTGGCAAACTTGTGCTCATTCTTGCAGGAATTCATATCGTTGTTTGAGAAGCATGAGTTGTATCTTCATGGCTGTTTCACACACACACACACACCTTGAGCATGATTCGTGTGAGAGTGGGGTAGCACTTGAATAATGTTTAGAACTTCCTTAATGCTTGTTTTGTTCCTTGTTGAGCCATGTCTATGAAGTTTAACATTTTAACGGTGGAGGTTAACGTCTGAAGTTGTAGGTTTTGTTTTTGTTTTTGTTTTGCTTAAGGACTAACAAATCATTAAGTTTTCTAACCATTTTGTTTTGTCCAAGTAGTTTGTGTCCCGGAAATAAAACCGAGAACAACTCCTCCTACTAGGGATGCCTAGAGGTTTAAAGGCTTGTTGCATACGCTCAATGCCAATGGAGTTACCTACGAAAGTGGTCTAGTTAACTTCTTGTTTTGTTTTTGTTTTTCTTTTGTTTTGCTCGAGGACTAGCAAAATCTAAGTGTGGGGGTGTTAAGCTCATAATTTCATACATATACGTACCATATTTACTTACTTCTTTTGCTTAGTTTCTTAGAATTTTGAGTTATTTGCCTCTCTTTGTGTGTTTTGTAGGCCAATAGAGCATGAGAGCATTTGAAGCAATATGGTGCAAAAACGTGCAAGAGCTTGGAGACTGAGGTAGAAGTTCATTTCGGCCTTATCTTCTTCATCCGAGCTTGGATTGGGCCAATACTTATGTGGTTGGATCAGAGACATTCTGAACTTCACAATGGACATCTTAAAGTTGTCATTTAATTCACCCAAGGCCAATTCGTAAGCCCATGAAAATACACATCATGCTGACATAAGGATGAGCTAATGGATGCTTGGTCATGGTGAGCTAGGCATGAGGTATTGGTTTTGGATGGATGCTTGGTCATGCCTGACATATTGATGAGCTAGGGCTGCTGGTGGAAGTTATTGGTGAAGTGCAACAACCATTTCTGATTATCTAATGCAAGTGTGTTAGGTGAAATTTGTGTGGTTGGTGAACTTAATTGTATAATCTGATTCACCTAACCCTTGTGCCTATAAATAGGGAGTCTCTAGAGAGCTTAGAGAGCCAGAATTTCATTCCAGAATTTACACTTCCATTGTACACAAAGAGAGGGAAAGTTGAGAGTCACAAAGGGAGAGAAGGGAGAAGGCAGCAGCTGGGAGGCTTTGGCCTCCTGGGAGCCATGGAGATGAATCTTTTCCATCTCTAGCATGCTGTCCTTATCTTCTTCTCCTCCCTTTGTCTTTTATTTTCTTCTTGTATTTCATTTGTTTTACTTTGTTTTTCTGTTATTAGTTTTAATAAACATCTTGCTAGTCTTGTATCATGGTTTGAGTTTATAAAGTTTGATTTCATTCATGAATTCTTCTTCACTAATTTAATGGAGCTGTTTTTGCATCCTTTGATTGATCACCTGAGGTTTTATGCATTTTGCTCTTGTTGGGAAGGGTTGGGGATCATCTTCATTCCGTCCATTAGCAACTGATGTGATTTGGTTTCTAGGTCTCCTAATGTAAACACCATGCTTGGGGTCCTTGTGATGTTCAATACAATTTGATCCAAACACCATGGACTTATTTGTGAGCATCTTCATGAGTGAATCAATTTGTTTACTTGCTGCCATAACATGATTAGAACAATTAGGGTGGATTCTAAAACCTCACCATCTTGTCTTAGTTCTTTTCTTTCTTCTTGTTTTGTTTCTCTTGTCTCCATTTGTGTTTTGTGTAGGAAAACTGAGTTGGATCATTCAATCACCAATCCCTGTGGAATCGACCTCGCACTTACATATGCTAAACTACCAACGGCTCGTGCACTTGCGAGTATCACAAGTTGAGGATGTAGCTGAATCCATTTTGGTGCAGCTAAATCTACGCAACATATTTAATGAGTGGTTGTATGTAGATATTAAGTGTCTTCCACTAATGGCATGAGGAGGAGGAGGAATAAGCAATGTGTTGCAAAAAGAGAGGAAGAACTCAATTTGGATTTGATGACTTTGCCTTCTACAGCTCATGCTGTACAGTCCATTTGCAGACCTGAAAAACGAATTTTCCCATGCTCAAATGAATAAATATCCTTCATGACACTTGTTCAACAAGATGTCAACTAAAACATATCCAAAAATTGGAGCAATTGGATAAAAACTCAATCCACAGGCTGTCACACACCAAGACAGGTTCTAGAAGACAGCTTGCATATGCAGCTGGAATGAAAGGGACTTCATGCTTCTATAAATAGGCAACAACTCAAGAGAGAAAGTGTGCAGAAATTCAAGAGTGATACACAGCAGAAGGAAAGAAAGGAAGAGAGAAAGTGAGAGAAAAAGTGAGAAAGAAAGAGAACAAGGATGGAAAGGAAAGAACCGAGAGCTAATAACTCTCTTAAAATTGTTCTTCACCTTTCTTAGTTCTCATTTAATTCATGTATTTTAGTTTCTTTGTTTTGTTTTAATTCTTAATTATGTCTAGCTAAAATACTTAACTAAGGTTGGATGAAACACCATTATTAAATAAAGTTCTAGTTTTTATCTTCAATTCTCAAATATTGTGGTGTTCAATGATTATAATTTTCACTTCACATGATTAATATATTAATCTTCTTTTCACCACTTCTATCATGTATTGTGACATATAACATGTATTTGTGGTAGTTAAGAGTTTGGATTAATCTATTAATTTATCCTTGGTTTATATTTCTAGTTTACAAATTTCTTTGATATTTTGTTATTCAAATAAACTTTTTCACATAGGATGCTTAGGAAACTTTGATCCTTTGTAGTTAAATAATTTTGTTTACATATTATGCTTAGAATTTGTACTTATGAAGGGAAGGAAAATTTACTTATGATCTAAAGTACAAGCTTAATTGATAAATCTTGAGAAAGCAGTAGATTGATTTCTAGATTGCTACTCCATGAGAATTGAAAGATAAATAATTAGGATCTTATGGAATAATGGTGTGGATTCTAATACCTTAGTTATTTTTTCTCATAAATTTAAATCTTAATTTCAGTTTATTGTCATTTCCATATTTGTTTCATGCTTTATTTAATTTTCTTTATCAACAAACAAATCACCATTTGAATCAACTAGGTTGGCAATGAAATTAACTTGGGTATAATTGGTTTTCTATCTTTACACGCAATCCCTTGGGTACGATCTCGCTCTTACACGCTTATGCTATATTCGATTCGTGCACTTGCGAGTTTATAAATTTTAAAAGACACCGCTTTTGGTGACAACAAGTTTTTGGCGCCGTTGCCGGGGATTGCAACGGAAAACTAATCAAATTTTGGTTAATTAAATTCTTCCACTAGTTATAATTTAGTTTTGTAATATATATAAAAAAAGAAATTTTTTATTTATTTTTTAAAAAATGAAATTATAAAAAAAAAAATTTAGATTTTGTCAATTATCTTGTTTCTATTGTAATATATATTAAACTTTTATAAAAAAAAATTTATAAAAAAAAAAACAAAATTTTTTTTTTCTTCAGATTTTGTCAAATCTCTTGTTTTCTATTGTAATATCACTGTGTATTAATTTTTCGCTTCTTTGTTTCAGTTGTATCATCTAAGCTTCTTTTGGTGTAGCCTTGGACTTGGAAGAAGTTTCATATTTTATTTTATTTTAAGAAAGTTCATTTCTTTTTCTTTATGTCAATTTGTGTGCTTGTTTCTGCTTGAACTGATTTGTGTGCTTGTTTTTACAGGTGTCATAAGATTTTATTGGAGGAGTGAAATTAAAGGTGCGTCTTGGACACCTGGTAAGAAAATTCTAATTCGTCTTTTAAATTCTTGCTTGAATTTTCTTTTTGTTTTATTTTTATATTGTTTTTTCTCGCATATAAGTAATTAGTAAATTTAAAACTTATAGGCCCTTCTTGAAAGATGTTAACTTGTGGTAACTCCAGCTGAATAACTTCTAAATATTACAGTGTCTAGGAAAGTTCTTTAAGGAGGCACCTTCGGTGTTTAAGAAGGACTAGGTTTTAAGTGGGACCATTGTGACCCATCCACCCTTCCCGGAAAAGACCTGGCTGTGATTTTTGGAAGCCTTTAACTGGTCATCCTTAAGTTTGCTCTTAAGAGGAGGATTTGTTTAGAGCTTTTAAATAAATAAATAAATAAACCTATATTTTTATTTTTATTTTTTTGTGTGGTTATTTTTGTATTTTCTTGTTTATTTTATGTTTGGTCGTTGTTCTCAAAATTTAAACTTAGAGCCTTTCGACCCAGAAATTGAAAGGACGCTTAGGGAAGAACGAAAACCTAGGATTGTGATAACCAACCCTCTGTTTGATATGGCAGAAGCTAGCCAGAAAAAACTCTCTTGGAGTGCTTTGCTCCTGTCACCACTAATTCCCCATCTTGCATAGTGTTGCCTAACACCAATGCAACCAGCTTTGAGTTGAGAGCTCAAGTCATTCAACTTTTGCCCAATTTCCATGGTTTAGATCGAGAGGATCCTTACATGCATGTCAAAGACTTTCTTGAAATTTGTTCAACTTTCAAATTTCAAAACTTTTCTGATGAAAGTGTCCGAACTCCGTCTCTTCCCATTCTCTTTGAAAGATAAGGCCAAGTCATGGCTCAATTCCCTTCCTTCTGGTTCCATAACTTCTTGGGACCAACTTGTACAAAAATTATTGGCAAAATTTTTCCCCATGTCTAAAACCAATGGGCTTAGGAGAGAAATTTCTGAGTTTAGACAAAGTGAAAGCGAACAATTTTACGAAAGTTGGGAAAGGTTCAAAGACCTTATTCTTAAATGTCCCCACCATGGTTTTGAAAAATGGCGTTTGGTTCAATCCTTCTACAATGGGCTAACTCAGCCTAGTCGCAATATGATCGAATCTATGAATAAATGAGCTTTCTTACAACTTAGGGAAGTTGCAGCTTATGAATTCCTTGAGAACTTATCCGTGAATTCTCAACAATGGGATTTTTCCAACACCCCTGATAAGCAAATTAGGGAACCTAAGAAAGGAGGGATGTATGAAGTCAGAAGCGATTCTGATCTTGGGATTAAAATAGAGAGTTTGACCCGTAAAGTTGAGGCTTTAGCATTGAGCCAAAACATGAACTCTATCAACAAAGTCCACACTGAGATTTGCTCTTTGTGTTGTAGCCCAACGCATTCAGAACAAACATGTCCTTCTAGTCATGGTTATGCTCAGAACAATGAACAGGCAAATGCACTCAATTATTATAGGAACCAGTTTCCTAGTCCATTTTCTGAAACATACAATCCAAATTGGAGGAATCACCCAAATTTCTCTTGGAGGTCAAATCAACCTCAAATTTCTGGAGGAAACCCATCTCAAAATAATCAGTTTCGTCAACCTCCTATCCCTCACTCCACTCCACAGTTTGTTGCAACACAGCAACAACAATCATCCTCTTTGGAGGATTCAATCCAAAAATTCATGCAATTAACTAGTCAGGCTATTAATGATGTCAAAGCTTCCACCCAACAAAATACTCAAGCCATCTCAAAGTTAGAACAACAAATAGGCAAGTTAGCAACTGTTGTGAGAGAGAGAGAGAAAGGTAAGTTTCCTAGTCAGCCTGTGCTGAATCCAAAAGATCAATTTGTGATTCATAACCCATCAAGTTCTCCAAATTCTAATGAACATGTTCAAACCATCACCACTCTTAGATCTGGGAAACAAATTGGTAATCAGGATTTAGAGCCACACTTGAGGGATAAGAATGAGTTAAAAGATGTAGAAACACAAAAGTCTAATGAGAGTCATCCACATGCATTATCATCAACTCCATCTGTTCCTCCTAGGAATTTCATTCCAAAAGCTCCATTTCCTCACCGGTTAGCAAATTCAAAGAAGAGTGCACAATTTGGTGATATCCTAGAGGTGTTTAAGCAAGTTCATATCAACATCCCATTCCTAGATGCAATCAATCAAATTCCTTCCTATGCTAAGTTCTTAAAAGATCTTTGTACATTCAAGAGGAAGACAAATGTTCCAAAGAAAGCCTTTCTAACTGAGCATATCAATTCCATCATTGAGAATAGGATTCCTATCAAATACAAGGACCCCGGTTGTCCTACCATCGCTTGCATGATAGGTGATCACCATATTGAAACGGCTTTGTTAGACTTAGAGGCAAGTGTGAATTTATTGCCATACTCAATGTATAAACAATTAGGCTTAGGAGAGATTAAACCAACTAAGATATGTCTCTTTTAGCTGGAGATCTCTGAAAATCCCTAGAGGCATTGTTGAAGATGTTTTGATCAAGGTTGATAAATTCTACTTTCCTGTAGATTTCATTGTCCTTGATACACAACCTGTACCTTCAGGTCAAATACAAATTCCAGTCCATCTTAGGCCGTCCATTCCTTGCCACATGCAATGCAAATATCAATTGTAGGAATGGATTAATGAATATCTCATTTGGCAATATGACTGTTGATTTTAATATTTTCAACATAAGCAAGCAACCACCAGATGATGAAGGGATTAGTGAGATCAGCTTGATTGATACTATGATGGAAGATTCTTTTCATTACTCTAGCATTAAGGACCCATTAGAGGCATGCTTAGCTCATTTTGGGGCTAACTTTGACTTCGAAAAATCTTTTGATGAAGTCAATGCATTGTTAGATTCGGTTCCGTATATTGAAACGCCTACTTGGAAACTTAAGGTTGAACCTCTTCCTCTTTCCACGTCACCCCCACTTCCTTCCATCATAGAGCCCCCTCAGCTGGACTTAAAACCATTACCTGATACTCTCAAGTATGTGTTCTTAGAGTCTTCTGAAACCTTGCCTGTAATAATAGCTTCGGACCTTAATAACAAACAGGAAGGTAAACTTGTCAAAATGCTTAAAGAACATAAGGAAGCCATAGGGTGGTCTATAGCTGACATTAAGGGTATTGCTCCTTCTATTGTCATGCATAGGATTCACTTAGAAGACAATGCCAAGAATTCCCGAGAACCACAAAGGCGGCTGAATCCTTCCATGAAGGATGTTGTTAGAGATGAAATATTAAAGCTTTTAGATGTTGGGGTGATATACCCAATTTCTCGAGGAAGTGGGTGAGTCCTGTGCAAGTGGTGCCAAAAAAGTCTGGTATCACAGCTGTCAAAAATGAGAAAAATGAGCTCATTCCTACACGAGTCCGAACTGGATGGCGTGTATGCATCGACTATCGAAGTTGAATTCTGTCACGAGGAAAGACCATTTTCCTCTACCTTTCATTGACCAGATGTTGGAGAGATTAGCGGGTCATGCATATTACTGTTTCTTGGATGGTTATTCTGGATATAACCAAATTCCTATTGCACCCGAGGATCAAGAAAAAACCACCTTCACATGCCCTTTTGGAACATTTGCCTACAGACGCATGCCATTTGGGTTGTGTAATGCACCTGCTACATTTCAGCGGTGTATGGTTTCTATATTCTCTGATATGGTAGAACGTTTCTTAGAGGTTTTCATGGACGATTTTTCAGTGTATGGATCATCGTTTGATGAATGTTTGCACCATCTTTCTCTGGTATTAATTCGTTGCAAAGAGAAGAATCTTGTGCTTAACTGGGAGAAATGTCATTTCATGGTAAAAAAAGGGATAGTGCTAGGACATGTAATTTCCTCTAATGGTATAGAAGTTGACAAAGCCAAGGTAGATTTGATTTCAAATTTTCCACCTCCACGAACTGTGAGAGAAATTAGATCATTCCTAGGCCATGCCTGGATTTTACCGTAGGTTCATCAAGGATTTTAGCAAAATCTCTCGTCCTTTGTGTAGCTTGCTTGCCAAAGAATCTGCTTTTATCTTCAGTGATGATTGCAACCATGCTTTTGAAAAACTCAAGGCACTTTTGACTTCTGCACCCATCATTCGTCCTCCAGATTGGAGTGTTCCTTTCGAAATCATGTGTGATGCTTCTGATTATGCGATTGGTGCTGCCTTGGGACAGCGGATTGCCAAGCTCCCCCATGTCATTTACTACTCTAGTAGAACTCTTTTGATGCCCAACTCAATTATTCTACCACTAAGAAAGAACTGCTAGCAGTTGTCTTTGCCTTAGACAAGTTTAGATCTTATCTTTTAGGATCTAAAGTCATTATCTACTCTGAGACCATGCAGCGTTGAAGTACCTTTTGTCTAAAAAAGATGCTAAACCTCGTCTTATCCGTTGGGTTCTTTTGCTTCAAGAATTTGACATTGAAATTCGAGATAAAAAGGGTTCTGAGAATGTTGTAGCAGACCACTTGTCTAGACTAATTGTTGAGTCTAGTGAGGATTCCATTCCAATCACTGAAACATTTCCTCACGAGCAGCTTATGCATGTCTCATCCATTCCTTGGTTTGCTGATATCGTAAATTATCTTGTTACTAGTGAGATGCCCTCTCATTGGTCAAAGCAAGATAAATCAAAGTTTTTAGCCATGGTCAAACATTTCTTTTGGGATGATCCTTATTTATTTAAGTATTGCCCATTTCAGATCATAAGGAGATGCATTCCAAGAATGTGATCAGACCAATATCCTATCTTTTTGTCATGACCAAGCTTGTGGTGGTCACTTTAGTGCCAAGAAAACTGCCGCTAAGATCCTACAATGTGGATTTTACTGGCCTTCTCTTTTTCGTGATGCTTATTCATATTGTAAAGCTTGTCAGCGTTGTCAACAATTAGGGAGTCTCCCTAGAAGAAACATGATGCCATTAAACCCTATCCTCATTGTCGATGTATTTGATGTTTGGGGTATTGACTTTATGGGACCATTTCCTAACTCTTTCGGTAACTTGTACATTCTTGTTGGAGTTGATTATGTGTCTAAATGGATTGAGGCAGTTGCATGCAAAACAAATGATCATAAGGTTGTGGTCCGCTTCTTGAAAGAAAATATATTTTCTCGTTTTGGTTCACCTCGTGCTATTATTAGTGATGGAGGTAAACATTTCTGTAATAGGCCATTTGAGCAATTAATGAAACAATATGGCATTACACATCGAGTTGCAACTCCCTATCACCCCCAAACGAGTGGTCAAGTTGAAGTGTCAAATAGGGAGATCAAGCATATTTTAGAAAAGACAGTTAATCCTAGTAGGAAAGATTGGTCTTTAAGACTCACTTGATGCTTTGTGGGCTTACCGTACATCATTCAAAACTCCCATAGGAATGTCCCCATACAGACTAGTGTATGGAAAGGCATGTCATTTGCCTGTTGAGTTAGAGCATCGAGCCTACTGGGCTGTGAAGCAACTTAATTTTTCTCTAGATAAAGCAGGAATTCAAAGAAAACTCCACCTCAATGAATTAGAAGAAATTCGAAATGATGCATATGATTGTGCTAAATCATATAAAGCCCGGATGAAGGTGTTTCATGACAAACAAATTTTGCGAAAAATGTTTGAGAATGGTCAGAAAGTCCTTCTGGATAATTCTCGTTTGCATCTTTTTCCTGGTAAACTAAAATCTCGTTGGTTTGGGCCCTTTTATTGTTCGTACCTGTTTACCCTCATGGAGCTATTGAGATTGAAAATCCCAAAAATGGAGACATATTCAAAGTGAATGGTCAAAGACTGAAACCATTTTTTGAGTTGAAATCCCCAGGAAGTAGAGGGGATACTTCTTAACAATCCTGTTTATCACGAATGATTATTCTGCGTGTCTTGATAGATTTTAGTTTTCTTTTTGTGTGTTTTGATTCATTTTGGTCTTTATTTATTTTTGCTTGGATTTTTTTATATATATATATTTATTGTCTTTTATTCTGCAATGGATAAATACCAAGGGGATTGGCACGCATATTTTCCAGGTATTATCTTTCTATATCATTTACCCTCTTATTTCATACATTTTCTATGCTTTGATTTTGAAACATTAAAGACAATGTTTGATTTAGGTTTGGGGGTAAGGTTTAGAAGTTTTGTTTTGTTTTATTTTTATTTATTTATTTATTTAATTTTTTAAGTTAATTCCAAATTTCTTGTTTCTCTTTTATTACTGTAATTCTTGCTTTCTTTTACTTGTTTATGTATTTAATTTGTTGTTAAGTTTGGGAAGTAGATTGCTTCATGATTGCACACACAGAAATTTGGCTCAAACACTTATTCATTTCATAAACATGTGATTACATACACAAATGTGAAAAATGCATACATAAAATTTCTCAATCACATGTTTGTTTCCAGATTCTGAGCTAGTTGAGGCTTCTGCTAATTGCCTCTATCTGCTCGCACTTGTAGAATCTGCAGCAGCTCTACATGCTCCTCAATTTTCCCCTGCAGTGTTTCCACTTGCTTATTGGCAAAGGAGAGCCGTTTCTGGAGTCCGCCACCAGAGCTTTCAAGGAGGCCACCTCCTCACTCAGTGCTGCACACTCTCGTGTCCTCGCCAGGAGTCGCATGCCCAGAATTGGTAGACGAGACCGCCTGGAGCACAGTGAGATTGTGGGACTCATCCACCGCCATCCTCTCTGAGACCTACGTGCCACATGCAGGTGACCCGCCTGGAGTGAGTTTACCTGCCAATCAATGTTCCCAGGCAGCACTGACTTGTTCGGCATTGCCTCAGAAGGTTTGGTATTGCCTCAGGAAAGTTTGAGGCTCTGCCATGATGATATGTGGAGTTTGGGAAGACAGAGGTTGGAGGAGCCCTTATCTGGGCATTTGGTGGTGCAAGTGATAACTCAAGGTTGAGGTCATCAAGGTGAGTGCATGAGGATGCCATTTGTTTTGCTTCTGAATTTTTTGATGTTTTTCCTTAAGTTTGCAGGAAGAAATGCTGGGTATCATCCGCTTGTAGAGGAGTGTTTTAAATAGGCATATGCTGATGAGAGAGAGCCAATACCATTTCGGATTTCCCGGGCATGCTCGACCTAATCGCTTCAAGGGGGAGCACCTTTACTTTCACTTTACTTTACTTTTTTCCGTGTTTTCTTGTGTTTTATGTTTTTCCCCATTACTTTCATTTTCTAGTGCTTTGTGTTTTTACCTTTCCCTTTCGGCTATCATCTTTGTCTTATTTTAGTTGGGAAGTGTGTTTTCTTTTTTCTTTTTTTCTTTCCCGACCTTACTCTTTTATTTCCGAAAAAAAAGAAATAACAAAAACCAAAAACCACAAAATAAAATAAAAACACCAATCATGTTGTAGAAATCATTTCTTCTCAGTTGTTGGTGTCTCGACCATTGGAGCTTTGAGTTTGGCCCTCTGGCTGTCCTCTTCCAGGGCTTCACGCACAGTCTCTTGGGGCTCACCACTTGAGCTCCCAAAGATCGCAATCTTAGCTTGAGCGTAACTACTCTCGCGATCTACTTGTTTGCGTTTACTCCGGTCGGTCTAGGTCCTCCAGCTCTTTCCCATGTCGCGAGAATACAACTCTACCATCTTTGTTAGGCTTTTATTCTCGTCCCGCAATACTTCTAGCTGTGTCGATTCACCTCCACTATCCTTGCCCTCTCCCTTTTTAGGCTTTTTATAGCAGTCTGACACTCTTCAACCATACTTCGCTCCGCCGCCAACTGACCTTTTAGCACCTCTACCTCATGGGACTTCGCAAGTAGGCGATGTCCCAAACTTGCGACACATGCTGTACTCTGCACGCTGAGTGCTAGGGCATCACTCGTGACCCGGTTGTCATCCCTTGTCCCGAACACACGTATATCTTTAGGAGTCACTAAATTTCTACCAACTCCAATGGCAACATCGTTGTCCAGGAGTATTGAGTCATTGACAGTCACAGGCCCCCGTGAAGAGGCAAAGTAGGGCACCCATACCGGTGCCGCTGCTTGGCCCCATGTCTAGTCCGTGGAGCTAGGTTGAGATCCAAGGAAAATGGGTAAGAAGAGGTCATTTGATTTCTCACTCTTTTCTTCTTTCTTTTTTTTCTTTCTCTCGCCTTTTATAGATTTTTTTTTTTTAAACCCTAGCCGCTGTGCTTCTTGAGTTTTGCGCACCCCTATGGCTTATCTCCATCTGCCGCACCCGTCCCCCAACCCTATTAATTGTATTTCTGCCTTTCAGCGCTTTCAAGAAACAAAAAGTCGTCGCGCCTTCCTACGAAGCCAATAATTCTGGCTTGGGGGATGTGAAAGCGGCCTCTGCACGCTAACACGTCCCTCACCTCTTTTGGCCTGTGACCTATCCGTAAAACGACATCCGTCCCCCTTTCTCTCTTTTCAGAAATCTTGTTCCTTGCGCTTCTGACAACACTTCTTTGTTTTCTTTAATTTTTATTAATAATAAAAGAAGTGTTTGGGCTTTCGTTTGGGTTGGGTTTTAAAATTGATTTGGACGTTCTCATAGGCTGGATTTTCTGCGTGCGTAGAACCGTTGTTAGGGCTTACTGTTGTATTTGGTTTGGTTTTGTTCCGTTTGATTTTGTTTTGTTTTTGCAACTAAATTGTAGTTTTAAATCTTGTTTGTTCTTTTATTTAATTGCTTTACTCCATTTCATTTCTTGTTATAACTTTGTTGATACCTAAATTCTTCAACATTGAGGACAATGTTTGATTTAGGTTTGGGGGTAAGGTCTAGAAGTTTTGTTTTTAAATTTTTAGGGTAGTTTTGTTTTTATTTCAAAAAAAAAAAAAAAAAAAGGTGTTATCTCTAGATTTTTATGCTTACTATCATCAAATCAGATTTAACACTCATGAATGATTTTTACGATTGGAAACATATGATTAAATTTTAAACCCATAATTTTAGTTTTTTCACTTATTTCTATTTAGTGGATAATTCATGAGTTATACTTTGAACTCTCACATGCACATCAACACTTTAGTGAGAATGAAAGAAAAGATCAATTATAGTTAAACTTTGTTGTTTTAAGTAGAGTTAGATGACATTGCTCTTGATTGACCTTGACGTAAAAAATAAATAAAATAATAATAATGATGTTAATTTATCCAGAGTTTTACTTAGTAACCGGGCCTCTTGCCTAAACAGCAGCGAGTGTTCGCGTGCAAACAGTAAAGTTTTGAGGTAAATACATTTTGTGACTAGTTTAGTTCTGTAGCCTTTTTAACTCTAAGTTAATAAGCCCTTAGGGGTGTTTCTACACCTAATGCCTTAAAACCTTTGGTTTGAGAGTTGTTGGCCTAAATCTCGCTACATGGGTTAATTAGAAAGCTTAATGGAACTAAACATTGCACAGTCACATTCAAAACAAAAAACAAAAAACAAAAAAAAAAAAGTATATAAACGCCTTGGTTAGTTATTTGCACTGAATTTTGATAATGATTGAAATAATGAGGTTACTGTGATTGAAATTGACTTTTGTCTCTAAAATGTGTTGGTTCACTTAAACACCAAAGGAAACAAATGAAAAAATTTACTAAATGATTATAAGTGATCAAGACTTTATGTGGGGATTAATTTGAAGCGTGTTTGCTCTTTTAAAACATTGTTCATGAATTTTCAATCCAGATAGCTTTGATGATGGTTAAGCATTTGTTTAAATTTTCAATTTTGTTGTAGCATAAATTTTTTAATCTCTCATTTTGATGTTTGTGGGTATCATCATGAAAGCCCTCACGAGACTATACTCGTCCACTAGGGTAACCTAGGGGTTTAAAGGCTTGTTGCATATGCTAAATGCAATCGAGATCCTTGCGAAAGTGGTTTAGTTTTCTTTTCTACTTAGTTTTTATTTTCTTTTGCTCGAGGACTAGCAAAATATAGGTTTGGGGGTATTTGATGAGCACAAAATAAATACAAGTTTTATCCTTAAATTTATATTTGTTAGTATTTTCTTTTGTATTATGTAAATTTATTAGAGTATTTGTATTGGCTATTTTCAATCTTTGTTTTTGTATTTAATGAGTGGTTGTATGTAGATATTAAGTGTCTTCCACCAATGGCATGAGGAGGAGGAGGAATAAGCAATGTGTTGCAAAAAGAGAAGAAGAACTCAATTTGGATTTGATGACTTTGCCTTTTACAGCTCATGCTGTACAGTCCATTTGCAGACCTGAAAAACGAATTTTCCCATGCTCAAATGAATAAATATCCTTCATGACACTTGTTCAACAAGATGTCAACTAAAACATATCCAGAAATTGGAGCAATTGGATAAAAACTCAATCCACAGGCTGTCACACACCAAGACAGGTTCTAGAAGACAGCTTGCATATGCAGCTGGAATGAAAGGGACTTCATGCTTCTATAAATAGGCAACAACTCAAGAGAGAAAGTGTGCAGAAATTCAAGAGTGATACACAGCAGAAGGAAAGAAAGGAAGAGAGAAAGAGAGAGAAAAAGTGAGAAAGAAAGAGAACAAGGATGGAAAGGAAAGAACCGAGAGCTAATAACTCTCTTAAAATTGTTCTTCACCTTTCTTAGTTCTCATTTAATTCATGTATTTTAGTTTCTTTGTTTTGTTTTAATTCTTAATTATGTCTAGCTAAAATACTTAACTAAGGTTGGATGAAACACCATTATTAAATAAAGTTCTAGTTTTTATCTTCAATTCTCAAATATTGTGGTGTTCAATGATTATAATTTTCACTTCACATGATTAATAGATTAATCTTCTTTTCACCACTTTTATCATGTATTGTGACATATAACATGTATTTGTGGTAGTTAAGAGTTTGGATTAATCTATTAATTTATCCTTGGTTTATATTTCTAGTTTACAAATTTCTTTGATATTTTGTTATTCAAATAAACTTTTTCACATAGGATGCTTAGGAAACTTTGATCCTTTGTAGTTAAATAATTTTGTTTACATATTATGCTTAGAATTTGTACTTATGAAGGGAAGGAAAATTTACTTATGATCTAAAGTACAAGCTTAATTGATAAATCTTGAGAAAGCAGTAGATTGATTTCTAGATTGCTACTCCATGGGAATTGAAAGATAAATAATTAGGATCTTATGGAATAATGGTGTGGATTCTAATACCTTAGTTATTTTTTCTCATAAATTTAAATCTTAATTTCAGTTTATTGTCATTTCCATATTTGTTTCATGCTTTATTTAATTTTCTTTATCAACAAACAAATCACCATTTGAATCAACTAGGTTGGCAATGAAATTAACTTGGGTATAATTGGTTTTCTATCTTTACACGCAATCCCTTGGGTACGATCTCGCTCTTACACGCTTATGCTATATTCGATTCGTGCACTTGCGAGTTTATAAATTTTAAAAGACACCGCTTTTGGTGACAACAAGAAGCATAAGTTGTATCTTCATGGCTGTTTCACACACACACACACACCTTGAGCATGATTTGTGTGAGATTGTGGTAGCACTTGAATAATGTTTAGAACTTCCTTAGTGCTTGTTTTGTTCCTTGTTGAGCCATGTCTATGAAGTTTAATATTTCTGTCCGGTTGGAAGGTTAATGTTTTTGTATTTTGTTTTGTTTTCTTTTGCTCGAGGACTAGCAAAATCTAAGTTTGGGGGTGTGTTAAGCTCATATTTTCATACATATACGTGCCCAATTTACTTACTCATTTTGCTTAGTTTCTTAGAATTTTGAGTTATTTGCCTCTCTTTGTGTGTTTTGTAGGCCAATAGAGCAGGTGAGCATGAGAGGAATACAACTTAAGGCATTTGAAGCAATATGGTGCAAAACGTGCAAAAACTGGGAGACTGAGGTAGAAGTTCATTTCGGCCTTATCATTTTCATCCAGCTTGGATTGGGCCAATACTTGTGTGGTTGGATCAGAGACATTCTGAACTTCACAATGGACATCTTAAAGTCATCATTTGATTCAGCCAAGCCCAATTCGTAAGCCCATGAAAATACACATCATGCTGACATAAGGATGAGCTGATGGATGCTTGGTCATGGTGAGCTAGGCATGAGGTATTGGTTTCTGGATGGATGCTTGGTCATGCTGACATATTGATGAGCTAGGGCTGCTGGTGGGAGTTGTTGGTGAAGTGCAGCAACCAATTCTGATTATCTAAATACAAGTGTTGTATGCATTAGCCATATTAAATTCAGATTTATCACTCTCTTCTCCCTATAAATATCACTTCCTTTCCAAACACTTTCAGAACTGATATCCTGAGATCCATCATTTACATTTCCATTGTACACAAAGAGAGGGAAAGTTGAGAGTCACAAAGGGAGAGAAGGGAGAAGGCAGGCAGCTGGGAGGCTTTGGCCTCCTGGCAGCCATGGAGATGAATCTTTTTCCATCTCTAGCATGCTGTCCTTATCTTCTTCTCCTCCCTTTGTCTTTTATTTTCTGTTATTAGTTGTAATAAACATCTTGCTAGTCTTGTATCATGGTTTGAGTTTATAAAGTTTGATTTCATTCATTAATTCTTCTTCACCGTTTTAATGGAGCTGTTTTGCATCCTTTGACTTATCACCTAAGGTTTTATGCGTTATGCTCTTGTTGGGAAGGTTGGGGATCATCTTCATTCCATCTATTAGCAACTTATGTGATTTGGTTTCTAGGTCTCCTAATGTAAAGACCATGCTTGGGGTCCTTGTGATGTTCAATGTAATTTGATCCAAACACCATGGACTTATTTGTGAGCATCTTCATGAGTGAATCAATTTGTTTACTTGCTGCCATAACATGATTAGAACAATTAGGGTGGATTCTAAAACAACACCATCTTGTCTTAAGTTACTTTCTTTCTTCTTGTTTTGTTTCTTTTGTTTTCATTTTTGTTTTGTGTAGGAAAACTGAGTTGGATCATTCAATCACCAATCTCTGTGGAATCGACCTCGCACTTACATATGCTAAACTACCAACGGCTCGTGCACTTGCGAGTATCACAAGTTGAGGATGCAGCTGAATCCATTTTGGTGCAGCTGAATCTACGCAACAACTACTCCTAAGAAAGCAGTAAAAGTATTGAAAGTGCGTTACAAGGAAGTAAATGACAAGAAGTAAATGACAGGAAAATATAATATGCTCCGTGGGAGGCTTGTGTTTTGGTGTTGAACCCTTTGAATGTAGTTTGAGCTTGATATTTAAAGGAGGAGCTCTGGAGGGATAATCGAGGCTGAAAATTTGCATGATGGGCCTGGTCAGAAGCAAGTGGGTAGTCAAATCGGCATTTGGGGTCGTGAAGCATGGTGGTGTGACCCCATAAATCCCGGCCGCCCCCTGATCGTAGGTTATGCGCCTTTGGCCGTGGGGACGCATTTAATGCTCTGGTCTGATGGTTGGTGACTTAACCCCTCAAGCTGTAAGAATGTTTGCGCCTAATCACTCTGATTTTCCTCACCATACCCTCACTCCAATCACTTCCCCCCTCCCCTTGTGCATTAAATGCCCCTTCGCGGCTAGTGGGTCTGCTGCAATAGCCAGAGACGTTACTTCATTAAATGGGGCGTGGGACCCTGATGCCACTTGATTTTTCTTACTTTAGCCGTGTATCCGAGGAGCTTATCCTCGGCCAGCTTTACCATGGCCATGATGATTACCAATTATAAACTTTTTAGCAAAAAAGGAAGTGAACGATGACTTTGGCGGCCGTGGATAAATGCTAGGGCTGAGCTGTTGTTTCTTCGGCCAGCTTCCTTCCGTCAGCTTTCTCGGCCAAGATTTATTAGGTACAAACAGTTAGTGATAGTGGTGGTGGTGGCAATGGTGTTAGTGATGGAGTGGTTGAGGAGGTGAGGTGGTGGTGGTGGAGGAGGAGGTGGTGGTGATGGTGGTGGTGGTGGTAGATGATGTCATTTAAAAACAATTAATGATGGTACTATGGGAATTGAAAAAAATTTATTAGAGGTTATTCTCTGTTTCTTATGATATTAGTAGCTTTCAAAAGCAACCTAGAGGCCGCTTTTAAAAGCTATTAGGAGGCCATTGCCTTTCAAAATAATCAGTACATTTTACTTTTACCAAACACCTTAAACTTCTTAAATTTAGTGGGCTCAAATCGGAGTTGTAACGAAAAAGATATAATCACCGAAGTGCAGTGGCATAACTGTAATTATTTTAAAGTTGGATTTACAAAAAAAAACCTAAGATTCCTCTCTCTCTTTCTCTTTCTCTCTCTCTCTCTCTCTCTCTCTCTCTCTCCATGACCTCACCTCTCTTCCTCTCGCATGACAAACCAGTCGGCCACTGTTTGGTCGGCAAACGAGCTGCTCCGGCCACCATTGGCCACAAGGCCAGTACCAAAATGATTGGGCCAGCCTTTCTCTCTCCATCCCGCACCAACTTCGACGAAACCTGCAACCACAGCCGTCGGAAAGAGAAAAACCGCAAGTTTTACCCAATCTTTCCGCCGTCGTTTCCGGCAAGCTCCGGCCACTTTTTTGGCCCTGGCCCAAGAACAAAAGTTGCTCCACTAGTTGTCATGATCACGTAGGTATAGATATTGTTGGGTGTTTTGAGAATTTTCTTGTCACCGTGATTTTCCCAGCCACCCACGCGCTATTAGCGCTTATGGTGGCATGCGGGCCATGGTTGGGTGGCCCATTTAGTTCTAAAATATTCCCCATGTCATCCCGAGCACGATGGCATTCTCGGATTTGAATTTGGTTATCATTTGACGGTCGATCGGATTTACACATATTAGTCGTTATCCGAGTTTGATATGTTCGAATCGTTGAATCGACTCCATTTCCAAGTATGTTACCTCTGGGATTGTGTAGAAATTGAGAATCGTAATCCCCGGATACTACAAATCTTTGAGTCTAGGGTTAGGAGAAGCGATCGTCGTTTGATCCTGTGCGATTGGTTTAAATTCGACGCTCGATTCGAGACCTAACTTTCAGGATGTGTTCAGAAGACCTTTTTGGACCTTTAGGAACTTTCATATTTGAAATCGGAGGTCGTGGGCCCTAATGGCCCCGTTGAGTAAAAATGAAAAGTTTGACCAAACTGTTGACCAAGGGTCTTTTGAGACCATCCCGTCCCTTGGAAAGTACCAGAATAGCCTTAGGACTTTTCTAAGGTGGTGGGTCCACGTTCAGTTTTGGGAACTAGGGTTTGATTTTAAATGCACAATTGAGGCCTTATAACGAGTTTTGATAGTGTGCGTTACTCTCTGGACTTTTGAAAGGTACGGTTAATGCTTTAATTTTGAGATTATAATATTACTTAATTGTGATTTGTGGCTATTATATTGATATAAATGAAGCTTTGGGGATGGGATGAATTGATGTATGATTTGATGTTGAATGATGATAATTCCTGGGATGAATTGATGTATTATTATTATTATTATTATTATTATTATTATTATTATCATTGTTATTATCATTAATATTATTATTATCTGTTTATTTTGATGATTGTCATTGTAATTCACCCATGATTTGATAGAGGGGTTTGGTGTCAGGAAGGATCTAATTAAATGTTGATTATATGTTTACACTCAAATATATGTCTATGTGTTTGGGATATGGATACTTGGATATGTCAGGAACCCAGGCATTTTCGGCGGGTGTTTCGTAGACTCTTGGCGGGGTAGTCTATGCACTTAGGACATGCGCACGAGTATTGAGGATCCTGCCTGTGCATGTTGGGAGCCCAGTTTCATAATTGGACGGCTCGTCCTTGTCCACATGGTTGTTGAGGATTCCTTAGTGTCGTAAAGTCAAACGATCCCTAGTTGGATTGTTTCCCTCCCCGGCACTTGGATACTCGAATATGGATACTTGGATATGTCGGAACCCCGGGCACTATTGGCAGGGTATTTCGTAGACCCTTAGCGGGATAGTCTGCGCATAGGACTTGTCACAAGCGCACGAGTATTGAGGATTTTGCTGTGCATCCTGAGAGCCTAGTTCCCCGGTTGGATGGCTTGTCCCTATCCACATGGTTGTTGAGGATTCTTCCATGTGGTCTAGTCAAATGATATATATATATATGTATATAGTTATGATGGTGTGAGGTGTGTATATATATATATGGATTTGTTTTCGGGTTAGGATTCTTGAACTTGTGCTTCGTGAGTACTCTACTGAGGCATGAACATTTGATTTGTGGTTTTGAAAGGGTTGTTTGGCAACATATGCCTTGGATAGGGTACGGTCGCAAGTAAGAATTGATAAAAGAAAAGGAACTTGTAAAGTGTTCAATGTGTGCCTTGTCGAATTTGATGTTATAAATGAATCTAAATTTAACCGTTGGTATTACTTTAAATAATCGTATATTATCTTTATCGTGATTGTTGACTTAAGAACTACGTGTGGCTTGATCCCTCACAAAAGGGTACGTAGCTAGCCTGAGGTTTAACCTAGGTGCAGCCGCAAAATAAACTGTTTGAGATGTGCTTGTATTGTTCTGAGTGTGGAAATGAAATTTGGAAGAAGAAATGTCTTATCTGATTACCTGTTATGTTAAGTGTTACAGGTGTATGAATTTATAAATGAGTTCAAAAGCTAGAATGTTTTAGAAAATGTTTGGTTATTAGGGTGGAGGCCTGTTTGTTTTTCGTGTGTAACGTACATTGTGCATGTTGAAGTTTGGAAATATTAAACCTGATATTTACATGTGAAAATAATTTGGTAAATGTCCGTTTTTCAAGAGACAATCTGCCGAAATTTCGGCAGAAAGTCTCGTTCCTCTTTTCCTTAATTTGAAAAAGAGGCTATAATGTTAGTAAGTAGGCCCGATGTCAGTTTGATGTCAGAAATACACATGATTTGTCAAGAATTCCAAGGAATTCGGGTTGGGTCCTGTCACATGTGCTTGGACAATTATCACACCATGGCTGGAATTAAATGCATTCCTAATCTCAGGTATGTCCTCCTGTTTCAGCTGGTCATCCCTGGAATTAGATGATCTAGCCATGCTTAAGGACCACTCCTCTTCATTATGACAACATGGCCATACACCCCTCCTCCCTTAAAAGAAGGGAACTTGCTCCATCAACCTCTCTAAGAATACCATTCACCTATACTAAGACACCTAGACTCTGACTAGTGTAATAACTCTTATCACTCATAATCTCTACTCTTTCTCTCTTAAACACTCTCTACGAGGATTTAGCTGGTGCCACACCAGGACCCTCTTGAGTGACCATTCTTGTAAAGATGGAACCACTGAACTCCACATCGACTTGGAAGAAGCTCTGATCATGGGCCTACCAAGGTCCTTCGCTAACTACCTAGAATCACCCTTCAACACCTATCTTTTCTCAAGTCTATGAGTTTACATAATTACTTAATATGAAATTCTATTTTGCAGACACCTAAATGCGGGCGTATATTGTGGTATGCATTACAAGTCGTGAGATAGATTTGGAAGATTGAAAACAAAGTGCTTAAGTTACAATCGGGTAAATTGAAATCCTAACCTGAATGAGAGTACTTGACGTATATGAACCCCAAGCCCCATAGAAGAAGAGAGAAACACAATTTGAAACCCAACCACTCACACAAAGCCTCCCATAGAGATAGTTATCATACATTGCAATAAAGTTTTCCTTAGAGCATCATGTCCACTAAAGTGAAAGAGAATTGTCATCCTAGAAATCCATTGGAGTCCATGGAACAATATGTCACTAAAGAATCATTAAGCATTCAGAAGCAAGTAATTTTACTATCAATAATAGCTCAATACATGATCATTAAGATTGTTGGGAAGAAGCCAATGTAGTCTGCTTAGTAGAAAAGAGTCTTGACTTGCAAACTGATGATCTCAAGTTCGAACCCATATGGCACCTCGGTGGAGAACCTGAGCACAAGCAGGCAAGGCAGCCTATGTCCCCCAAATTAGGAGGCCCCCAAATTTGTATAAACCCCTATATATACATACCTATTTATTTTTTTAAAAAAAATATATTATATAAATATTATGTTAGTCCCAAATCAATTATTGTAAATAAAAAATATATATTTACCGAATCATTCAATTCAAAATTAAAAAGAGGAAATTCAATAAAGGCCCACTCGTAAAAGAAAAAAAACTTGCCCAATTACTCAATTCAAAACGAAAAAGAGGAAACTCAATAAAAGCCCACTTATAGAATTAGAAAGGCCCACTTATAGATATTCTTATAAATTAGAAAAAAATCACGTAAATATTCATATAAAGTAGAAATGCCCAGGGCCTCTAAGACAAAGGACTGGTAATGTGTGTGCGAGAAACCTCATCCCCTTATAGTTTAGACTATCGCTTATATTTATAAAATATAAAATAGTTGAAAAGAAGGAAAGGAAAAATGCTAATGAATTTCGTATCATTAAAGTGCCATGTCCTATAAATGTGGGTTAAGTCTACTTTGTAATCACCCCTTACATTATATTATTATGTAAAAATTCTTTAAAGAAATGGGCTTAGCGGGGCAGCTAGTATGATTCGATTGACTCATTATGGGGATGACAATGAGATGCAATGGATGAGAAGCAAAGGCCTCTACCACCATATTATTACCTTTATGAAAGATATGAGATAGAAGGGAAAGTAAAAAAATAAAAAAAATAATAGAACTTTGTCTCAAGGCATTTACCAACCGCCACTGCCATCCCCACCCCCCACTAACTCTGTTGCCGTCGCTGCCACCATCACCACCGCCACCACTTTACATGTGTTAAGCTCATAATTTCATACATATACGTACCCTATTTACTTACTTCTTTTGCTTAGTTTCTTCGATTTCTAAGTTATTTGCCTCTCTTTGTGTGTTTTGTAGGCCAATAGAGCAAGAGAGCATAATTCATGCAATTAAAGCATGTTAAGGCCAATGAAGCAATATGATGCAAAAACGTGCAAGAGCTGGAGACTGAGGTAGACGTTCATTTCAGCGTTATCTTCTTCATCCGAGCTTGGATTGGGCCAATACTTGTGTGGTTGGATCAGAGACATTCTGAACTTCACAATGGACATCTTAAAGTCATCATTTGATTCAGCCAAGCCCAATTCGTAAGCCCATGAAAATACACATCATGCTGACATAAGGATGAGCTGATGGATGCTTGGTCATGGTGAGCTAGGCATGAGGTATTGGTTTCTGGATGGATGCTTGGTCATGCTGACATATTGATGAGCTATGGCTGCTGGTGGGATTTGTTGGTGAAGTGCAACAACCATTTCTGATTATCTAATGCAAGTGTGTTAGGTGAAATTTGTGTGGTTGGTGAACTTAATTGTATAATCTGATTCACCTAACCCTTGTGCCTATAAATAGGGAGTCTCTAGAGAGCTTAGAGAGCCAGAATTTCATTCCATAATTTACACTTCCATTGTACACAAAGAGAGGGAAAGTTGAGAGTCACAAAGGGAGAGAAGGGAGAAGGCAGCAGCTGGGAGGCTTTGGCCTCCTGGCAGCCATGGAGATGAATCTTTTCCATTGTTTTACTTTGTTTTTCTGTTATTAGTTTTAATAAACATCTTGCTAGTCTTGTATCATGGTTTGAGTTTATAAAGTTTGATTTCATTCATGAATTCTTCTTCACTATTTTAATGGAGTTGTTTTGCATCCTTTGATTGATCACCTAAGGTTTTATGCGTTATGCTCTTGTTGGGAAGGTTTGGGGATCATCTTCATTCCATCCATTAGCAACTTATGTGATTTGGTTTCTAGGTCTCCTAATGTAAACACCATGCTTGGGGTCCTTGTGATGTTCAATGCAATTTGATCCAAACACCATGGACTTATTTGTGAGCATCTTCATGAGTGAATCAATTTGTTTACTTGCTGCCATAACATGATTAGAACAATTAGGGTGGATTCTAAAACCTCACCATCTTGTCTTAGTTCTTTTCTTTCTTCTTGTTTTGTTTCTCTTGTTTCCATTTCTGTTTTGTGTAGGAAAACTGAGTTGGACCATTCAATCACCAATCCCTGTGGAATCGACCTCGCACTTACATACGCTAAACTACCAACGGTTCGTGCACTTGCGAGTATCACAAGTTGAGGATGCAGTTGAACCCATTTTGGTGCAGCTGAATCTACGCAACAACATGGTCATTGCCACCACTCTCCCCACCACCATTAATGCCCATCCTCACCACCCCATCACCAACATCAAATATGATGACCCACCACTATTTCAAATTTGTCTTATTAGGTAAAATGCCCCTTGAAACTTGAGTCAAATCTCACTTTGCACTCTAAAAACTGAAAGTGACTCATATACCTCTTTTGACCGTGGTTTCGCATTTAACTTTGCACCTTGTCATCAACTCCGCTGCTAACCAGCCAAAATTGTTGATGTGGCAGGGGTAATTTCGTCTTTTCATCAACTTGGCATGTGAGAAACTGTAAGAATATATATAATAATTATTCATACTACATATTACTTATCTATTAATATGAAATTTTCCTTTCATTGTGAAGATTTATATGTTATTAAATTTTAAGCCTAGTATGAGATTATCCCTTCAGTTGAAAGACGACACCATTCTTGTTATCCATGTGTAGCGACTTAGAATTGGTTTTAATCAAATCATAATTGCCATGCCACCTTGCATGCTAGTAACAAGTGGTGTTGTGATATCATTGGCCAAAGGAGGATGAGTCACAATATTCTCTTGCATTTCTATCTTATCTTTTTGGTGGTTTAAAATATTGTATATATAAATATTATTTTGGTGCATGCATATCCTCTCGTATAAGTATCATGCTTCCTTACTTCAATCATTCATTCCAATCCTTTAAGATAGATTTCTACCATGAAGTAGTATTAGAGAGAGAGAGAGATAAGGAAGAAAAAGAAACAAGATGAAGAACGTGTGTGTTTGTCTTGCAATATCTCATACTTATCACGGTGAGTGGGTTATGTAATATGTTCTAAAAGTTCTTATTTTGTGATAAATGTGAAAATCATGGGTTTATTCTATTTACAAATCTCTCTCTATTTTCAAGTCAAGCATGTCTAATTTGTGCAATATTTCACACAATATATATTATTTGGAGTTTTTGTGAAGTTTGTATTATTCATGGAACATGAGAATTTCAGTGACGGGGTATCCGAAGGATAAATGTACCAGACGGATACATAGGGCAGTGAGGCCAATAGGGATCACATACTAGGTACAATTTGTGAAGGATAGCCAAGATATGAAGTGATGATGTGATGTGATTTGGATTGTGTATCTTTTTATTATATTTTTTTTTTCTAGAGTGTGTAAAATAACATTGCTTGACTGACATATTACATAATCTACTTATTGAGTGGTGATTTACTCATCCCTCACTTATTTTGTTAGTGGGCAAGACAAAGCTGAAACCAGAGAAGTTGGATTAATTTAGAGTGATAAACTTTTATTTATATCTTGTACACTTGTAAGATTATTATTATTTTTTATATAAATATAATGGTAATGTATTTTAACCAAATTTTCAATCTTTTTATTTATTTCTTGCAATTCATGCACCCTAATTCAGGAATATTCTTTATTTTTGGATCGGGTCATGGCAAATTGTGGAGCCCACCTTTATTTAAAGAATAAATAAAATGCCCACCTTTATTTAAAGAATAAATAAAAAATACAAATATTAAAAAGTATTGTGATTCAAGGGGAAATTCAGGAATATTCTTTATTTTTGGATCGGGTCATGGCAAATTGTGGAGCCCACCTTTATTTAAAGAATAAATAAAATGCCCACCTTTATTTAAAGAATAAATAAAAAATACAAATATTAAAAAGTATTGTGATTCAAGGGGATTCGGACCCTAACCTCCAATACCCAATAAATGTTCCTTACCACTAGAGCAAGTTGTATTCTTTGGTAATCTTTGTACAATGATGATATTTATTGTATGATTAGAAGAATTTAAAAAATATTATACTCTTCCTCTTTTTTCTTCTTCTTTTTCTTTTCTTTTCCACTTCATTTTTCCTTCTTTTTGGTCTTCTTCTCTCGTTCTTGTTCTTTTTATTCTTCTTCTTAATTTGAAAGTTAGATTTGGGGAAGAGGGTACCGGTGAGGGATAGTTGGGTTTGTGTAATATGGGGTGGGGTATTAGTTGGTGGTTGCGATTTGGGGGGAATCAATGTTAAATTTAGAGAGACAAGCCAGCGGCCCACCACTAACAACACTTGATATTGTCCCCAACTTAACCACCTACAAAGCTCAGGAAGTGTGGGGTTTTATCACAAAAGGTCTCGGTGATATTAATAGTGAAACCATTCATTATATATTGTATTTTATTTAGTCAAGTTCCCGATGTGGGACTTATATTTTTCAACACGCCACTTCATGTGAGACCACCACATAGTGGGCCACACGTGGAGCCAAACCCAAGTCCACATCAGAGTCAATCATTTAAGCTCAACATTTGAACACCACGTATTTGGGTGAGGGATAGGGATAAACATTCAAGCCCAACATGTGAACACCACATATTGGTTAAAGGTAAATGCCCAATTCAGGCCTAGTCAATCAACCTGCTCTAATATCATGTTAATTCTGAAAGACGGGTCAACGCCAGCCAGCACTAACAACACCGCTATTGTCCCTAACTTAACCACCTACAAAGTCTCGGTGATATTAGTAGTGGAACCATTCATTATATATTGTATTTTATTTAGTCAAGTTTCCAATGTGGGACTTATATTCTTCAACAATCACTTGGGGTGGCTCGATAAGGATGAATGTGTTGGAGGTGGCTGGGTGCAGGTTGGCTTTTTGGAGTTGTGGTTTGGGGTGGGTGTTTTAGGGTTGGTTGATGAATGTGCTGGAGGTGATTAGGTGGAGGTAGGTGGTTGTGCGGTGTGGGATTTGTCCGAGGGGAGCAGTTGTGGGGATGAGGTGGGTTTCGTGGGCTGAGAGAGATGGGAGATAGGGATTGTTGGAGTGGGTTGATCTGGTAGGTGGGCTAAGGTCACAGTGGGGGTGCAAGAAGATGGAGAGGTGGAAGTGACATTGAAGTGAAGGCGAGGTGGAGATGGCTAGTATGGGTGGGGATGAGATTCTTGGTTCTCTGTCTTCTTTTTTTAAATAAAAAAATTAATGTTTAAAATTTAATTATTTAACAGAATTTTTTATTTTTTATATAATGTTTTTATGCCATATGGGACAAAAAGATGAAATTACCCCTACCATGTCAACAATTTTTAGGTTAACAGCGGAGTTAACGGCATGGGGCAAAGTGAAACGTGAAATCACGATCAAAGAATATGGGTCACTTTCAGGATGCAAAGTGAGATTAGGTTAGCAGGAGAGTTAACTATGGGGCAAAGTGAAACGTGAAACCACGATCAAAGAATATGGGTCACTTTCAGGATGCAAAGTGAAATTAGGTTAGCAGGAGAGTTAACGGCATGGGGCAAAATGAAACGTGAAACTACGATCAAAGAATATGGGTCACTTTCAGGATGCAAAGTGAGATTTGATCCAAGTTTTCAGAGGCATTTCAACTAATAATCATTTTGAATTTATAGAAATTTAAAAATCTATCAAACTTTATGATAAGATTCCAACAAACTTCGTCAAAATTCTTACGAAATTCAATCAAAGTATACATGACGTTTATGAAAGTCAAATAAAATCTAGAATTCTTAATACTTTAAAATCCATTAAAATCTTAATTGAATAGGCCCCAAATTAATTTCATTTTAGCATAAAAACTTTAATTGCATTAATTGCATTAATTGCATTAAAACTTTCCATAAATGTAGCAATTAGAACACATAAAAAATGACATTTTAAGTTCATGGTCTCATCCCTCCAATGTACCCAGAAAACCACCTACTCAGAAGCCAAGAGCAAACATATGATGCATGTTCAAGGGTATGACTACAAAATTGCACATTGACAATTCTCACACGTCGATTTATCTCAAATGGAGCTGTCGGAACCGTAATCAGGGTCATGCTTCTGAGATAGTATCAAATCCTAGAGTATCTCTACTGCTTATCTTTCTTTTCGGCAAGCACAATGACCCAGTTTCCCCAAGGCACATAAACAGTTCGCAAAAATTTGTGCATCCATCAGTCCTCTGCATTTCTCCTGATTTTCTTCTTCAGTTTGTCTTGCTCCCGATATCTCTCCCGCCGTTCTTCCCTCTGACGCTTTTTCGACAACTGCTCTTCTTTGGTTTTCTGCACTTCAATTTCTTTCCTTTTTTTATCATCCTTAAGCTTGCGCTTCTTTATCTGCAAAAGCCAAAGTGAAGTTAAAATACTTCCATAATAATAGGAAAATTTCCATCGGAAAATGTTACAGAACTGCACAAATGAATCTTCAAAACAAAAATAAAGATATATACTTTCAGCTATACATGCGCTCTAGTATAAAGCCAACATAATGTATGCGCTCTACACTAGGCCAACAAGTTTTCTCTACAAAAAGTAAAAATAGAAATAAATTAAAAGCCTGGTGAAATGAAGAGTATGATATAGTATGAGCCATCTTAAAAAACAGCAATATAGAAGCCATCAAACAGAAAGATAAAAAAAAATCAGCAAAATAGAATATTAAAATTCATATACACTAACACTAGCATTAAAGCAAGTCCAGGAAAGGGTAATAGTGCGGTTATTCAAACAAACACCTCTAAGTTGTGACTCTGTATTGGTGTTGCATACCCAATTTGGCTTTCCAACAAATTTAACTATCAATCATGCATTTGGCACGAGTGTTCAAACAGAATATTTGTCTTAAGGTGCATACCTTCTCATTTCTAATTAATCGAAGATGTTGAACAAGAGCATGAACTTTCCGTTCATGAGGTTCCATGACAACAGCTCTTCTATTTTCAAGAAGTGGCCTTCCTCTACTGGGTATATCCTTAGGCTTTGATGCAAATGGCAAAGCAGCCTGCAATGACTTAGGTATCACCAATGGGTTGAACTTCTTCAGCTTCCTTTCAATTGGCTGTTGACACAAACAAATGAAAAAAAATAATAAAAAATTAAGTACCATTGAAAAACAAGAAAAACTAAAGAAAGAAAACAAGCAGTACTCCATGGGCAGAATTGAGAGAAAAACCATGTACTGCTGCAGTAAGCAGCCTCACTTTGAGACCCACACATCATAGATTACCTTGTAAAGTGAATCTTTGTTAACAGGAATAGGAATATTATGTTCTCTCCTCAATTCAGCGGTAGTTTTCATCCCTTGCCAGGTCTTATCACGAGGTTGCAGTGATGTTGTCAATGGGTTGTAAAATTGAGGAACTTCAACTTGGGTCCAAGCACGCAAAAAAACAATGTCACTCATCTTAATTTTATCCTCAAAGGTGCACCTAGCAATCCCTTCTTTTGGTTGTCCACCCATCTTTTTCGGCTGGTTACCAATTTCTTCTTTTGCAGCCTGTCAATATTACAATCATTAAAATTCAATTAAATTAGCATCAAGGGTCATATAAGGAATTAGAAGACAGCTAATTCATGCTTTTATATATTTGAGTTTAATTGCCAGAATGAATATTCGACTGCCAAAATCCACATGGACAAATAAAACATCACAAGCTCATATATATATATATAGGGATGTGATTCCCCACTCCTTTTGTTCTTTCTTTTTCCTATTCTACCCTCACCCTACATTAATTTCTTTTTACTTCACTTTTATATTAGTTCTTTTTCTTTACACTTAATTTTCCAACTTGTACTCCATTTTTAATATTTTTTTTCCTTTAATCGAGTAAGAAATTAATTATTTTTTTTCCTTTAATACTGAAAATGGAGTCTAAGTTGGAAAATTAAGTGTAAAGAAAAAGAAATAATGTAAAGTGAAGTAAAAAAGAAATTAATGTAGGATGAGGGTAGAATAGGAAAGAGAAAGAACAAAATTGATTAAAAAGTATTAAAAAGCAAAAGGGAGTGTAAGTGGAGAAAAAAGGAGTGGGAAAATCTGATCCCCATATATATAAAAATTTCAACATCAAACAAGCATACCTTTTTCACTTGGCCCCGAATGCCACTGACAGTTCGAACAGCAGCTCCTTCAAACCGAGCTATTTCAAGATCTGAGGTGAACATATCTTTTACAAGTGCAGTGTTCTTGAATATCTTGCAGGGGTGACCAACTAGTTTGAGTTTCTTCACTATTCGTGATGCATGGTTGAACTCAAGCACAACTGCTGTTGCTGTGATCCTAAATTGTGCCTGCCAGACCAAAGAAACTAGCTTAGGAACAAAGAACAAGGTATAAGCATAAAATTTGACAAAGCTAAACGAAAAGGGACATATAAACGAGCACATGGTCTTTTTTTAAATGACTAGTCTTTTTTCTTTGAGATGGCAGAACGAGAGGGGGATGGGCACTTAAAATAGACTAATTTACCAAAGGCTTAGTAGACCCACTAAGCAAAATATAAATAAATAAAACACACACAATATAGAATTTAAGCAATAAAAGGAAACACATTATCGATCTACAAAGTGGTCTCCACAAAATCTACTTACATGAAATACATTGTTATCACAAGGATTCCAAACTAAACATTCAAACCCACCTGATGTTACACACCAATGCATTCCAACTTAAAGGTCTAGGCTGGTTAACTAAAAATTGTATTTTACAAAAGAGAAACTAGCATAACCAGCACTTCAGCAGAACACCAAGGATAAATTATGTGTGTCCCTTCCTGACTTCTTTTCAGATATTTTTTTTCTACCGATTGTCGCTTTCAAAACAAAAATAAATAAATCATGTACCTAAATGTACTGTGGCTCAATGAAGAGCAGAAAACTGGATTAAATTCCTTATAAAGAGACATACAAAACAGAAATTTTCTGGGGCATGGAACTAGGAAGGAAGCCAAGGTGCTCAGCAATTGTGGCGTGCTAGCCATTTTTTGGGTCATTTTGTGTGTGTGTGTGTCAATTTTAAGTTGAACTTTGATTCCTTTTAACCCTTTGCCTTTACATTAAATTATCTTGTTCATTATTTTGTTAAAGTATGATACCAAAACATGACAACAAAAATTGTGGTATTTTTGTGCGGAGGTTTAAAAGAGCCACATTATTTATTTTTGCACAGGGCTCCATATTTCCTAAAGACTGACCTTGCATCCTTCTCCTAAGCACATGAATAAAGGTAATGCGCATAGGATGCTTATGCTATTTAATGGCCCTCAGATGTACAAAGGTCCAATATTTAAAAATAATTATTTACACATTAGCAAAATATGCACATAGGAGATAGGTGCTAATGTTTAATTCTTAAATAAGAATCAGGAGCTCAACGCCACTGACAAAAATGAATTTAAGCAACTAGTGAGCTGTTCAAAGCTCTCATTTTTCTTCCTTCAGAAGCTAAAGCCTGATGCAGCCCTATGAATGACAAAAATTTTAAAAATAGAGGGCATGTCATTTCATGCCATTATGTCCCAATATACAGTAAGAATCTATTGATCTGAGTTAGTCAGATCTAACACAAGTTAGACAACAAAGATTTTAGAATTCTGAATATTTACAGAAATATTCAATGTTTCAAACCGTTCCTTTTCAATCTCATATCTGAAAAAAAAAATCAGCCATATCATAAATCATAAATCTATTTGAATATCATTTATCATTCCATGATCAGAAACATTGTGTTTTTCCGTATATTAGATCACACAATTAAATAACTAAACAATCTTTTGATTTGGATATTTTTTGTAGGGAATATTTTTGGAAGAGAACCCATAAAATGCATGGTTCAAATCATGGCACCACATTGAAAGGTGGGCCTCATATGTGATCCTAAAGTTTAATCCTCAACTTAGTCCTCATTAGATAAATCTTAAATGGAAAAAATTCAAAGTCTTCCCATTGCAAATCCTAAATTTTTTGAAGAGATGTAAGAAACATAAGGAAAGAAGAAAAAAATAAAAGAAAAGAAGGAAAGTTGTCAAACCTGATTGTTTGATAAATTCTGGAAAGCAACCACACCAGTATTAGGAGGGGCAAGAGGGCCCCAAAACATTGCAAGGCAATGCATGTGTTCAGGAGTGTACTTAAGCATGCGATGTCTTCCATTGCGATCTTCAATGGCATAAACAGGTATTGTTTGGTACCGCCTCCACCCAATAGAAACAATAATAGGATCACTAGTCTTAAGTACTTTCTTGTGCCACCTATGCCGCTTTAACCTGGCCTGATATAGACGGAACACAACATCTGATGAGATGAAAATTCTTCAAATATATGAGAACATTGAGCCCATAAGGGACCACGAGCATCTATCAGAGAAGCAGCCTTCATTCACTTCAAGCTTTATCATATTGTAAATATATTAATTGGGACCCGTGGAGTAAAGACTAGTCATTTGCTTTTAATGTGAAAATTAATGTAACAAACCAAAATTGCCAAATCTATGGAGCCAGCCAGCTGATAAAAGCATTAGTGCTAACTTGAAGTAAATTTCAAATGGCAAAGAAGTCTATTAAATTTGTAAATATATTCTAAACCCTAGTCTATTTAATGCAATTTTACATTCATGAAATAAATGCTAGCAACACCAGTGATTAATAACATAATAGCATATCATTGCTATCCATCTATCTATTACATAAAGTGAACACATGACAGGGTGTCACTCTATTTCACCCAATAACTTTATTTGGTGTCTAAGTTACTAAAACCACCCTATGAATAACATAATGGCCTGACTAAAATACGACCACCCACTGACTATTCAATATCATAAAATATGGGAGACATCTTACACGTGCAACGGGCAGGCTAATATAAAACAAAAAACAAAAATATTGAATATTGAATATTTATAATATACACTAACCTGCATGTGTCCGACATTTTCTTCACCAAGACCAATTCCTCCAACCAAAATAGGATGACAGGGGTCAAAATATTCAACCATCTCATAAGGGACATCATGAACCTCCAACCGTAGGTAAGTCCCCGTCCGGAAACCCTCTATCTCTAATCGGGTGGCGTCATCCAGGTCATTGAGTTCAGCTATATTCATTTGCTTCCGATGTTCAATCTCATCCTTCAGCTGGAAGAACTAGGCATGAGCTCTCACTAACTTGTATGGTGCAAAACAATCTTAAATATATGCGAGAAAGTTTACCTTGTCAAAATAGCCACTTTCTTTGGATTGATCTCGACCAGACTTGCCTTCATGTTTACCCTCAAGCTCCTCTTCAGATGACTCAGCTCCATCAAACGTAGATCAAATTAAGGGCACAAAATTTCAGAATTTCTCTACAAATACAAAAGAGTACATATGACCAAACCAAAAATAAAAATGTTCACACACAGAACTACTATTAGAATGTCATATATGGGCAAATGCAATATACAACCAAGAACCTTAAATGAAGATCATATCCTGGCTTCATCCAATTCCAAACTCGAAAGAAAAAACAATCAACAAATTCTTCCTTGGTTATGGTGGAAGAGCAATATGTAATTCTTTGAAAAAGTATATAAATAAAATATTTAAGTGAAAAGGATATTGAGCATCAAACTTTGCACGAAGAGCAAGCTTTTTCAGCCTCCGCTCCTCTTTGGCCAAATCATCTTCCTTGTGGTTTGCATCATTGCCTGCGTCATCTGTATGATTCCCATCATGCTTCTCACCAGTTTCTAAATCTTCAAAGTCACCATAGACAGCATCATCATCTTCAACTTTAGCCTCTGCGGCTTGATTTCTTTGAGAAGCTTTCGACCAATCACCAGTAACAAAACGATCACGAATACCCTCTCTAAGCTTTTCCTCTTTCCAGTCTTTGAGATTTGAATAATTTGTGAATTTGGAACAGTCCTCGATATTCCAATTTCCGCCTTCTATTGCTCCATGTTTCTGCAATAACAAACAAAAATGATAATATGACAGCACTCATTTCAGTTAAGAAGGTTACCCCAATAATTTATTTCAGATTGGAAAGAAACATAAATCCCTCTGACGTTAAAAAGAATGCGCCTCTTACGGCGAGATATAAACAAGTAGTGTCCAAACAAACCTTGTTTACTTCTCCTTTTGGCTTAAAAAAATCATCTCCATCACTTTCATCATCTGCACTACTATCATGTTCATTGATAGATGTTGTTGGCATCAATGTAGATTTCCCATATACAAGTTGCATAAGGTTAATAGTTTGTCTTGAGGAAGTCCTTTCTGCCAAAGATTCTTTCCACTTTGCAATGTTCCCCATCTCATCTAGTACGAGGCCACAGAAAAAGGGGGAGATAAAATTAGATAATGGGAAGTCGCTGGGAAATCTATAAACTGAGACATTAAAATATGTAAGCAATTGATGGATAACATTTACAGTTAAATGCCATTTTCTTATACATACTTAATTTTTATCAACATATATAATATAGGGTTTTGGCATCACAGACCGTTCACCAGAGAAGGTTGCATCTAATACAAAAAGCAGAGTACTTCTTGCTCAGAAAATAAGAATATTACAACCTACAACAAATTTGCAAATTGGGAGTAAATTTACCGTCTGTTTCATGAACATCTTCATCTTCCCCTGAATCTGAACCAGAAGATGCCTGAATATCATCATCATTGTTGTTATCGCCATCATCTTCAGCCTCTAAATCTGAATCCTATAATGGAAGAATATGCATAGAACCTGAGTAATATTAAAGAAGATCATGGACGCTCAATGTACACACATTTCTGGTTTCCACTACGTATACTGTTCATAACCTGAAAGGTGAAGAGGATATGACAACTAGTAGACATAGTAAAAGTTATAACATCTATTACGCATTTAACAAGAATCTACATGATGGTACAGTCCACAAAAGCAAAAATGTAGTGTCTAGTATCAGTGAATCATGAGCAAGTAACCCACTAAGATCAGACATGAAAAAACAAGAAATATAATAGCACATTAGATTATTTATATTTAATAGTCACTTAAGTTATCTTATAACTCTATTAAGCCATGTGAGTAATAACATGAACATGCAAACACCAAAGTAGCGAAAACATCAAAGCTGTTTAATGTGCATAAGCCTCCGAAAGTGAACTTCAAGTATCTGCCTGTAACATCACACACACACAAACACAAACAAATTTTTTTTTTTTCTCCAAATCATAGTTCTATTCAACAGACATAATGAGTTTAGCTTTGTTCACCTCCATATCGTTATGATCAAGGTCATTTCCAAAGATAACTTTTCTCCTTGACCTTCCTCCATGAAACTCCACATGTTCCTTCAAGTGATCTTTAAGATTAGCATCTTGATCCGATGCATCTTTATGAGCTGCTTCATTCTTATCTGAAGATTCTGATTCTGAACCATCAGAATCCTCCGCATTGCTTTCTTCAGCAGAACCATCACCTTTGATTGCTTCCCCAGATTGATATTCCTCTAAGGGCTCTATCATACGGATCTCTTCTCTAGATTCATAGGTATCTTTTCCATCACTTTGAGCATTTGACAATAAATTAGGCTTCCGACTAAATAGATTAATGAAGCTCTCCTCTAACTTTTCATCAACCGAATATTTTGTGTTCTGAAGAGATTTTACCAAAGCCACACCCACATCTTGGTGCTTTCCTGTTACAAGGGAACATGAGTATCAAGTGATGAATTTGGTGGCAGTTGCAAAAAAGAGAAATAGAAACTTTTCCTATATAAGCAAAACTCAAAGATGTCTAAGAGATTGATCTGCTTCAAAAAAATAAAGTTTTGTAACAGATAAACAACATGGAATCAAACTAAATGAATGTATCATTTCAAATGCTCACCCACACATACAAATATGAACAAGAAAACAAATTTTTAAAATTATAAAATTATAAATAAATAATAAAAAAAATTGGACCTTCATTTGTTGCTTCGCCCTTTTCATCAACGTTGGAAAACTGGACAAAGTGGTCATTTATGTTTATATAGACAGCATCTTTATCATACAGGAGATCCCCAAGTCCAGACATGGGTGCATAAAACAGTTTTTCCTTATCACGCAGTCCCTTCTTTTTGGCAGCTGAGGGTAAAGGGCAAGGATCAGCTAAGCCTGTCATACCAGCTAAACTGTAATCCCCAACACCTGCAATATGAATCTGATACACAATGTACATCAGACAACAATATACCATTAAAAAATAAACAGCACGATAATGCATCTATGAATCATATTTTCAGAGTTTGCTGCCTTCCCCAGCAATCAACCCCAAATTATACAAATACTCATATAATCCAATGTATTCTTTCTTCTTTATTTTAGCGGAGAGGGGACTATTACAGAAGCGGCATCAAGTTACCAACTGAAAATGTGAGTCATCTTAACTGCTAAATATGAAGGAGCTTTTCACTTAAAGATCAGCTTCTAAAAGTCACGACAAAGCCTAATTTGTTAGAAGGATGTCAAAGCTTTCCTCTCTTTCCACATGCTGAGAGTATTAGCCCACTGGAAATGTAAGCATTGCCTTAATAGTTTAAAGTATTTTGGACCTCTAGACCCACTGCCAATTGGTTCTAGGTTGGATGCTCACACTCTAAAACGGTTTCCTTTTTTCATCCTTCATGGACTGTTCTTTACATCTTTAATTTGCTATTACATTTGTTTATTTATTTATATGTTCTCCGAAATATAATCAACTAAAAATTTTCTTAGGATGCTTTGATAACAAGAAAACATATATATTGGGGACAACTGTACGTGTACTGCATGAAAATTACTATGAATCAATACCATTAAGTTTTTAACTCTTTTGTCGAATGTTTTTTTAATCTAATTTTATTGTTTGGAGTTGCCCACTAAAAGAATTTTCTGGCTTCATCCCTGCATTTGGAATTCATGGGGAGCATTAAAGGAACTCTCTGTACATAGACCTGAGTTATGGTCTTTTCTTCCAATTAAACTCATTCGTAATACATAGATTTCTAAAGGCAATAAGACAAGAACTTTATAAGTCAAACACATACCTTTGTTCCTTTTTTCATGTTACAGCCCCGCAAATAACCATACAGTGTGACATTTCTATCACATTTATTATTCAAACGCACTTTTTCAGGAGGAGTCACATCTTCAAAACGATCTACTAAAACATAAGGATGAGCAGTTCGCCAAGATAAAGGATGGAACTTCATAACAGATATGAAACGTGCCAGATTGTGAATTTCACGTTTGACATACCTGTTCATTAAACCAGGGGGAATATTATTAATAAAATAAAAATTCAACTCATAATAGTTGCCAACTTTCACAAGTGACTGCATCATCCAGTGCAGAAACTGGCTACTTACTTTCCATGAATGAGACCAGATAAATAAAACAATTTAGCTCCATCGTATATTTCAGTCCAGAAACGATGTTTGAGGTGTTGCTTTGTTTTCTTCAATTTCTTTACATCTTTAAACTTATCAAGGTGAGTAAGAACTCCCATAACCTTTGGGAACCCATGAACTTGCAAAATATTCAGGAATTCAAATGTCTCCTGTAAAAGGAAATTAAGGCAATACAATATTATAATATAAATGTCTTGACATCATATTGATGAAAAATGGGATCAGACCAATAAAGAATGTATCAAGAAATCCAGAACATCCACCAAATAAATATTCAAGCAAGGTCATCTCCCGATACATAATAATGAAATCTATGAGTGTGGGTGTTGTGCCTGCACACGAGCATGTGTGTTTGTTTGATATGTATGACCGGAGTTAAATTCATAGACATTTTTAACAAACAAGAGGGTACAATATTTTGTTAGCGTCAGGATTTCCATTGAAGTTTAAGCCATCCAAGTGGAAACAGTAGAAGAAAAAATAATAAAATTAATTGTCTCAAGTCTCACCATTTCAAAACCGTAGCTTCCGTCTATGAGAAGTAATGCTAAATCAGCAAACTTTGCAGCATCAATCATACCATTGATATCATTTGGGCACTCCACAAACTGTACCCGCCTTTGCTTCCCTAACACAAGCAATCAATCAAGCATTTAATGAACAGTACTCAATCTGATATTAAATTAAATCACATTATTGAAATATCAGAAGAAAAAACATGAAGCATGGCACCTGAAACAATGGTAATCGGGCCTCGAACCTCCGGTAAATTATGCTTGGTATAATGCTTTACAAGCGACTTAATTAACAAAGACTTGCCAACCTAGAAATCAACAATAAGTAATTGAACAAAAAAAATATTAGTTCGAACAAATTAACAGCAGTTTGAGTGAGATGCAGGTAGGCTATTGCACTGATTAGATATCCTATATATATACCTTGGGAGGTCCATGCACCAGAACAACATATGGAGGTTGTTCGCCATAGGAACGATCAATGGTTGGGACATGAAGCCTGCGCTGCTCTTTCTCGACGGAGCGAGATTGAAGACGCTTGGCTTTCACAGTTGAGCTAAAAGCAAAAGCTTTAGGGTTTTGCTTCTTCCCATTTTGGGAAGTGTCACGCTTCTTCTTGTCGGCCTTGGCCCCCGACTGCCTGGACCGATGTTCCTTGTGCGACTGCTCCTTGGTTCCGCTATCTATTGCCATGGTAGCCTAACTGAGAAACCCTAGCAGCACTGCTTGTATTAGGCCTGTGATTCGGCCGGAACGGATCGGAAACTAGTGTTCCGAATTCCAATCCGAAAATTTTCGGAATTCAATATAACTTCCAATTCCAATCCGAAAAAATTCGGAATTTCAAATCTTATTCCGATTCCAAAATTTCGGATATATCGGAAAAATCGTAACTTTTCGGAATACACTTGTAATCTGAATCTGCTCTAGCTTTTGCTGTGGCGTTTTAATGGAATTCCAGTTTCATACCAGAAAAAAAAAAAAAAAAAAAAAAAAAAACTAATCCAAATTTATGCCTTCATGACTGAAAACACCCAAAAGTCGTTTTCTGTATTTTCAGAATCTGTGTTTTCAGGTGAGCACCACACCCACATATCCAGTCCAACCACCACACCCACCACCCAATTGAACCACCACGTCAAACCCAATTGAACCAACACTGTCAAACGAAATAGAACCTCCACATTAAACACAATCGAACCCAATTGAAGGGGATAAAGATCTGCGACTTTGAAGGGGAAAATAGAGAGAGATTGGGAGAGAGAGAGAGCCAAGGATAGAGAACTAGAGAGAGAGAGTGAGAACCAGAGAACTTGGGAGGAAGATAGAAAAACGGAGAGAAAGAGAAGTGATTTGGGTGGGTTTTGGAGACACAGGAAAAGAGATGGTGGGGTAGGTAAGAAGAAAGAAGACAGAAACAAAGATAAGAAACTAAGAGCGACTCCAGCAGCTAGGGCAAGGGGCGGGCTAGCGGGGGAAGCCCAAAAAATCGTTTTGCAGCCCGGGCAAGCTGGCCAAAACTCGTTTTGGTGCTTACGTCAGCCCTAGCGTTCAAAAATTTTTAACGTTGGCGTGTGACGCCCCGCTACAGTGAGCCAACGGCTCTCTTCCACGTAACGCAAGGTTGACTCTCCGATTTGCTTTTTTCCAGCAATCCAACGGCTCTGATTTTTTGTAAAAAAAAAATTGAAAAACAGCTCCGCTACAGTGAGCCAACGGCTCTCTTCCACGTAGCGCAAGCTGGGCTCTCCAATTTGATTTTTCCAGCAATCCAATGACTCCGATTTGTTGTACAATAAAAAATTGAAAAACAATCAAAAAAATTTAAAAAAAATTCCAAAAAAATACTGAATTTATTTTCTATAAATACCAACAAATACTCTTCACTTTTAACACCAAATCCTCATTCATTTTCTTCTCCTTTTACTCAATACTAAGTTTTATCCCTTTCAAGTTGTATTTTTCTCTATGAAATATTTGGGTTCTTCTAATGAAACCGGAGGGGCATGGAGCACGATGGAAGATGTTTTGTTGTGTGAGTTTTGGGTCCAAATTAGTCATTGTCCCGTAACGGGTAATGAAATGAAATTCTGTCATATGTGGAAAAAAATTCATCAGGAATTTTGTGAAAGGGCAATGGGTTCGACCCCGTACGGAAATGACATTATCTAATAGGTGGAAAATTCTTAATAAAGAGTTGGCGAAGTGGAGAGATGCTTTGGCAAAAGCAATGAACAACCATAGAAGTGGGGAAAACCTTAGCAATGAGGTAAATTATTTGTAATTTTTGTTTTATTAATTTCTATGTCATTAATTTTTATTTAAATGTTTCTTGCAATTTATATATTTTATTGATATTTCTTGTATTTCCAATATTTATTTAAATATTTCTTGCAATATTTATATTTTGTTAATATTTATTGCATTTCTAATAAATTGTTAAAATTTCTTGCATTTCCATTATTTTCTTTTTTATACATGTTGCATTGACAATATTTTTTAAAGTTTCTTGTATTTCCATTATTATTTTTTATAGATTATGCAAGCACAAATGTGGTTTGGTGCTACTGGCCAAGGGAAAAAAAGCTTCACTCATACCCAATGTTGGGAGGCAGTGAAGAATTGTAAGAGAAGATATGGTGTGGGAGGTATGAGGTGAGCCTCTGGTTTTATAGAATAATTTAGGCAGATAGAGATGACACGTGGCGCAATTTTAGAGGGTGAAAATCTTATCTGAAATTTGAAATTTGACATTTATCTGAAATTTGAAATTTGAAATGCAACTGAAATTTATCTGAAATTTGAAATTTGAAATGTATCTGAAATTTGAAATTTGAAATTTATCTGAAATGTGAAACCGAAAATCTTATCTAATATGAATTGTATTGACACGTAGGAACCCAAAAATCTTACCCGAAAATATTATCCAAAATAATTGTTTAAGTAAAAAAAGTTGTGAAAAAAACAAAAAAATGAATAGTAGTTGCCATGACAAGGGTTTGACATGCCTGGAAACACACATAGCTAAAAAAAGCAAGGGCAGCAACTATTCATGTAAATAGTATCAGCCCTAGCCCCCTCCTGCCATGGCAATGCTGCTGGAAATGCTCTAAACGGCGGTGGAGATATAAAGAAATAGGGGATTAGATTAGGGTTGGGATTTGGTATTTGGGCTGCTGCGAAATGGGCTGGGATAAAAGTAACTTGGCTGCTGACATATTAAACCTTTTTGTTTTTGTGTTTTTGTGTTTTTGTTGGAAATGTTATATAAACCTTATCATGAATAAGAGTTGTCCAATTAAAAATGTGTGACCCAACTAAAAATGTTATATAATTTTTAATATGTTAATATTAACTAACAATGAATGCACTTGTTTAATTTATGATATTTTTTTATGTAACTTTTATTTATTAAATCTTATTTCATCTTTAAAAAGAATTTATGAACATTTTAAAGGAAATAGTAGTATAGTAGATAGCACCATTACTTATAATTATATGTATATTTAATTTATATAGGGAGAGATAGTTTCTATTTGATATAATTAAATGTATGTTTAATTTTGGTTTGTATAAATGTAACATGGGAAATCTTTTATCTTTTATGTATACATATACATTGTAACAAAAAATAGATATACATGTACATCTAAAACCAAATGAAAGTATTTCACGTGGTATTAGCTAATGACAATTTAATGAAAAAATAATTTAGTCTTGCTCTAGATAAGCACACATATACTCCTATCATGATTCATAGATAACAAGCACACATATGTATTTTTGTTATATAGTATAGTAAAAAATACATAATCTTAAAGTGATATGTATGTACATATATGCATATATAATAAACCTTTAGTATATATAGGTGTTGCGTCGATTTAGCTGCACCACCAAAATGGGTTTAACTTGCATCCTCAACTTGTGATACTCGCAAGTGCACGAGCCGTTCGGTAGTATAGCATATGTAAGTGCGAGGTCGATTCCACAGGGATTGGTTATTGAATGATCCAATTCAATTTTCCTACACAAAACAAAAATGAAAACAAAAGAAACAAAAGAAACAAAACAAGAAGAAAGAATGTACATTACAAGAAAAATAGATTACAACTAAGAAAACATTAAGGAAACTAAGAGAACTTTGAGGAAGAAAGGAAGTGTTTGAGAACTTTGAGGAAGGAAGGTAAGTGTTTGAGAGCTTTAGAGAGGGGAGAAGTGTTTGAGAGATTTGGAGAATTTTGGAAGAGTAAGGAAAGTGGTGTTTGGGAACTTTGTGGATTTTGGAAGAAAGTGTTTGAGAACATGGGAAATGTTTTAGAGCATGGAGAACTTTGAAAGAGAATAGAGAAGTGTTTAGAGAATTTAGAAGAAGAGAAAAGAAAAATGCTTGAGATTTATAGTACTAGGATCTTGTTACAACAATTGAGAACTACAAAATGGAAACTAAGAGAATTTGAGGGAGAGAAGGGAAGGGAGCTCTAGAGAAGTGTTTGAGAGCTCCCCCCCTTGGGGTGTGTTTACAAGCTTAGAGAAGTTCCCTATTTATAGGCCTAGGGGAAGTGAAAATCTGAATTATACAATAGGTTTACCTACCACACTCACTTCACCAACTTACAACACTTAATTCACCAACCTAACCTAACACACAATTGCATTTGAAAACAATTCTTCTTGTCTTTAGGCTTAGTGTTGCATCATCCACTTCAATCATCTTTCAATTCATTTGGTTGCTGCAAAATTCCACTCAATTATAGGAATTGAATATGCTTCACCAAACTTTCCCACAATCAACAACACTTCATCATGCATATGTCATGCATAACAATGCATTGCAGCCAGCTTGTGGGCTCGTTTTGGGCTTGTTTCTCCATCCATAAAATTCTGGAAAAATATGGATCTTGAAGCTCTTTGTCTTATCTTTCCAAGAATATACAGCCCAACTCAAGGAAAAATCCGGAAGGCCTTCAAATGTGATTTTTGGCCCAGTAACGCAGATGCTGCCGAATTTGACCTTAAGTTGCCAAAACATGTATAACTTTCTCTAGAAGACTCGGAATCATGAACCGTAAAATTCTACAGAAAATAGACTTCCGTAGATTTCCAATGATGTATGGCTCATTATCTGGTTCTTCTTGAGCAAGTACAGTCCAATCCGTGAAGTTGGTTGATCTGCAGACACCATTTTGAGCTAATTTATCTCCAAAATGCAATTAGTGAGTCTCAAGTTTATAACACTGAAACAAACACAAAAGAAGTTAAAAGCACAAGTTTAACTCAAATACATAACCAAATCATAAGTTAAAAGGGTACAAATTGATATGTAATTATGCACCGATCAATAGGCATGTGTATAATTCTGATGTATACATGTATGTGTGTTTTATATATACACATACATTATAACAAAAAAATAGATACACATATATAGAATACTTAAGTATACATGTATTTTTGTTATATAGTATGTTTGGATATGATAACCACACATGAATTTTTGTAATATTCAAACAAACATGTTAGCCCAAAATACATAGTCTTAAAGTAATATATACTCCTATTTTTAGTATACATGTATATATGAATATTTGTATGTTAGAGGGTACTTAAATATAACAAATAAGAAATGAAACATATATATGACCTATAAACTAAAAACAATGCAATTAAACTTATAAATCATAAAATATTATTATAAATTCGGAAAATTTCGGAAATAATCGGAAAAAATTGGATTTAAAAGGGTTCGGAGAACTTCGGAAATTTTCGGATTCGGAATTTTTGAAATTTTCGGAATTTACAAATACATTCCGATTCCGAATCCAAATTTTATCTGGAAATTTCAGATTTCGGCACTTTTGATATCTGATGTATCGGAGTCCGGATTTTTTTGGAAATTTTAAGAACTTAAATTCGGTCCTAAATTGGATTTTCCAATCCAATTTACGACCCTAATTTTAAGGCTTTAATATCAAGGAACACAAATGTTAGGGTTATTTCCAATTCCAAGTTTACAACACGAATCCCATAATGCAGTATTTCTACCCTTCCTTTGCTTATCTATCTATATATATATAAAGCAACATGTAGAGAATGGTGAAACATTCAAAATACCAGAAAATGCCCTTAGTTAATGCAAACATTAAGAATTGAAATTATTAATTAAATGAGGATTGACAGGACCCAACCCAAATTCCACTTTGGAATCCAGAGTCGAACCTGTGCGTGTCGGACACTTGGCAGTTATCGGGCACAATTGACCAAATTGCCCTTCTAACTAAAATTCCACAAAAAATCAAGTGCAACTTCTGCCAAAAATTCGCAGAGTCTCCCCTGTAAATTGAACATTTCCCAAAAATACCACCTGTCAAACAAGCATACACGAAAATAACCCAACTCCAGCATGATTCAAATTATATCGGAAGTCAAGCATCATATTATTCTGGCCTCAGGCCTCAAAAAGAATCAAATAAATCATTTAGCTAATAAAATTTATCTCAGCTCTAGAATATTAATAATACATTAACAATCTCAAAGAATCTAACTCGTGGCTGCACCTTATAACAAAAGGCTGCCTACGTACCCTTACCGAGGGATCAAGCCACACGTAGCTCTTCTATTTTAATTCAGCTTTCTACTCCAAGTTTACTGGCATTACTCACATGGCAATAACTATATTCAGAATGAAGGAATAAAAGCATTTAAATTCAAGTAATCATTCTTGGAAAGTCATAACTATTAATTCCTCGTGTCACCATTGGTGACACGTCCTGCCCTATAATTCTCGCTGGACTCAGGAGACATTTGGTCAACATGATCCGCAGTTCTCACTCCCCCGTCTGGATATCTCTAAAACTCGGGGGGCAAATTATGCTAGAAATACTTGAGCTATTTAATATCATATCCAATAATAAAAGATCAAGGCGAACAACGTAAATAAGATAAAATAAGATAAAATAAAGCATAACGAATTAAAATAAAATAAAACAAACAAGCTTCGAATACCCTGGTATCGAACTCATGTAAGGTTCATAAATAAATAATTATATATATTCGTCTTTTCCATCATCGTAGGCCTCTGAGATACCATTTCTATCCGAGCCGCAATACTCGCAGGTCTCGGAGATACCACTTCTATCCGAGCTGCAATACTCGCAGGTCTCTGAGATACCACTTCTATCCGAGCCGCAATACTCGCAGGTCTCAGAGATAACTCTTCAATCTGAGCCGCAATACTCGCACCACACGGTTCAGGTGTCCCCGACACTCGTGGGGCATTATCAAAATAACCCAAGAACACTCGCACGTACATGAACCTCCTACAAGCTCATACACAAACCATCGAGCTCATCCTCCCTATTTTATTCAAGACTGGCCCTGGGTTTCTAATAGTACGTGCTCTAACTTTAAAGTCATTTCTATGCTCAAAGTAGCTTTTTCCAAGGTTTATGACAGGATAAAGTATCTCGTGCTAAAGTCCCAAAAAGTCAACTCGGACCTCGTGGGGTCCATGACCTCAGAATTCCAAGCTCAGATAGTTCCTAGAGGTTCTAATATGTCTAGGACACATGTCCCGAAAGTTTGGTTTCGATTTGGGACGGTCGGATTGCTCACAATCGCCCAATTGGACGGGCGAACGATTTCCGTAACCCTCGCCTAGGGTTGGCCCTTTTTGGAGTACCCGGAACTTCATTTACGATCCGTCGAATCCTACACGATCCTAAAATTTCCTAGCTCAACATACTCCAGTTTGGCTATGATCTAACTGCCTGAATGTATTGAACACGGAAATCACACAATATGCAAGATCCGTTCGGGATTCAAACGTTATCCGAATTGAGATCCGCGAATTCCTACACGCTCGTGAGGACACGAGAATCGTTCTGGGACCAAGAGTGGTCCCTGCTACCTAGGTGAGAAAGCATACCTCACTCGCATGAAACGGTGGACGGAGGAGGGAGAACGAGCTCCGTGAAATTCCGTCAAAAGCTGTCCACGCCGCCCTGTTTCGTGGCGGTTTCTGCGAGTACCCGCGGTTAGGCTGGGATGGGCTGTGACTGAAAGAGGGGAGCGAAGTGGTTCGTTTGGCACTGCTCTTGCTTGATTTGGTGGTCGGGGCTGAGAGATATCCCCTCCGAAGTCAGCTGGTCGAGCCCCCCATTCAGCAGAAAATTCTGGGTTTAAAAAAAACTGGATTTCAAAATATTTACGTTATGCCACTGAACTTCTTTTGATCGTCATTTCTTCGTTACAACCCCCGATTCAAGCCCACTACGTGTCTACGGACTTGTCTCAACGTGCTCTATGCAACGGTCTAATCGAAATCTCAAAATTCCCTCCCAAACTGAAAATGACCTTTTTGCCCCTTTAATATTAAATAATACTTTAATTTTCAAAAACCTTAATTAATTCAAATTATTTTATTTGATTATTTATTTCCACTTATTTCCTCTTATTTTAATTATTTAATCTTCCCCCAATAAAAAGTCAGCTCTTCAATCAAGTAATTAAATCATAGGGGTAAAATTGTCTTTATCTTGAATAATTTAATATTTAACTATTAATTTAGGATCGGTCGTTACAAGGATAATATGGTAAATTCACACTTTTTCATATTAAAAAAAAATTAAAATTAATAGAAAAATCAGATAATAGATCCTATTTTTATAGAACTCAACTACCCATTATGTTTTTTAATTCTAAAATAAGTTTTAATTTTTTTAAAAAAAAGCCTCTGGCAGGCGGAAGCTCGTGGGTAGAGGCTAGTATCTCTTATTGATAAAGGTGGGTATGGTCTAATTTTCGTCTACGATCGAAATTGAAACCGAACAAGGTATACAATTTGGTTCGGTTGTGATAAGAAAAAACAGCTGCCAAAACCAAACCAACAGAGCCTACACAGGTTCAGTTTCATTTTTCCCGTACTCAGTTTGGGTCTAATCCCAATTGAATTTTTTTTTTCGATTTTCGGGCTTCAAGAAGAAACATATACTAAAAACAGAACCTAGTAACATTTTACAAAACCATGCTTGAACTCAATTCACAATATCCTAAAAACAAAATCTAAATTAGTAAAACAAGTATACAAATATTCTTGTACAGGATACTAAAAACATAAACTAGTAACAGTTTAGAAAACCAATTTCATGTCCATTCACAATATCCTGAAAACATAAACTACCAAGTACACTTTACTCATTTAGTCTGACTATGATCACAAAAATACAAAACCATGATTGAACAACTTATGATCACAAAAAATAAAAAGTTGTATATGTTGATGGTTTGTACCATCACTGTAAGTCAAGTTTATCAAAGAATATTATGTGGCCGTAAGGGACTAGGTCGCCTCGTACCACCCAACCAAATTGACTATCCCGTGTCAATAAAGGGCCCCATAGTTGAACCTATTGAGAGAGTGTGAATTAGTGGTGGGCCACTCAAACACCGACCTGACCACGGGATGCCATGTGTGACAGAGGTGCATTGATATTCTAAAAACACGATCAAACCCCCTGCGAGTCAGCTACTCCATCCGCTTATCGACAACCTGGCAATGGAGATGGATGAATTAATGTGCTTCACATCCAAAGCCAGGTGTCGCATGGCCCTTTAATCCCTGAGAAACGCTTAGCGATGGAAAGGGATCAGTTAATGTGCCTCACATCCAAAGAGAAGTCATTTAATGTATTTCAGTCTCACCAGGTGGAAGAGAGAGATAAATATCGCCTCCTTAGATATTTATCTCTCCTTCTCCCTCCTGTAAATACCCTTCACTTGTATTAGGACAAAGGTAATAAATATTCTCACCTGGAAACCTTACATCCCTCTCTCCGTCTTTAAACTACTCCTAACTTAGCCATCGGAGGGGGTTCAACTGGGATACACCCAGTCTGCTCCTATTCTAATAATTGTTCGAAGTGTGTAGGTTATATGTACCATATCTGACCCCTCCACTCACATCATGACACATGGAAAGAGTATGAAGCTAGGAAAGACCCTATGGCCCACTGGTAGATTAGTTAGGTATGGATCGGCGCCCGGCCGATTCAGCACCCAGCATAGCCGCCAGCCCCCCATCGGCAAGCGCTCCCGGAAGCTCCTTGGACATACAATTGGTGTGCCTTGCCGATTCTGCGGGACAACCTCGAAACCCCAGCTTAGATATTTGCGGAGACTCATGTCGACCTCAAAAGGCACTCCTACGAGTCCCACATCGAAACTCAATACTAAGAGCATACCAGGCACTCATTATAAATAGGGCATCTTGCCCAAGACACAAGGTAAGACTTTCGACTTGACTCTTATGCTTTAGCATTGTCAATAGCAAAGCTCTTAAGAAACTTACTTTTGCGTTGGAGGGTCTTTGGCTGGTACCACACCGGTGCTCTAGACCTCATATGTTGTTTCTCTCCTTGGCCTAGATCCAGCATCGCATCCCAAGGAAGAACATGTACATACCTGAAGGCTCAATCGGTCCTTAGACTGTCCACATCACCTGTGAGTTGCTTCAATTTCCATATGTTTAATTTTAGCACCGACACAAGTCATCTCCAGAAGGTAGCTCAACCACGTGATTATGTATAAGCCCTAACCTTAACCTAGGTTAAGGTCACTTGCACCATGTGAGTGACTCACGGTTTACATTTGGTGCCGTCTGTGGGAATTTTCCCGAACAGAAATTGCATCCCCTCATCCAATCGAGCTCCAACGCAAACAAAACCAAGCTACCCTGAAAAGTCAGCACCTTAGAAGGAAGGCCCCCACGAGTACAGTTGGGAGAAACGCCTAGAGGCAAAAAAAGGAGAAGCTGAAGTCGGATTGTCTAAAGAATTTGGAGAAGAAGATGAATCGAATCTTGTGGGGCGTAAAAGATGCACATAATTTAAGTAACAGCCTCCGCTCGGAGAATGAAATACTGCAAGAGAACCATGCCGAATTGGTAGAGAAGGTGGACACATAATAAGATCACGAGTTGGTTCAAGCAACTTGCCCCTCAAGTCTATCAGCTCCTTCACCGAACTCAATAAGGTCTTCTTGAAAAGATACATGATCATTTATGATCGGCTCTGGACACTGAGAATGACTTATCAACGGTCAGACAATGACCTGACGAGAAACTTAGGGAGATTATATCACCCGATTTCACAACGAGTACACATGGTGTGAAGGGTGCGACGAGGCCACATCACACAATGCGCTGATGGGTGGAATCCAGGGGGAGACTTCTATTTCTCCCTTACCAGGAACCCCCCCGAGACATAAAAGGACCTCCTCTGCGAAGCCACTAGTTACTCACTAGCCGAGCAACTAAACCTGGCTAGGAAGGTGATTACCAGGCCGACCTCGGATACCCATATTCTGTACTAGCCCATGGAAAAGAGACCTAACGACTATGCCTATGATCGGTTGACAAAGAGAGAGACGGGTAAGCCTGACCCTCGGCTCGGCGGAGTGAGGTCAGACTAGAAAAACATAATCAATACACAAATTATATCCCCCCGAACAAATCTAAGGGGGAGATATTCGCAAGTGATAGCCAATGAGCTCCCTAACCTGAAGAAAATAAGGTTCCCTTACCGAGGAAGGAGAGATGACAACAAGTATTGCAAGTATCACTGCGACTATGGCCATCATACGGACAACTGCTACCAACTTAAGGAGGAGATTGAAGCATTAATCATGCGATGGAAGTTGAAGGAATATGTGACGGGAGAGGCAACCCCTACGAAAGACCATGCACAAAACAATGCCAACGACAAACCTGGGGTGTCTCGAGTATAAATATCTACCATATTAGGAGGACCAACCAGGCCGGGGAACTCAAACAGGGCCATAAAAAGCTAGGCCAAGGCTTACCAGACACCGGATTGACGAGGTGATGTCGGTCGAATCAACCGAGTGCCGGCCCACAATCCCAAGACAAATCATAGCCGATCGTGTTCTCGCATAATGATATGTTAGGTATCACCTTCCCCCATCACGACCACCTGGTTATTGCGGCCGAGATCGCTCATTGTGAGGTAGCTCGAGTGTTTTTGGATGGGGCAGTTCTGTTAATATCATTTTTCTCGACGCCTTCAGACAACTGGGTGTTAGCAAGAACCTTCTCAACCGACGCCCCTCCCCGCGTGGCTTTTGGAGGAGGACACGTACAACCCCTTGGGCACATGCTTCTGACCCTCTCAATTGGTGTACATCCGAGGCGCACTAGCATTACTACGGACTTCATCGTAGTGGAATGCCCCTCCTCATACAATGTCATCCTCAGTTGTCCCGCCACAGGTGACCTGAACCTATCAATCAACATTAGGGCGCTCTCGATTAAATTTCCTACTTCTCATGGGGTCGGCGCTTAGGGGAGACCAGGAGTCGGCTTGGACCTGCTACGCCTCCTCGGTGAGATTGAAAACCAAGGTGACCTAAGAAGCCTATTGCGTGGAAGCCCATGATGGTGCAGCTCCTAGCTACTCTACGAACGTTGATTCGAGAGTAGAAATTAGCCCTGTAAATCCGCAATCGGTAGAAGAGCTAGAGCAAATACACCTTTTCCTGGCCACCCGGATCAGCTCTTAAATATCAGCTCCCAGATCATACCATGAGTCCGCAAAGAACTCGTAATGTTTTAAAAAGAAAATAGCGACGTGTTTGCTTGGTCCCATGATGATATGCGAGGAATTAACCCAGAAGTTATCACCTACCGTCTCAGCATCGATCCACAGGACCGACCTGTCCGCCAGAAGTGTCGGGCAACCGACGCCTTTAGGTATGCCGCCATGAAAACAGAAGTGAACAAGTTACAAAGGAACAACTTCATTTGCCTGGTAGATTATCCTAGATGGTTGTCTAACGCAGTTATGGGGCCTCGAACAGGACTCAATCTTATATTAAATTAAATCACATTATTGAAATATCAGAAGAAAAAACATGAAGCATGGCACCTGAAACAATGGTAATCGGGCCTCGAACCTCCGGTAAATTATGCTTGGTATAATGCTTTACAAGCGACTTAATTAACAAAGACTTGCCAACTTAGAAATCAACAATAAGTAATTGAACAAAATAATATATTAGTTCGAACAAATTAACGCAGTTTGAGTGAGATGCAGGTAGGCTATTGCACTGATTAGATATCCTATATATATACCTTGAGAGGTCCATGCACCAGAACAACATATGGAGGTTGTTCGCCATAGGAACGATCAATGGTTGGGACATGAAGCCTGCGCTGCTCTTTTTTCTCGACGGAGCGAGATTGAAGACGCTTGGCTTTCACAGTTGAGCTAAAAGCAAAAGCTTTAGGGTTTTGCTTCTTCCCATTTTGGGAAGTGTCACGCTTCTTCTTGTCGGCCTTGGCCCCCGACCGCCTGGACCGATGTTCCTTGTGCGACTGCTCCTCCTTGGTTCTGCTATCTATCGCCATGGTAGCCTAACTGAGAAACCCTGGCAGCACTGCTTGTATGCTTTGAGCTGCGAGTGGCGGGCTGTGCAGAGGGCCGGCCGGGTGCTTGCCGAGCTTAAAATTTTCAAAAAATATATATACCTACATGTGTTATTGGGCCCAGCCCAAAAATTAAAAAAATTAAAAACAGACCTACTTATATAATGGGTGGGCATTGGAATCGGCAAAACCGCAAAACCGAACCAAATCAATCCGAAAAAACCGTGTTGATCGGAAAAATCAAAAACCGAGATAAATCCAAACCAAATCAATTCAGACTGATTTCCGTTCTACTTTTTCACCCTAAGGAACCGGTCCAATAGAATTATTTTTTATATATTTTTATATTATATATATTTATATTTAAAATACCAAATTTTATTGGCCCAAACCCAACTATTTCAATATACCAACAAAAAGCCCAAATTTCCCAAGTCCATTGCCCAAGTCCAACAAGCCATATTTTAATGTCTTAATCCTATCAAATCTCACTTCACTCTCTCTCTCTCTCTCTCTCTCTCTCTCTCAATTTCCCAAAACTGACGCAAGACATGCTTTTACCTTTTCAATGTTACTTTATTTTTTTTTTGTCATATTCATCTTTTCATTGGCCCCACTTTTCTTTCTTCTTTCTTCATATTTCTTTTTCTCTCTATTTCTAAGTCCCTTCTTCGTTTTCTTTCTTTCATTTTATTTTATTTTCTATCCATCTTATCTTCTTCCTTTTCCCTTTTTCTCCCTCTCGCTCTCCGTCTCTTCTTCCTCTTCTTTTTCTCTCCCTCTCTCTCCTTCTCTTCTTCCTTTTTTTTATCTTCTCTTTTTCCTCACTCTTTCTCTGGTGCAATTTTCTTCTATTGCTCTGGTTTTTCTCCTTCTCTCTTTGCGATTTTCTTCTCTTTCCTTTGGTGTTTGGTTTATTTCTGTTTATCTCTCTCTCTCTCTCTCTCTCTTTCTTCTTGTAGATCTAAAATTAGATATATGGGGATTTGTTTGTTGAATATGTTTAGCAGTTTAGATCTGTTATTTTTGAATATGTTTTTAGCTTGGTTTATTTGTATTCCTTTGTTTATGTTTGAGATTTTTCTTATATGTGTATGTAAAAAAAAAAAAAAAAAAAACCAATTTGAAACTGTGAACCGGGAGAACCAAACCGGTCTTTATAGGTCCGGATTGGTTTGGTTTTGCCACTCGTTTTAGTTAAAAATCGGACCGAAATTTAACCGGATGAAACAGTGCAATTTCAGTTACAATTTTAAGCAAGAACTGGTCCAAACCGGACCGTGCCCAGGCCTACTATATATTGCCCATTCATGTGGTCCTATATTTTCTCTCCTTCTCTTTGGCTATTAGGCCATCTCCAATCCAAATGGGGCTAAACTCAAATTTCTCCTCTCCAAAATACGAATATAACAGACTTAAAAAAGTTTTTTCCTCCAACCATGCTGACTCATAATTTGAGTTCGCAACTTTATTAAATTGTTTTTAAAAGGTTAATCCCTAATATTTTTTTTCTCGTTAATTTTTCTTGACATTATTGTTGTTTCAACTTTCGTGAATTAATTTTCTGAATATTTTAATCTAAAAAAAAATCCAAAACATAATATAATTTTCTGAAGTTTTTTTTATAGTTGGATTTGCTTATATTAAATCTTAGTCATTATATATTATATAACCTTTGAAATTAAATTGGAAAGGATAAAGAAACAGTAGTTTGAAGGAACCCGTTGGATTCCAACAACCCTTCATCCCAACACGCCATGTGTCCTGGCGACGCGAACCCCTTTTTGCAGGTGCTTCACATGGGTTGCGTCATATATTGGCATGGGCTCCACTAAATTATCAATCCAACTAAAAAATAGAATGCTATTTGGCCCCAAAAAACCAATTTATGGAAATTTTAGCATGCTCCTATACAAAGGTTGGAGAGGTTTTCGGGCTAAAAAAACCCAAATTTTGGGTTTTGCCGGGTGGGTTGGAGATGACCTCATACTTCTTCTTCTCTCTCTCTCTCTTTCTCTCTCTCCCCTACCACACGCAGCAAGCTTCTCCCTTTTTTTTTTTTGGGGTCAATATTATAATTTTGAGATTTTGTTTAAATTAATTAGGGCTTTGATTTGGGATGAATTATTATAAGGCTTTAATATGAGATTTTGTTAAAATTGAGTATTCTAGGGTTTAATAATGGATGAATTATAATTTTTGGTTTGGTATTGTTGAGATGCCATTATGAGGATTTGTTTGATTTTTTGTTGGTATGTTTGATTAAAATTCTTTCTACATATTATTCATAGGCTATCTTTTATTATGTTGGATCACAATTGGAATCCTAAGAGAACAAAGAATTTGTTGTCTTTTTTTAAGAAAAAGAATTTGTTGTCTTTTTTAAAGAAAAAGAATTATAGGTCATCATCTAGTACATTACCTTCTAGCACTTCTTTATCTACTCTAATATGTGATGAGCAAAATCTTCCTGAGTCTCCCATTGTTGAGCCTCCAGTTGAAAGAGTTTAATCTCAAAGAGTCGATGATGATCATGATTTTAATATCAATTATTTTAAGCGTGATCCAAGATTACGTCGTTTAATATGAACAAGATAATGTGCGAAGAGCATATATTATTTTTGGACCATGTCAACCCGAGTTAGAAGATTATCCAAGTCACTTAGAAGGGCGAGACTTTCATCGATTCAATAAAAAATGGTTTGGCCAATTCACTTGGCCTGAGTATTTAGTTGCTAATAATAAGGTATCTTGTTTTCCTGGCTTCCTTTATGACATGAATCAGTCATACCCAACTTTTATTATTGATGGGTATAAAAAATAGAAGAGAATTGGTAGGAATCAATGTGCATTTCAACATTATGGGGGCAAGATAAATTCACCAAATCATTTTGCTATGCAAAAGTGAATTAGCCTAAAATACTCATCTCTTCATATTGAAAAAGTGGTAGATAAGCAATCAAAGCAATTTCATACTAAAACTCAAGACATTGTAAGTGCTTTAAATTTGTTGAAAACACAAAAATGCAACTTCAAGATATGAGGGAACATGGTTGGGATGATTTATTCATAAGTGTGGTATCGTTTTGTGAACTATTTGGTGTTGATGTTCCTGATATTGGTGCCCGTTATATGATAGGCACACATCGTACTTGTCAACAAAAAGATGTTATTACAATTGAGCATGCCTATCATGTTGATGTATTTAATGATTTTATAGATTACATATTGAGGGAGTTAAATGATAGATTTCCGAAGCAAACAGTTGAACTTCTTACCTTTAGCTCGTTATTGGATCCTCATAATTCCTTCAAGCCATTCAATATTGAGCATATATGTAAACTTGCTAAAAAATTCTATCCTGCTAATTTCCTTCCACATGAGTTAAAAGCTTTAGAAACAGAGCATATGTATTTTCTAAATGATATACATTGCCTTCCTTACTTTAAGGAGACCAACACTCTTCCTCAGTTATGTCAACAATTAGTGGAAACAAATTTGGCAGAAAACTACATTTTCCTTGACAGGTTGATTCGATTAGTGTTGACTCTTCCTGTTTCTATAGCAACAATAAAATGAGCTTTTTTTTTTGGGGGTCAAGGTAACTCTATTCATTAAAACTGCGAAACATTACAAAATAAGGAAAATTCAATCTTAATGCAGCCCAACACTAACAAATAAAGCAGGCCCAAATATACAAACCAAATAAACAACAAAAGCCCAAAAAACATTAAATTAAAAAAAAAACCCTAGATTTAGAACATAGGAGCAACTGAACTACATAACAAGCCAACAACACCACCAAAGCAAATCCAGCACCACCAAGGAGGAGTAACCGATACGAAGGGGTATCACAGATGCCAACGGAAGATGAGGGTGAGCAAGCCACTTACGCAGAAGTGTTCCCATAATCCAAGATTCAAGTGTAGTATGCACTGTAATCGCATTAATGAACCACTACACATCACCGAGGAAAAACAACGGGAGCGATGGAACGCGGAACCGAGGATTAAAGGGTGGTGGTTGAGAACGTTGACCGGATGGAATCATTGGCCATGGGTGGACGACATCACAACAGAGAAGAGATAAGGAGAATGTAGATGTAAGAAGTGGAAGGTGAAAAGTGAAGGTCGTTGGGGAAGAAAAGAGAGGGTGGGCTTAGCTTAGGGAAAAGCATAAAAAAGCTAAATAAAACCGAAGTGGAGGCAAGGAGAGCCAAATCTAAGACAAAGCTTACGGAAAAACACTCATTTCGGGTGGAGAGAAGCCAAGGACTCTCAAAATGGAGGAGGAGGAGGAGGAGGAGGAGAAGAGCTCTTATGTAAGATCCCACATCGACCAACGGAGAGGGGGTTGATGTGCCTTATATGTACATGCATGCATCCATATAGCACGAGGCCTTTTGGGAGCTCACTGGCTTCGGAGTCATGGGAACTCAGAAGTTAAGCGAGTTGGGAGTTAGAGCAATCCCAGGATGGGTGACCCACAGGGAATTTGCTCATGAGCTCCCAAAAACAAAACTATGAGGGCAGAGAGGGGGGCCCAAAGCGGACAATATCATGCTACGGCGGAGCGATCCCGGGATGTGACATCTTAGCTCTCGGTAAAGTGACTTTTCCCGAACAAGCTTTCTCATGTATGATAATTATTAAGAATCGACTTCAAAGCACCTTAGCTAATGAATTTCTTATTGATTGTATGATCCTCCACATTGAAATAAAGTTTGCTAATAATATCGATAATGCATTGATAATTGAGGAATTGAAGAGTTCCAAGCCTCGCAGGGTGAAATTTTAGATTTAAATAGTGTTATTTTGTATTGCATTGCATTTACTTTTGGTTTTAGTTTTAGATTTTGTATTTGTTGAACTTTTATTTATGGATAAATATGCATTTGAGGGTAAGGCTAAACATGTTCCCCCAATTAGGTGTATTTTTTTATATTTATTAATAAAATTTACTCGTACCGTCGAGTTTAGTAAGTAAGTTTTGCCCAATTGGCTTTTGAATCCTAGAATTGTCTTCCTATGTTGTGGCAGCTAATAGCAATTGGAAAAGAAACCCCTAATAACTCTCTAAAAAAAGGAAGCAAAATAAAAATAAAAATGAACATACTAATATTACAAATAATACTCCTTTATATACCTAAAACCACACACTAATTTCATAGTGTATCTAATTAACAAACCAATCACGCAGTTACGAAGAAGAAGAAAAAGAATACCTCGTGGAGAGTAGATGCAACGAAGAAGAAGTCACTTAACCTGGTGCTGCGAAATCTTAAATTCAGTGAGAAGAATGTTGGGTTCTTCTTCTTCTTTCTCTGTTGCTGCCACCGAAACCAATTAGTGTGAAAAAACGTACTCACAGTGGAGTGAAGAAGAAGAGGCTTGGTCGTTTACAAATTGAGGTTTTAAAACTTACACTTGACCCCCAAATGTTCTATAGTTTTCAAAGCGACCACAAAACTTTCTAGATATTTTTAAAATAACGCATCGCCGTATCTTGACACTTTGTCATGTTCGTGTCCACCTGCTTTTCTTAACGAACATAACACGACCTTTTAACTTAACGAGTGAAAAATACCAAACACGAACAATACCTGTTAAAATAATAAATAACACAAGAACTCGTTTCACCTGTTAAGAATTAATATAAAAATTCTGAAAAATACAAAAAACAAAATTGAAAAAATAAAATAATTTCAACTACATAACCTTAAAGAAAGAACTAGAAATGGTTAAGCTTCTTCGTTTGAGTGATATTGGGCTGAAATTTCACCCAAATTTTTTAAAAGAAACTCGAAGAATTTGAGTAGATAATTGAAGAAATATAGATAATTGATATATGATAAAATACGGGTAAATTATGGTGTGAAAAAATAATTAAAATAAAGTGGCTCAAAGTTCAAAGGAAATCATGCAAGAGAGAAAAATTCTGATTAAATATCAATTATGTCACTATAAAATGAAGGAATGCGTATTGTTAGGATTTTCGGATTGATTAAAGAAGTTTGAAGCAATTATGGATTATGTCAGGATTTATATTTACTTTAACGTTTTATTTTATATTTTTAGAATAAGTTATGTTCCTGATATAATTTTTTGAGGACCTTTCCTGTTAATTGTGTTGTTGATAGTGGAGGTGGAGGATGAGGTGGTGTTGATAGTGGAGGTGGAGGATGAGGTGGTGGTTGTGGTTGTGGTGATAGTGGAGGAGGATGTAGGGGTAAGATAAAAAATAATTAAATATCAACAATATCTTTATTCGTACTTCAAATATGAATACTGCGGAAGTTTTATGATGGTGTTCCTTCTCTAATTTGTGAGCATCTAAGTGATTATTCACCCTCCACCTGCTGCTCATGATGGTAATGACTGGTCGGCATGGTTGGCATGTTAGCTCTTTTGTTTTGCTTGTTCAAGAAGTCTATTTTTCTTGCATGAGTGATTCATGATCATGGATAACATTGGCATACTAACAACACTCGACATTGACGTCTTGGCTCACATCCTCTCTTATCTCCCCCATAAGATGTTGCGCCCTCGATTTATCTTTCCAATTCATGGTACATACACAACCTAATCTGCAGAGGCAACACTTAAAAGACCATTGGTCCTTGGTTTATGAGTTTCAAAAGCCCTAAATGGCTAAGATAGTGCGAAATATATGCACATGACAAGGGTAGTGTATACAATTTCATTATCATCGAGTAAATATTTTTCAGAATAAAATGGGAGTGGCAGAAACGAATTGGCAGGACAATAACGTAACATTTTTGCAATTGTACTTATGTGATTAATCAATAATGGTTATCTTTTAATTCTAGTTGGATTGATGGCACGACAATAACGTGACATTCATTTGCTAAATACAATTGAAGGACACATCAATTTCCTATACATACCAATTTCCTTTTTCTTTTTTACTCACACATGTGCAAAGCTTTTTGAGAATCAAAGCTCATAAATAATATATATATATATGGAGGCAGATCCGTGGCACCATATTTTTGACACAATTTTTGACACAATTTTTGGATCATTAAATTACTCCACTTTTAATGGATGAGATTACATATGACATAACTTTTTGACATGAAAAATAAATTAAAATGTTTTTCTCTCTCCTCTCTCTATTTTCTCGAAAAGGTAAATTTCTATCACAATTTTTTTTTTCTCTCTCTCCTCTCTCTCTTCCCTAACCGTTCTCTGCTAATCATCTTTAAACTAGGCAGCCGTCGCCATGGTGAATGCTTCCAAGCACACCAGAAACCGTGGTTCTAACTCCAAAAACATCAAACTGTGATCCATGCTGGTGGAGTATGAGACCAAACTATAACCACTATGATACTAATCCAACTACCATATTCCTCTTTCTTTCACTTCCCCTATTATAAAATAACTAATATCTAGAATTGAGATGTTTACTTAAAGAAAAGAAAAATTCAACATTCTCAAACTTCACAACTCCATAAGGCTTGTAATTGTCCAAAGAAAGACACATAACCAGTATAAAGAAAAAAGAGTACATTCCATGAAATGGAATCTTAGCCATAGTGGCATTCTTCTTCAACTGATCAAATGCACAGCTTCGAAATGTATCCGCACACACTAAGGCAGGTTTCTAAGCATTTTTTTATGATGATAATATACATATTTTGTACACGTTTTGCTTTTTCCATACCCTAAATGTTTTAAGCAAATCAGATGAATTAATTAAAAATGTAAATGGAATAGATAAATCCAATTGAAGACCTTACCTGCCCAACACCCAATCAAGAGGTGGTGGAGAAAAGAAGGGGAAGGGGACCTCTCTTTCCTAAGGTCACTGGTTAGATTTGTAGTTTGTGTTGCTTTCTATCTTGTTGGAGCTTTAAAGCAAATATGGTAGACAAGTCCTTATTCTTAGTTGTTTTGTTAAACATTGAATTGTTATGGAAAATTTTTCTCTTATTAATTGAGATTAGAGTTTTAAGATAAAAATGTTCTTAATTCAAATTTTTTGGGAAAGAATGAGAGAAAGATCAAGAAGTTTTTTTGGTTTGATAAAAGAAAAAGTTTAGCAGAGAGTGTTGATGAAGAGAAATAGGAGAGAGACAAAAAAATTTTGTGATAGAAATTTACCTTTCCGAGAAAATAGAGAGAGGAGAGAGAAAAACATTTAAATTTATTTTTCATGTCAAAAAGTTATGTCATATTTAATCTCAACCATTAGAAGTAGAGTAATCTAATGACCCAAAAATTGCGTCAAAACTTGTGTCAAAAATATGGTGCCACAGATCCGCCCCCTATATATATAGGGGGGGTCTGTGGCACCATATATATATATTATTATACTAGTTGTCACATCCCAGGATTGACTCCGTCATAGCACGATATTGTCCGCTTTGGCCCCCCCCTCTGTCATTACGATTTTGTTTCTGGGAACTCACGAGCAACTTCCCAGCCACCCATCCTGGAATTGCTCTAGCCCCAACTCGCTTAACTTCGAAGTTCCCATGACTCTAAAGCCAGTGAGCTCCCAAAAGGCCTCGTGCTAGATGGAGGCAGGCATGTGCATATAAGGCACATCCGTTGGTCGATGTGGGATGTTATACTAGCCACTTCAAAAACAGCATATGTGTAACCTGAGAAGCCCAACGTTCGCGTCACAAAGAGAGAGAGAAAAGATTTATATCAAATTGCCCGAACATAGCTATCTGAACTTACTCTTATCATACCTTATTTCCGAAACCTTTCACTTCACTACCATCGAGATGTTTTCCAACATAAAATAAAGGGGTGGGGAGAACCCCTCCCAATCCCACTCCCACCTTTGAGAGAGATAGACTTATGCCCATTGCATTTTTCTCCCCATCTTTGCCAGTTGAATTCCACAATGGTCCCATTGAAAAAGGTACTTAAATCTGTGTTTGAGTTAGCTGCTAAGGCTCTTCAAATCAGAAAAAAGTGCATGAGTAGGGTAAGTTTAGAAACAACCCTAAGCAAGTTTTGAAGCTTCGACGTGATATCAAAACTATTGGAAAAGATTTCAAGAGCCCCTTTTCTGCATATATGAAACGGCAATAGATGTTGTTGAACATGTCAAGGCTCAAACCAAGTGGAGCGGCAAGAATGTGACATTTAGTCCAAACAACCCTAAAAGGTTCAAGATTATAGAAAATGCAGAAAAAGCAAGATTTGATCCCATCGAGGAATACATATGGGTCAACAAAAAGGCCCAATAGGCGGGTATGCAATTTTTTATAATTTGTTTTACTATTTTTATTATATATTTTTTTAATATTCTTTTATCTTATTTTATTATAGTGCAAGACATAACATATCTGGTGATGAACGTAGTGGTGGTGGATATGAAGGAAGGGGTGTAAGGCGGACGCAATCAAAAAGGCTTAACAACAATTGATTCGTGTCTTTGAGTTTCCCTCTCTATTGGGAGGCAGTGGCGGAGGCACATGGGGACCAGTGCAGTCACTGGCCCCCACTGAAATTTTATATTAAAAAAAAATAGTACTAGTATATAGGGTTTGGCAGAAGCTGATTGTAGAAGGCATATGGGCCAAAGCAGATTTCAGCCTAAGAATTTAAGCCATAGTGGCGTGATCCAAGCAAGTAACCAAAGTAGATTTCAGCAACGTGGGCCCTATTAACAGCCAATATCCTAAAATCATATATTACCCATTCCTAAAAGGATTAGAACTATTATTATTATTATATATTGTGTTCTTATATAAATCAATAAACCTAAGCCTCTTTCTTTTTTCTTGGGTTAGAAACACGACAGACAGCCAATTGATTGTGAGTTTTTTTTCTTCTCAAATTCTAATTATATTATCAAGTTTTTTTTTCTATTGATTTTAATGGGTCTTTCAATTTATGTGTAGATTACCAAATAGAAAAGGCTTTCGAGATATTTGGTAAATCGCTATTCAACTCCAAGTATGTATTTGTCTATCCCTTGTAATTTTTCTTGCGTAGTATGTAATTATTTATGCAATTGTGAACTTGTGTTGGTGAAATTTTAATTTTAATTTATAAATTTCTATATATATGATTTTCTATTGGTTTGATTAATATATTGTTTTGAATTGAATGCTCAATTTGCTTTGGTTTATAAGTTTGAGAAGATGTTCATAATTGTTTCAATTTAAATTTAGTTCATATATGTATTTTAGTTATGGAAAGATTTTTCAAAAGAAAATCAAAGTCTGAGTTAGTGGAGTTGTCACCTGCAAAGAGTCAAAAGAAAAATGATAGTAGTTCAAACCAAACTACGGAAGTTAACTTGGAAAATTTGCCAGCTGATTCCCAATTACGTAATCAAATATTGAGTTACCATCCAAATGTTCGAGACCAAGTTCGAAGAGCTTATCTCCAAAAAGGTCCTTGTCAACCTCGAGGACATAATTTTCCTTACAAAAATTTTGGAGCAAAACAAAGACGATTTAATCCTAGTTGGTTTAGTGAGTTTCCTACTTGGTTAGAGTACAGCATAGAAAAAGATGCTGCCTTTTGTCTATGTTGTTATCTTTTTAAACCTGATATTGGAGAGCAATCTGGTGGTGAATCTTTTGTTGGTGTTGGATTTTCGAATTGGAAGAAAAAAGTCAGACTACAAATTCATGTTAGAGGACCGAATAGTGCCCATAATAAAGCTTGGAGAAGTTGTGAGGTCTTATTAAACCAAAAACAGCATATTGAAACAATTCTCTCAAAACACTCAAACCAAGATCGAATTGATTATCGAACTCGTTTAGGTGCATAAGTTGGTGTTAGCAGGATACTTTTACAACAAGGGCTTCCATTTCGTGGGCATGATGAATCTGAAAATTCAACGAATCAAGGGAATTTTCTTGCATTTTTACGATGGCTATGTCGTTTCAATGATGATATAAAAGCTATCACGCTAAAAAATGCTCCTGAAAATATGAAGTTGACATCACCTGATATCCAGAAGGACATTTCAAGTGCTATTTCAACTGAAATTATCAATGCAATCATCAGAGATATTGGTGATTCATTATTTGCAATTCTTGTTGATGAATCATGTGACATGTCTTCAAAGGAGCAAATGGCAATTGTGCTACGTTATGTGGATAAAGGTCGGGTAATTGAACGTTTTGTAGGTATTGTGCATGTTACAGATACTAAATCTTCCTCACTCAAGTTAGCCGTTGATGATTTCTTTTCGAGACATGGATTAAGCATCTCTAGATTGCGAGGGCAAGGTTATGATGGCGCAAGTAATATGAGAGGTGAGTTTAGTGGTCTTAAAATACTCATTCTAAATGAGAATGACTCTGCTTTTTATGTTCATTGTTTTGCTCATCAACTTCAACTAGCTCTGGTAGTTGTGGCAAAGAAACATTCAGAAATTGTAGATTTATTTACTATGGTTTCTAATGTGGTGAATGTTGTGGGTGCATTCGCTAAGCGTCGTGATATGCTGAGAGAAAAGCATGCTGATGCAATTTTTGGAGCACTCAATAATAATGAGCTCTTAAGTGGGCAAGACTTGAATCAAGAAACTAATCTTAAGCGGTCTAGTGATACACGATGGAGCTCTCATTATAATTGTTTAATCAGTTTGGAAAACATGTTCCCGTCTGTGATAGATGTGCTTAAGATTGTAAGAACAGATGGATCAGGTTACGAACAAAAATTTGAAGCAAAGGTTCTATTGACTTTTATGCAATCATTCAACTTCATTTTTGGTCTACACTTGATGAAAAGAATTTTGGGAATCACAAACGACTTGTCTAGGCATTACAAAAGAAAGATCAAGATATTGTGAATGCCATGGACTTGGTCAAAATATGTAAAGGAAGATTGCAAAGCATGAGAGATAATGGTTGGGATTCTTTACTTGATCAAGTTTCTTTCTTTTGTGGCAAGTATCATATTGAAATTCCTAAAATGGATGATATTTTTTCCAGTGGAGGGAGACCAAAGCGTAAAGCTCAGCCTATCACAAACTTACATCATTATCGTGTTGATTTATTCGTTGATGTCATTGATATTCAGCTCTTAGAGTTAAATGATCGGTTCAATGAGAAGAATATTGAATTACTTCTTTGTATGGCATGCTTGAGTCCAAGTAATTCATTCTCTGCTTTTGATAAAGCAAAGTTGATGCGACTTGCCCAATTTTATCCAAGAGATTTTTCTGAGCATGACCTCAAATTACTTGAAGATCAACTTGAGAATTACATTTGGGACGTGAGCTCTAACAATGAATTTACAGATTTGAAAGGGATTACTGATCTTGCGCAAAAGATGGTTGAGACAAATAAAGATAAGATCTATCCTTTAGTGTACTTGCTTCTGACACTAGCACTAATCCTACCTGTTGCGACCGCAAGTGTAGAGCGAGTATTTTCTGCTATGAATATTGTGAAGAATCGGTTACACAATCGAATGGGGGATTTGTGGATGAATGATTGCTTGGTTGCATATATTGAGAAAGACATTTTTAATAGTATAGATGACGAGGTTGTTATGCAACGATTTCAAAATATGAAAACTCGTCGAGGACAATTATGATTGTAATGAATAGACAATATAGACAATATGATTTTTGATGTTTTGATGTCTTACGAGTTCGAAGTTGTATTATTTATATTTTGTGAAAGGCGCCCAGACACATGAAATCCTGGCTTCGCCACTGTTGGGAGGGAGTTTTTATCAATTTAGTTTGATTTGGCTGCATTTGTCTTGATTAGCAACTCTCTTCTCTATTATAAATTGCAGTCTAAGTTTTTTTCTTTTTTGATTTGATTCACCGGTTAAATTTTGACTATTATTTATAAAAACTTGTTGGGGGGAGGTGTTTGGTCTGTTTATTTATGTGCTTGTGCTGGTTTTGCTCTTTCCTTTGGTGTTTGACTTGTTTTTTCTTTCTTTATATGGTTCCGTTGACTGTGTAGTTGGTTGCGGTTGTCTTGTGTGTTTTGGGCCTTTGGACTTTCACTGGTTGAATGAGTGTTTCTTTTTTGAAAAAAAAGAAAAGAAGACAACAATAGGTTTGCCAACAACTATGCACCTTTTATTATTTATTTTTAAGATGTATTTATTTTAATTTCTACTTTTATTTTACTTTATCGAGTGAAGCAAGTACATCTCGTGGTGGGCTCGGTAGGAGTGGTGGACACGGTGGTGGAAAGCCCAGGAGGCGCAGTGATGAAAAGAAATAGTTAATTGCAAGTGAAGTGTGCATTAATTTTAACAATCTCCTCGTCGGCATGGTTAACTCTTTTGTTTTGCTTGTTTGGGAAGTCTCTTTTTCTTGCATGGGTGATTCATGATCATGGGTGGCAATGACAAACTAACAATACTCGACATTGACGTCCTAGCTCACATCCTCTCTTATCTCCTCCTGTAAGATCTTACACCCATGATTTATCTTTCTAGTTCGTAGTATGGACACAATTAAATCTATGGAGGCAACACTTAAAAGACTATTGGTGCTGGGTTTGTGGGTTTCAAAAGGCCCAAATGGACAAGATGATATGAAATTTGTGCACCTGACAAATGTAGTGTATACAACTTCATTACCACTGAATAAATGTTTTTCAGAATAAAATGGGGGGTGGCGAAAACGAATTGGTGTGGTAATTGTTAGATTTCTTTAGTTACATAATCTAGATCTTTCACACAATCATGTAATACCTATAAGGACATGGAAAACATACCTGAAGCCATCTTTCTTGAGTACACAGCTTCTGAATTCATCCTATCCATTGCGCAGCAATCCTAGTAATTTATCAGGGACGGCTCAAGAACTTCTGCTCTCTCTAGAAACTGTTTCAGCTCTCCCTTTATGATGAGAATAGGTTTAGAGAACGTGTCTGATGAGAGCAGGGCCTTAAGCTTATATAGGGCTAGGTCAAGTTGTCTCTACTCATCACCGAGGGCCGACTTGACTAATCTTCCAAGCCCACTTAATCAGTTCACGCAAAAAGGAAACAAAATAGGACTCCTTAATAGGCCCTAAACCTTTCCTTATTTCACAAGGTTTTGGGCCTCAAGGTACAACTTAATTTAAACCCTTATCAAACCTGATGTGACTTAGTATCTAGTGCACCGATCTAATTAGGAAAACATAACATTCTCCCACTAGATTAAGCACTAGAATACTAAGCTTCTGTATTCCGAAAGGTTTGATAATCTTTATTATTGGCCATAAGTTTAAAACAATTAAGTCCTTCCCCTCAAGCTACGGTGAAGAGTGATTAGACAAAACGAACTATAGACAAACACTGCTCTCTTTATTAAAAATAGCCCATCTATAATCACATAATGCAATCTCAAAACACATGAAGCACCTACAACGTGAATCTTAATACGTACTAATCTTTAATGTGAATCTTTATGCAATTTCAGTACAAGTACCCCTTTACGACTTAGCAAGAGTCAATCCGCAATGTTAATTAAAACAACAGTATCTCAAAAGAGACCATAAACTCACATGCATAAACAAAATTGCATAATAAGTTTAAACAGCTAAATTGTCAAAATGGCAGAATTTAATAAATAAAAAACTGTCAACCAAATTAACAACCATAAATGCAAATCCCTCAATCCAAAAAATAGTAAAATAAACAAACTAGTAAATATCATAATGAGAACAAGACTCCCACTAGATTGCAGCATCAAAACTAGGAAATAATCCCATGCTCTCAACATGTCTCAGAAAGCTTCTGAAGGCAAAAACTTTGTGAATGGATCTACAATCATGTCTTGAGTTCTGATATGATCAAACCTAACTAGTTTGTCCGCCACCTTCTCCCTCACTATTAAATATTTCCTGTCAATATGCTGAAGTCCAGACGACATTTTGTTGTTCATGCAGTGAAAAATAGCCGCAATGTTGTCATTATATATCTGTATTGGTCTAGAGATTCGAGTCCACCACCTTAATGTCTTTAATAAAATTCCTTAGCCATACTGCATGAGAAGTAGCTTCATAGCAAGCTATGTATTCTGAAAATATGGTTGAACTAGAAACACCTGTTTGTGTAGCACTCTTCCAAGCAACAGCTGCTCCTGTCATCTTGAAAAGAAAACCTGAAGTAGAGATGTAATCATCCTCTGCTTTTTCCAAGATTCGCATCAGCATAACCAACAAGCTCTAAATTCTCTGTGCATTTTGTAAATCAACATATAAGCCTTTGTTTTCTGTAGGTACCTTAGAATCTTCTTTCCAGCTATTCAATGTTGCATTCCCGGATTTGATTGAAATCTCCCAATCTTGCTAATGCACAAGGCTAGGTCTGGCCTTGTACACACTTGTGCATACATAATGCTTCCAACTAGAGAAGCGTATGGCTTGTTCCTCGTCTCTTCTTCTTCTTCTTCTTCTTCTTCTTTATTCTTAGGGCAATGCTCATTCTTCAAATCTCCTTTAGCTAACAGAACTTTCTGTCCAGAACACATACTCATGTCAAAACGCTTGAGTACCCTCTCAATGTATGTCTTCTGTGATAAGCCCAAGAGGCCTCGAGCTCGGTCTCTCTAAATTTCAATGCCCAAAACAAAAGTAGCTTCTCCCAAATCCTTCATCTCAAAATTATTTGAAAGTAGTTCCTTAGTATCCTTTAGTAAATTATGATCATTTGTGGCCAAGAGTATGTCATCGACATACAGCACTAGAAAAATAAATCGACTCCAACACTTCTTCAAATAAATGCACTGGTCAGCTATGTTCTCTTAAAAAACATGAGATAAAACAGTTTGGTGAAATTTGAAATACAACCTCTTGCTTGCTTGCTTTAATCCATAAATTGCCTTACCAAGTTTGCAAACCATATGCTCTTTTCCCTCCTTTGCAAACCCTTCAGGTTGCCTCATATAATTCTTCTTCGAGTTCACCATTCAGGAAGGCTGTTTTGACATCCATTTGATGCAAAAGTATGTCATAATGCGTTACCAAAGCCATAATAATGCGGAAAGAATCTTTGGTGGAAACTGGAGAAAACGTCTCAGTGTAGTCAATTCCCTCCCTTTGGGTAAATCCTTTGGCTACCAATCCAACCTTAAATCTTTCGATTCTTCCATCTTTATCCTTCTTTGTCTTAAATACCCATTTCGAGCCTACCAATTTCTGGCTCTTATGAGGTTCAACTAATTCCCATACTTGATTATTCTTCATACTTTCAAGTTCATTCAACATCGCTTCCCTCCATTTGTCTGCATTTTGACTCTCCATTGCCTTTTAAAACTTGTACAATCAGTCTCAACAATTCGGGTACCATAATTTGGATAATAAAATCTAAAATCCTTTGACCTTGCGGGATAACCTATAAAATGATAGCTAATCGTTTTAGGGTCAAGCTTCTTCTCTTGAGGGTTATAGATTCTAGTTTCAGCCTTGCAACCCTATACATGAAGATGTCTTAGGCTAGGCTTTCTAGTAGTCCAAATTTCGAAAAGGTGAGTGGCCTTGGAAGATTAGTCAAGTCGGCCCTCGGTGATGAGTAGAGACAACTTGACCTAGCCCTATATAAGCTTAAGGCCCTGCTCTCATCAGACACGTTCTCTAAACCTATTCTCATCATAAAGGGAGAGCTGAAATAGTTTCTAGAGAGAGCAGAAGTTCTTGAGCCTTCCCTGATAAATTGCTAGGATTGCTGCGCAATGGATAAGATGAATTCAGAAGCTGTGTACTCAAGGAAGATGACTCCAGGTACGTTTTCCATGTCCTTATAGGTATTACATGATTGTGTGAAAGATCTAGAACATGAATATAATGAATCTAACAGTTGGTATCAGAGCTTTAGGTTGTTCACACATATATGTAATCATTGTTCAAGCATGCCTAATTTGTTCACATATCTGTTCACATATCTGGTTATGCTATATCAATTTTGGTTATGTTTAATTTTTGAAAATTGATTAAACATGTTTTTTCTGAAATATCAAAAGTTTTAAAGAATTTGGAAAAAAAAACATGTTTTGATCCGTTTTTCATATTTTCAAAACTTTAAACGCGTTTTTAACCTAGCAGATCACCTTAAAAGCCCAAAAAAGCGTATATATCATAGCTTAGCTGTAAGTTCTGTAAGTTAGGTCATTCCCTATTTAGAAAGGTATTTTGCGTCAAAAACGGACACCGAAAACCCCTAAAATACTGTTCACAGGCTTCACTGTTCACTGCACAATTTTGGGTTTTTTCCTTATTGAACTGTGTTTTGTTTTGATTATTTTTCTAAGCTAGATAGATGTTTGCTTTTGTTTTGAGAATCAACAAACTTTTCATAACAAAACCAAACCTAAAAACTCAAACCCTAAAGAAAATAACCGGAAATTGCATTATACATAAATTGCTTGATAAGTTTCTTCAACAAATAGAATCTGTCTTGTAATTTATTTGTGATGGCACAAGATAACATGTAATTTGTGTAAGCTATAAGTAATATCTTGCCACAAAGGTGTGATACTTAATTAAGTACGCTTGCATGTATTATTTGTTAGTTTTGTGAATAAAGTTAAACTGTTTTCTCTTAACAAATGAGAATCGGTTTCTAGGAAAGTAATATGTAATATGCTTTCGTTTGCAAATCCTTACAGTAATATGTAAATTGAAACACTCACTAGTCAAACCTTCAAAAGATGGAAGTTTGATTTTAAGGATATTCTCGGAATGAATGAGATCAATTATGATTTCACTCATGTTTTGTTCGTTTATGTATCCTGGAGAACAACTCCAAAAGTTGGGGAAAAGGAGAAGCATTTGGCTTTTAATAGGTGTCACTCGTGTCAACTTGTCACGAATGGTATTCTAGTAAGGAATATAGTAGAGTAATTAAGAAGTGGCACGAAGATGAGTTGGAGCGAAAAGGGTTAAGGCGCAGCGACGTCGTCGATCATATGCAGGACCCATAAGGATATACACGGCTACAAAGGACAGTCTCAGAAGTCTTAGGATCGCTATGAAGCTTGGTGTTTGCACTTATGGGAGAGGAAGAAATATTAATAAGCTACTTCGATACAAGATTCTTCTAGTGCATTCTGTGAAACCTGCCCTAACCTGAATCATATGTTGAGTTTTTTGATGCCACCACTAATAGGGAGATAGCGATACTTGACCCATTCCCTGCTAAGGAGAACAACACTTTCATGGCGGCGGCGGCACGTTGTGACTGTTGAGAGTATTTGTCCCACATTGAAAAGTTAAGGGACCTAGCCTGGGTTTATAAGGAGTTGGGCTACTCCCTCCATTGCCAATTGGTTTTGGGGTGGAATCTCAACTTCCTTCAGGAATAACGTAACATTTCTTCAATTATACTTATGTGATTAATCACTGATGGTTATCCTTTAGTTATGGCTATATTGATGGCACGACAATAACGTAACATTTATTCGCTAAATACAATTGAAGGACATATCAATTTCCTATACCGACCTTTGTTTTTTTTGTTTTTTGTTTTTGTACTCACACATGTGCAAAGCTTTTTGGGAACCTAAGCTCATAAATAATATATATATATATATATACACAAGGAAGAAGAAGGCTTTGAAGAATCAGAGCAAGTGATAATAAAAACTTAGAATGGAGTAAATGCACACTTTTAAAATATAAAGATATAAACCAATATAATCGTAATTTAAATAATCTGAAAACATATGCTTATGAAATTAGAATTTGAAGGACTATGGAAAAATAACTCAAGAAATAATATTAATTGAAAATATTATTGACTTAGGAAACTTTGACAAACAAAGTAAAACTTACAGAAATCTCAGTTCAGTGAAAGCAGGCAATGCCACGCAGGACACTCACACTCCACTCTCACTCACAACTATTTTAACTGTCTAGGTCTATAACTCTGAGAGAACTTTGATAACTGAAAGAAAATACAATGTTCACTAAACAAAGCTTGAAGATACAAATGACTAGGGGCTTCTATTTAAAGACTTGGCAAACAAAAGAGGACAAAATAACTTTTGAATTAACTTATACTTTAACTTGGGTGAAAAACATTTAACTTTGACTTTGTCGGGGCATCTTTGCTTTAACTCTGAAAAGAAGTTTTTAACTCTGCTTTCGGCTACTTTAGCTTTGACAGAGGCATCTTTGACTTGTAACTTTAACTTTGGCTTTTGCTTTAACTCAGGGGCATCTTTTCTGAAAGGCTCAGTCTTCATTGAGATCATAGGGGTCTTGACTGCGAGGAACATAGTTCTGACCACCTAGGCTTCGTCTTTTGACTGGAGGGTTGGCTTGGCATTTGCTACTGGAAGAAGATTTAGACTTTGGATTGGCATCATCACTGTCTTAATCTTTCATTTGAGTGACTTGGGCAAGAATTTGCTCAGCTAACTCTGTTAATTCTTTCTTGGACTTTCTTTTGAGGGAGGTATTGGAACTGCTAGGAGATGCATTTTTGACTGGATTGAGTGGCGCCCTGATGAGCGGAAATTCTTTGTTAACTTGATGGATAATTCTTTCTGGGTCAAATTTATCCCACCATTTGACTGCAAAATGATGAGATAAAATTCTTGTGTCCCAGTTGACTTGATAATTTCATTTCATAATCCATGAGACCTTGTATTTTGCTACAAAATGGAGAAGCATAGGGAAGAACTTTTCTGGCTTTGTTAATTTGTACTTTTTGCTGAAATAATTAACTGAACTGTTGGAGATTGACTGGAATGATTTCCCAAATGGGGCCATAAATATTCCACCATTGGAGAAACCAGAAAGGGAATGGACTACTGGCTTTGGCATCAGAATTGAATTTGGCATCTAAATTGATAAACCATGAGTGACTAAAATCAGGGTGCTGATGAAAGAAAATTGTGTACCAGGCATCCATATAGTCACTATAGTTGTAAGTAAAGCCTAACTGGGGATCTAGGGATCTGTCTGAAGGGGTAACTGGTCATAAGGATTTTTGCTCCATTGATCAGGCTTAAGGATTTGGCGTATGTAGAGAGAATGGAATAAAGTGGCATTTGTTTCTTTGTCTTTGATTGGCATGATATCAACTGACTGGGTTTCATATAGAATGTCTCTATAGAATTTAATTGACTTTGAAGGATGACTCGAAAAATAGTGAAGATTAGGAGAAAGTTCTTCAAGGTTTGACTCAACTGTGAAAATGTGACAATGGCTTTTGGCGACATAGTTGGTTCTTTTAACTGGGCTTTGACTCTAGAAGGAATTAGATTAGGAGAATTAACTATGAAAGGATCATAACTGGAAACTAAAGCTGACTGATAATTTGGGCGCAAAGAGGATTGACTCAAGGGATTAAACTTGTTATTGACTGGGATTGGAGAATAACCTGGGAAAGACACAATCTGGGAGGATGGCTCTTGTTTAACTGGCATCATAGAAGCTGGGAGGATTCTGGGTTGATTTGGTTGACTCGATTGGCTTGATTGACCATACTCATTTTTTGCTTGTCTTTTTATTTGCTGGACATGATTTTGCTTGTTTGTCCTGGAGGAACTCTCTTGGGAGAAAAGCTGGAATGCTGTTTTCATTACCTCTCAAATATTCTAACTCAAAATCAAAAACACTTAGAATGGCCTGCCATCTTGCAAAAATTTGCTTACTAGCTATATTTTTAACATCCTTTTCTAAAACATGCTTTGCTCACTTACAATCAACTTCTGACCAAAAACTTTTGATTTAGTAAATCATCCTGAAATTTGCTTATGCATAATACAATAGATAAAATCTCTTTTTTAATAGTACTATAATTAGCTTGAGATTGACTCCAAACTCCGAATGAAAAACGGACAATTTGCTCAGGAGACTCAGGGTTAACTCTTTGCTTTAGGATACCACCATAACCAGACTCTAGAGGCATCTGTGTCAACAATTTTAAAAGAATTAACGGAAGGAATACCAAGGTATGGAAGTGACTTGACATGGACTTTGATTTGTTTAACTATTTCTGTATGACTTGGTGTCCAGGAGGAGGATTGCTCTAGAGACGATCAAACAAGGGCTTGCACAGCTCTCTTAAATTTTGATAGAAATCAGAAACATAATTCAAAGATCCTAAAAATCTCTGAAGTTGACTCTTTTCTAGAATTTGATCTGGAAATTTATCAAGCAAACTGGATAACTCGGTTGATTGGGCTTATTTGGGATTGACTGATGTTGAAACCTAAAAACCTAATATTAACTTGGAATAACTTAATTTTCTTAGCAGAAAGAACTAAACCATTTGACTTAACTATCTGGAGAAATTTCTAGGTGTTTCCATGCTGCTCAATTGACTTCAGAAAAGATTAAAACATTATCAATATAAACTATGGAAAAGTGACTGTAGGAATTAAAATTTTCATTTATTATATTCTGGAATTCACTAGGCACATTTTTTAATCCAAAACGCATGACATTCCATTCATAGTGACCAAAAGGGCTTACAAAAGCAGTTTTATATCTATCTGGCTCTTTGATTTGAATTTGCCAAAAATCACTCTCCATATCAAATTTACTAAAAATAACTGCTTTTTCTAATCTGTTAACTAGATCTCTTTTATTAGGAATTGGGTATCTAATCCATTCTAAAACTGAATTAAGGGGCTTGTAATTGATAACTAGGCGTGGGGCTCCTCTTTCTAACTCGGCATTTTTCTGAACATAAAAGGCTGGACAAGACCAGGGTGATTTACTCTTTCTAACTATTCCTTTGTTGACTAAATCCGTGACTTCAGCTTTGCATAATTCCATTAATTCTTGGCTCATTTGAATTGGACGGGCTTTAGTTGGAATATTTTTTTCACTAAATGACTTGACATAAGGTAAGGAAACGACATGCTGCTTCCTGGTGCCAAAAAGCATTGGGCATATCAGAACAGACTTCATTTTTTAACTTCCCCTCAAATTTACTAATTTGTGATTGAAATTAACTTGCTTTGTTTTATTCTGAATTAATTTAACTGACTTTTGGAGTAACTTAAGACTGTGTAATTCTGGTTTAGTTAAAAACTCAAATTTGACCTTTTCTCCTAATTAACTTGAGGTGACTCCATCATACTCTACCTGGAAAAGATAAAGTAGTGAAATAAAAGGTAATCCTAAAATTACTTCATCCGTGATATTTGGATCAGGACAAATGATGTCTTAAAGCATATTTTATTCTGGCAAACATGGGCTCTGGGTAATCTAAATTTTAACTTCAAGGCTTTACCAGACACTGTTTCTAGAACTTCTTTTGACTTCTTGTAATCCTTGGGTTGGAACTAAACATTCCTGGATACAATTTAAATCGGCTCCTGAGTCAAATAAGGCAACTGTATTTAACTCAAATTCGTTAATAAAAATACTAACTCTTGGAATACCATTTACTAATTTGTTTGATTAAGTTAATTACTTTATCTTCTTTATTTGGACGACTATGGTTCTAACTTAGAGCTAGACTTTCCAAAGGGATTACTAGACTCTGCTCTAGATTCCATTAACTTAACTAGATCCTGTTTAATTTCATAATTCTCAGTTTGCAACTTTTCACTTATTTGTTTCAACTCTAAAATTTCTTTCTTAATTGTTTTGGTTTCTAACTTGAGATCCTGAAGGGTAACTTCTTTCTTTTTACTAAACCTTTCTAAGATGGCATTAAGACTTATCTTAGGCTCTTCTTGACTTATGACTTTTCTAAGTTTTCTAAGGTATTCGGATTTTAACTTTCGGATCCTGGATTTTACTAATTAACTCTATTAGTAATTCTTCTTGTTCTTCTTCATTAGTGAGAACACAGATTGATTTACTTAAGATTCTACAGCATTTATCTTTACAACCTAATTGGACTTTTGGTTCACTAGACTTGGAACTGTCGAACTGGAACCATGTGAACTGGCTGATGACATAGGGTCTGACTCAGATTGACTAACTCAAGGACTTTAATTAACTTGGCTTCATTTTCAGAGGCTAATTTTAATTGCTTAACTGTATCTTTAACTTTACACTCATTAGCATAATGACCTTACTTTTTGCATTTGTAACATCTAATTTTGCTTTTATTTGTTTTTTTCTGACCTTGTTTACTTTGTTGGTAACCTTTTGAATAGCCTTTTTTGACCATTTACTTTTCCTAGGGGTAAACTTTCTTTTATTATAAAACTCATTATTATTTCTGAAAGAATTTCTTTTGCGGGAATAATGGCGACTTTTACTAAAGCGTTTATCATGGCTTCTTTTGACTTGTCTGGATGACTGGACCGGTGCTAGACTATACTGTTCACATAAATTTCCTAACTCATACTTAGCATTTTTTCTATCGGCTTGGATTGATTTTCCTATTTTTATATCTACACACATTTTCATACCGACTTGATTAATTGTACTAATTATATTACCATAGGTTAACTCATCGTAATTAATTTGTCCTGATTCTTTAGTTATCAAAGTTCTCTCAGAGTTATAGACCTGAGGCAACTACAATAGTTGTGAGTGAGAGTGGAGTGTGAGTGTCCTGCGTGGCATTGCTTGCTTTCACTGAACTAAGATTTCTGTAAGTTTTACTTTGTTTTTCAAAGCTTCCTCAGTCAATAATATTTTCAATTAATATTATTTTCTGAGTTATTTTTCCATAGTCCTTCAAATTCTAAATTCATAAGCATATGTTTTCAGGTTATTTAAATTACGATTATATTGGTTTATATCTTTATATTTTAATAGTGTGCATTTACTCCATACTAAGTTTTTATTATCACTTGCTCCGATTCTTCAAAGCTTTCTTCTTCCTCGAAATTGAGTATCTAAGTCATCACCTCAATTAGATAAAGTCTTCAAGTCATTAAATACATAAGCCAAACAAAAGTAAAGTCTTCCACCTATAACTAGTTAAAAATCCTTTTTAATCTAGTTCTTCTAGATTATAGGTCCTAGTCCCCTTCTGGTATCAGAGTCGTAAGAGTTGAAGGGATTGAGTCTAAGTCTCCTACTCATATCGCCCAAGTGGCTGATTTAAGTCTTATGAGTAAGCAAGTTCCCCAGTTATTCCAAACAGTTATCTTAAAGTTATCTGTTCATTAGGGTCCAATCTCTCGAGAGTCTGAACCTAAAAGTTCATGACCAAACAGTAAGTTCCAGAGAGTGGCCTAAGCGGTTGCGGCAGGAAATTGGTGAGAGAGAGAATGCCTTAGATTACTGGTACCTTCGAGTTAACCCTAGGAATTTTTGTAGATCTTCTTTCTCTTGAGTCTTGAGTCAAATACTTGTAAGTATGAGTCGTTTATTTAGAACAAATTCAGTTAATTCTTCCAGTTCTAGAACCAGTTTGAGTCAAGTTCCAGATATAGTTAATGAAGAACAATTAGAATTCGAATCAACTAGTAGTGAATTACACTGTAATGATTAGAATATACCTAAAGTCCCTAGTAAAGAAATTGATAAGTAAAAATGGTCAATTAATGCTTTTAAGTCAACTACACATATTAAGACAGTGGAACAAGTTTATGCCTTAGGCAAAGAACATGAAACATGCCAATTACTTAATCTCGAGTCAATTAAAAAGCATAAAAAAGAAGGTAATAATTTTCTGCATATAGGTTTAGTCCAAGTCGCAGTAAAATCCTTAACTAAGTTAGGTCTTAAAGCAGCAATTCTTTTAAGTTAAAGAAATGCCAAATTTAAAGATTTCCAAGATGGAGTATTAGGAATCATTGAGTCAAGTTTATGCCATGGTCCAGTTCATTTTGATTGTTACCTAAATTTTACAGTAAGCCTAAGTGATCCTCATATATTAAAAGTTTTAACTTTAAATATTAAAACTCACGGTTACAATGTCCTACCAGGTACGCAACCTCTAACTTTAATTTATAGAATTTATTACAAAGTTACAGGCACAAATATGAATTTCCAAGCCTTTAGTAAAAGCCCTAAGAATCAAACACTTTTAATCCAAAGTCATACGTCTAATGCTAATGTCACAGTTCCTCAAATAATTAGGTGGTCCGATGTCAGTTACCCAAAGATAGGTTCTTAACTACTGAATGCCCCCCTAAGCCAATTCAACGTAGTCTAAATGATTTAGATTACACACAGCCTTATTTAGACGGTACAGTTAAAATCAGTTTCGATGAGCTAGGGCTGCTGGTGGGAGTTATTAGTGAAGTGCAGCAACCAATTCTGATTATCTAAATACAAGTGTTGTATGCATTAGCCATATTAAATTCAGATTTATCACTCCCTTCTCCCTATAAATATCACTTCCATTCCAAACACTATCAGAACTCATATCCTGAGATCCATCATTTACACTTCCATTGTACACAAAGAGAGGGAAAGTTGAGAGTCACAAAGGGAGAGAAGGGAGAAGGCAGCAGCTGAGAGGCTTTGGCCTCCTAGCAGCCATGGAGATGATTCTTTTCCATCTCTAGCATGCTGACCTTATCTTCTTCTCCTCCCTTTGTCTTTTATTTTCTTTTTGTATTTTCTTTGTTTTACTTTGTTTTTCTGTTATTAGTTGTAATAAACATCTTGCTAGTCTTGTATCATGGTTTGAGTTTATAAAGTTTGATTTCATTCATGAATTCTTCTTCACTGTTTTAATGGAGCTGTTTTGCATTCTTTGACTGATCACCTAAGGTTTTATGCGTTATGCTCTTGTTGGGAAGGTTTGGGGATCATCTTCATTCCATCCATTAGCAACTTATGTGATTTGGTTTCTAGGTCTCCTAATGTAAACACCATGCTTGGAGTCCTTGTGATGTTCAATGCAATTTGATCCAAACACCATGGACTTATTTGAGAGCATCTTCATGAGTGAATCAATTTGTTTACTTTCTGCCATAACATGATTAGAACAATTAGGGTGGATTCTAAAATCTCACCATCTTGTCTTAGTTCTTTTCTTTCTTCTTGTTTTGTTTCTCTTGTTTCCATTTCTGTTTTGTGTAGGAAAACTGAGTTGGATCATTCAATCACCAATCCTCATGGGATCCACCTCGCACTTACGTATGCTATAATACCAAACGACTCGTGCACTTGCGAGTATCACAAGTTGAGGATGCAGCTGAATCCATTTTGGTGCAGTGAATCCGACACAACAAGGCCCAATAAGGCCAGTATGCAGATGGGCCAAAAAAGTTAATGAGCGAACTGAATGAAGCGAAGACAATGTAACATTTCATCTATAGAAGAAGAATGAGAATGAGATATTGACACTAACAAAAGATGCAAACTTTAAAGCTATAGGTGAATACAGATGGGCCAAAGACCATTTAAAAGGCATGCAATTTGTTTATATAGATAATTTAATACAGTAGAAGCTACCAAAATGGTCAATAATTATACCAGATACACCGGAGATAAAGTAACATATCATTGCTCTACTTGTTTTCTGTTTTCTTTTCGTTGTTATGCTTAGATGGGTGACTTTTCTTGTTGTGCCTTTTCTCTGTTGTCTTTGTGTTCTTCGTCTTTGTGACTTTCTAATGAAGTATTATGTCGACTAGAAAAAAAAAGGTAACAACTTGCCTAGGCTCATAAATATTATTAAGTCCAATGCAACTTATAGCCACAAAGAGAGAGCTATCAAATTGCGAAAAAGAATTGGCACGGCAAGAACGTAATATTTTTACAATTTTAGTTATGTGATCAATCACTAATGGTTATGTTTTAGTTATGGTTGGATTGATGGTATCCTTTCCTCATTTGTGAGTGTCGTAGAAGTGATGGTTTATCACTAAACATCTGCCATGGAAAATATGGTGGAGAGGTGATTAATCATGCATGTGTGAGGTTCCTTTGTGTGTGTTTAAAAAAAGACCCTTCACACTCACACATGTGCGACGCTTCTTTGTAAGTATATTAGTAATATGCTAATTGTTTTTGTTTTATTACAGTTGTATAAAAAATACTTCTAACACTGGTGATGATTATGGAAGGGAGATACGACGATCACAATCCGAATGTTTTGACCACAAATATGCATATTTTTTAAAATAATAATTACTTGTTTTATTTTTAATTTATTCTTTTATTCCATGGACGTGGTGGGCGTAGTTACCGTGATCGTGGCAAAAAATAGAAATGAAATCTATCGCTTGTTCAAACAAAACAACTAAGACTAGTTAGAATATTTAATGTTTGTTTTAGTTAGATTTGTACTCTTTTTGCTTTTTGTATTTTTCTGCAATTGTACTTACATGATTAATCACTAATTTTTATCATTTAGTTTTGGTTGGATTGATGGTGTTCTTTTCCTCATTTGTGAGAATCCCCTTTTTTGTTTGTGTTGTTGGCTTATTAATTAATCGTTATGTTGAGGATTTCTTGATTATATTCAAATTAGGATTTTGTCCATCTTTGTTAGCTCTTTCATTTTGCTTGTTCAGAAGTCTCTTTTTCTTTTTTGGGTGATTTGTGATCATGGTTGATACTGACAAACTAATGACACTGGACATTGACGTTCTAACTCACATCCTCTTTTATCTCACATTAGAAGATGTTGCACCCACAATTTTTCTTTCCAGTTTCGTGGTACTGACACAACAGAATCAACAAAGACAACTCCCAATCGAGTTGTGCTGAGGTTGGAAAGGCTGAGACTTGTTCAACTGGATGCGACATATTCCTATCATAAATCAATGAGAGGGTTTACTCAATCTTACTATGTGCTCAAAGAGTTGCACATTAATGGGAGCTTGGCTGAATTACTATTGAAAGGCATAAGTTTCTAGGGTGTTTCAAATCATTATGGATTGATCTACATCCTAATGATTGTTCACCCTTCCCTTGTTGATGATTATGGTGATAACTGACCATAAGATCCTCGATTCTTGGTTGATTTTTGTGATGAGATGAAGAAGAACGAAGGACAAGACAAAGAGATACTATTACGACTAATACTTTGATGGGTGGTTTTCTTAAAATTAAGAAAGAAAAAGTGTATCATAATTCACAGCAGTAGAAAACCTTACCAATTCAACTAGAACTAAAGAACCATGAATGGTTATACTTACGTATCGATTTGATTAGAATTATGTGATTAAATGGTTATCTTTACGTGATTAATTATTAATTATATTTACGTGATTAATTACCTTATTTGTATTTTCCTAATTTGTGATTAAATAGTATATTTCTGCAATTGACTTACGTGATGAATCACTGATGGTTATTCTTTAGTTGTGGTTGGATTGGTGGTGTTACTTTCCTTATTTGTGAGTGTCGTAGAAGTGATGGTTTATCATCAAACGTTTACCATGATAAATATGGTGGAGAAGTGATTAATTACATAAGTATAACCTTTAATCATGTTTCAACCACCTTCCCATTATGTTATGAGTGTATAAGTATGACACGTAATAGTGACAACACACATATTTATCAAGCAATAGATAGACGAAACATATTTATTATATTTCTCCCATTTAATAAATATGTTCAACTTTAATATTTTTACATTTTGTAATTCAAAAAGATAAAAATGATATAGTTTTTGTGTCCCAAGAAAATAAGACTTATGTTCTTATTTTAATTATAGTTTTGCAAGTATATTAGTAATATTAATTGTTGTTGTTTTATTACAGTGCTAGAAAAAGCACTTCTAACACTAGTGATGGTGATAGTTGTGGTTCGGGTAATGTGTCCCACATGTATGCACTTTTTTTATATATAATAATTGCTTGTTTTATTTTTTTGATGTATTTATTTTAATTTATTCTTTTATTTTCTTTTATCCAATGGGCGTGGTAACAAAAAATAGGAATGAAATCTACCGCTTATTCAAATAGAACAACTGAGACTAGTTGGAATGTTTAATTCTTGTTTACATGTATGTAGAATGTCTGCAACTAGTTTATCATAAATATGCTTCATAATCCTTTATATTCTTAGTTAGCCAAATACATGTTATTCTACTGGCTGTGCAAAGAAACATCTAGCCTTGCCAGTCAAAATATGTCATCACTACAAGGAAAAATCCTTTTGGCGACCACCACGTTTGGTAGCTAAAAGCTGTTATTTCTCCGCAAAAAACCTTTAGCGACGAAATTATTTTCATTGCCAACTTGGTCGCCTAAGGCTCGTGGCTGAAAGTACATGCTACGAATTTCGTCGCCAAAATCTTTACGCGTCCATTTGATTTCGTCGCCTTTAAGTAATCAGTTGGTCGCTTGTAAAAATGCGTTCCCGTGAAAATACCAAAATTTGCCGCGAAACTGAGGAAGGATTGGGCGACCAAATAGTTTAGTTCGTCGCCGATAAGTTTTGGTGCCTACCCAATTTGGTCGCTAAAATTTGCATATTTTAAGTGTTTTTAATTATTTGATTTATATTCTATTTTGTGAAAATATTAACCTTTTGTTCATTAACATATTGTAATTTTGAAAAACAATAAATTTAGGTAAATAGATCAATAAATCAATAGAAAATGACATGAAAAAGTTTGTCTCATTCAAAAGTACTCAAGAGCATACTAATTATTCAAATACCCATAACATATCCAAAAATAGTATATATAAATGAGTGAAGAACTCTTCACTCAAAGCTTGGAGGCCAATCTCCATATATTCTTGCCCTTGGTAAACCTAGGTTTTGTAATAATTATTTCCCCACTCTAAGACTAGGTTAATTCCAAGTTTTGTAGTCATGATCTTTAACACATGTGAGATAGGGACTATGATATAATATCATGGAATTCCCAAACACTCTGCCAATTGTTGCTTGATCTGCTCAAACTCATCAATCATCTTCCTTTACAAAAGAACAAAACAAGGAAATGTCAATGGTCAAGAAGATGTCAAAATCAAGAATATATATATAGAGAGAGAGAGAGAGAGAGAGACCAAAAACAAAAAATTACAAGAAATCTTGCCCAAAAGCTGAAATTCACAATCTTAACTAAATAAGCCATTAAAAAGAGTTTGGATCTACGCAAGAAAAATGATCACTAGTCATCAATGTTTAAGAATGTTTGAGAATGGTATTTGAACAAACTTAATAAAATTCGAATTCATTTTTCATACCTCTTAATATTAACTGTCTAAAGCATACCTTTGTGATAATAACAAATACCACAAATGAAGAAAGAAAACAATTCCAAAAAACCAAGGTAAATACTAATATCATGCATAGCACAAACCCATTAGAAAACATAAATCATAAAATCAAAAGTATAATCCACACCTTAACCAACATGGTTTGTATAACTTCTCAACACAATACAAAACATGTATGTCATTTAAATACCTTTAAACAAACAACACATCAATAACATTGACAACCACTATAGCTGTTAATAAGAAAACAAATGGAACTGAGTGTAATGAGAAGAAGAGGTTCTTACCTCAAATGGTCCTCTGTCCAAAACCACAAACCAAATCCTTCCACCTCCTCAAATAATTTGACATGCAAAAACAAGATATTACCTCAGTAAAGTTAGACTCCTAAATGACATTGTTCTAAACACATTATAAGATAAAGAGAACCACAAACAAAAGAGGATTGAATTGAGATAAAATAACATGAAAATTCTTTAAAAGTGAAAATACAAGCTAACAAAGGATGATCCTAGTAAAAAAAACTAGAAGTCTTGAAGATATTTCTTTAACATATTTTCAAGCCCAAGACACAAAGTTTCCTTAAGCACATAGCCCGACATTCCTACTTTTCTAGGCACTTCAATTTGGTCTTCAAACATTGATAAGGAAAAAGAAAATTCAACAAAAAGGGTATAAAGTAGTTTGCATTAAATCATAGATGACCAAATATATATTTTGTTAAACAATTTGGACAAGAACACTTCAATTTGGGAAATTCACTAAAAAATCAGTTTGAGTCAAAATAGTGCGAAACTTTCCATATCAGAACTAGATACATAAAACTTCATCACATCAAAATTTCATGGCATTCGAAGTTAAGGGAGTATGTCAAAAATAAAATCCAACATAGACTGGGTTGTAGAGTTTTTTGCTTCCTGCAACATAACAACAACTTAAAAATTTGCCAAAAATCCAATTTAACTCCAATTTGTATGAAACCAATTTTGAAATGCCCTTTAAAATACACTACTTATCAGCTTTAAACATCAAAACACTAAATCATACAAATGTTGCTATTTACTATCAAAAAGTATTAATCTGAATTGACCAACTACAATTAAAAAAACAAAAGGCAGCGCTTAAATTGAATAACCAACTATGAAATTTTAACAACAAAAACCACAATGGCGGCTTCAACAATTACGCAGCTTCTCCCTGCACTAAACAACAAAACTCTAAAAGAAACGCAAAGTGTCTATAAAAAAAATGGACAATTTGATATATCATTGAAGAAACGTACAAGACCAGGGCAATATTGAATTACAAAGCACAACCAATTAAAGAAAGCAAAAACAGAGGAAAACGCTACTACAAAATCAGAGAGAGAGCGAGAGAGAGGTTGTCCAAACGTGATTCCATTCCACATCTATGTACCCAACCAATTTAGTGGAAAATTAAGGCCTTTCAGGATTATAAAAATAAAAATAAATAATAAAATAATAAAAACCTGAGTTTTTAGTATAAAAAACCATTGTCAAGATATACAAGCATTTGTCAACCATACAAATAGCCACAGGAAATAGATAGAGGAGTGAAAGTATAGTGATCCAACCATAGAAATTCAACCAATCTACTTCCTTGAAGTTCTGGAAACTGCATTTTGAGTAAATGTTCCTCAACACAAACCCAAGATTGCTAATCGAAGCACCCCACAAGCCTTGGAAATTGAATGACACCTCATCAATTGTAGCTAGAGAACAACTCAAGACAATAAGGAGGATTGAAAGCCAGACCTGTAAAGTGTACGAATTGCCTAGAAATGACAAAAAAGAAAACTAAGAAAATAAGCTTTGAAGATTTGATTACATGGGTGAAAGAAATAATCACCTTAGAGAATGAGAGACATGCTGATATGTGGCCTATTATTATTGCTTAAGCTAACAGCCCTCTTAAGTATCATCCTGCACATTTACAAAGCACAAAAACAGAGAGAGAATGCTCAAAGCCTCAAATAGAGCAACATACTAATATATCATTCCCTGAAAACAAAACAAAAAAGACAAGAAAAAAAATTAAAGCATTCAACTTTTATGACATCGACTCTCATCACAAAGGTGCTTGAGATAGATGAATTATTCATCATAGAAAGTGTTTCAAAAAATAACAAAATTTGTTAGACACGATATTTTGGGAGAGCTTTAGACCAAATTAGTCTGCAAACTCAAAATAGTCTATGACTTCGCCCTTTAAGTTTCACTAATCATCCAAAAACAACAACATTATTTTTCCTAGTTAAATTCTTCCAAACAATAAAAGCATAAGCTCCTTTGACCCAAAAAAATTAAAAAAACTAAAAACTAAAATAAAGCATAATCTCACAAACAAGCAAAGAAACCTTGAAACGAATACACGCTCACATGACCCACTTCCAACTTCCAATTTTTTTACTTCAATTATATGCAAATCCAATTAGGTTTGACTACAAACTCATCTAATAAATTAAAGACACTTACACAAGGGCTCGTAACTGATTCTAAATAATTCAAAAGTCTACTATACTTGGGAGAATCACTCATGTACCAGTTTGTTACTTGTCAGTCCTTAATTGTTCATTCCTTAATTGTTTAACCTTCTTTCATTCAACATTATCATTAAGAACCAATCCACATGGTATGAAGTAGTTTTCAGTAAATCATCGATGACCAAATAAATATTTCCATTTTCCAAAACTCAAAATGCACATCACTAAGAGCAAATGGTCTTCATACCTAACAGAAAGGCACCATATGAAGGAAGTCATGAGAAGAGGACTTCATCAATTCAATGGTTGAGGGGTTGCAACAACTTTGTTATTAAGTAAAAAAAAAAAGATTTTATTTTGAAAGAATCAAAATCAAATAACTATAGAACAATTGTTGAATAAACAAAAGAAGAAAATACATTTGAATCACTGCTTGGTTGTGGTTGTAGAGATTCTGAAAATTCTGGAGAACTGAAGGGTATATGGCCTAGGGCAAAGACAATGGAAAATAACTCAGGCCATCAGAAATCTTGGGGGAAGAGAGTGGGTATGTCCATACGAGTGCTTGGCCGATGTCGGTGGCAGATTGCTTTGTTGGCGTTGGAGCAGGTTAGGGCGTGCGAGATGAAGGGAGTGGGTATACGAACTGAATGAGGGAAATAACACGTGTGTTGGTGAAGGGGAATTTTTATTTTTATAGTCTGAAATTAGCCCCAAAATAATTTGGTCGCCAAAATACCAACATATGCAAAACAACGTCATTTTGATGGGTTTAATTCTTAGCACACACTAATCTCGACCAAAACCAATGGTCACCAAATACCCTGAAATTTTTTAGCGCGAAATTGTTGTTGATGAAGCAACTCAGCATGGTCACCTCCGGTTTCGTATAAGGCATCGCCAGGGTAGCCTTGTCTTGGCTTAGATTCCAAACCACCAAGTGTGGCACCACATTCCCGTATCCTTTCTCCTTGAACTTGCTTTGTATTGCCTCATAATCACTATCCCATCGAGTGGCCGAAATCTCATCAAAGTCATAGTAAATGGTGAACACAAACACCTATCTAAACTTTTAGCCACCTCAAGCTTCCCTTGTGGTGACAATAGGCAACAGTTTCAACATCGGACTCCTTCTCGGGCGTAGTTGAGCATATCTCATAGCTAATTCCCTAATAAAATAGTTCCTCGCCAAAAGCTTCAATAATTATCACTCGTATTGTCAATATGCACAAGTTGTTTATTAAGCATAACATAGAACATAACCAATAGATATAAGATCAACAACAAACTCCAATAAAACAAACACCAGAGTATAATAACCAAAGGTTATATGAAACCAACAAAATTAGAATCGAAGTCATGAAACCTAATGACCCTTGTATTTAGAGGATTTACACCCCCACCCCAAAAGAAAATAAAAACATTGAAATTTGATCCAATGTCAATGATTGATTAACCAATCCACAATATAACAGTGAGAAGTTAATCTCCATCATAAATAGTTAAATATAAATGATCCTTCCATCATTATATTTCTAGAATGCTCACCAATCATTAATTAACTGGTGAAAATTATTTTCATGGTAAGTGTACATTTAAAAGCCAAGAATATATTAAACTCATTCACATTTAACTTAAACAATAATTAGTATAAGATTTGAAAAACTTTAACACAAACATAAATAAAGAGTAATAGATGCAAAATCACTCATAAATCCCTGAAAGTATATCATAACATCCTAATTACAAACAAATTTCATTTTAGACGTGAACACAAATAATCTCGCATAGCTGATACTAATATAGAAGTTCCCTACCTCAAGGATGGTGCATTGTTTTCTTTCAGAAAGTTCCTTGGTTTCCCAGTTTGAGAAGTCCTCAAATGACTAATCTAATTCCTAGACTAATGATAGGGTGGTCATTCTATAACTCATCTTAAGTCTTTTCTGGTCATAGCACCCAATTCATCCCTTAGAGTACATGTCTATGCATCAGAATATGAATCCTCATGCACTGTCCTGTGCGAGTATTTGAGTTTTAATTGATAGTCAATGAATTGATTGCAAGAAGTTGAAGTAAGCATACTTGATATCAAACTGCATATCATACCCTGCCATACATAATGGAACCTCAGTATCTAACCATATGCAAAGCTGAAACTAAAAAGTGATAAAATATTAAGTTATTGATCCCTTACAGGAGTTCACAAAAATAGTGCATCCTTTGCAATATGGACTTTGTCCAACATGATGAAACCACATACTTGGCCTGCATTAACTCTAACATATCAAGGTTTAAAAAATAGTGTGTACCATAGGAATAAAGTTTCATATCATACAAGTGTCAAAGTAACAAAAACAATATGCACTTGATCTGTTAATTATTATCATATTTCATATGTTGTGTACCAATCCAAAGAAAACTTATTTAGTCTGTGGAAAGAACCAGGTATCAATGGAATGGAAGCAATTAGGATTCCCATATTTGAAACAAAATTGGAACTGGCACAAGTCTTAGGACAGAAACTTACAAGTATAAAATCTCTCTAGGGTTCAGAGTACATCGAAAAGGCTTAGGACCATTAAGGGCCGTTTGTTACACAGGCTTGTAGTAAAACGTTTGTAGGTATCGTAACTGGTAAACCCTCAAAAGACACAACTCCTCATACTAGGGACACTTAGAGGTTTAACGCTTGTGGCACATGTGCTAAGTGCCATCGAGATTTCCTTAGAAAGTGGTTTAATTAGCTTTTCGTTTTGTTTTTGTTTTTGTTTCTAATTTTGCTCGAGGACTAACAAAGATAGATTTGAGATAGTTTGATAGATTCATATTTTGCATACATAATCTATCTCTAATTGCATTGTTTTCGTGTGAAATTGGTTAGTTTAATGTGTTTAGTGAGGATTTTGTAGGCAATCGGCCCTAGAAAGGTTATGGAGAAAAAACAATAATTTTGGAAGCTGAAGGGAGCAAAATGGGTGGAATTATCAACTTAACGAAATCTCAAAAACTCACTTTGTCATTTCATCAAACACCGGGAGTGCATCTGTGCAAGTGTCAATTTATACCCACAAATAGTCACAGGAACCAGTGCCAGAAAGATATAGTTAGTGGAGTTACCATTAATTTTGGAACTGAAATCGTTTGCGACTGTTGAAATTGGAGAAGAACCATGTGTATTTAATTGGTGGAGCTGAAGAAGGTGTGTTGGCTGGGCTGTGTTGATTTGTGTGAGTGTGTTGGCGGATGCTTTAGCAAGACTTTAGTTGTTGCCATCCCATTTGATAAAGGGCTAAGGTGTTGTTGTGCGTATGTGAAAGACTAGGCGGAGGTTCCAAGCCAAATGTTGGCTAGGCATCCACATGCTTTCTTCTTTGTGTGGAGTGTTTGTGTTGTGACTTGAGAAACCAGAGGAGGAGTTGTCACAGAATGAAGTGTTGGCATTTGTTGAAGCAATGGCTAGGCTTTATTAATTATGAGATTCAATATCACATGGCTAGGCTATCTCTGCCACATCACTTTTTCTCTCAACTAATAAGAGAAGTGCAGCCTCAGACTTGTTAAAAATTAAAATAGCCTCAGCCGCTACTTTTTCTCCTTTTCCAATTAGGACTTTCCCATTATTCCCATTATTCCTATATTTCCTAAATACTCTCTAAAATATATTTTCCTTATTTTTGGAGGATTCCCTTAGCCTATAAATATAAAGCTTTAACCTAAGAGTCAGAGCCATCATCTTCCCATATACAACTTTAATACACTCACAAATATATCTAGAGAGAGCCAAGTGTTGTTGTTGAGGTGCTTTTGGAGCTTACAAAGGTGTTGATGTAAAGAATCTAGAGATCAAATCCATTTGCCAAATCTGTTTTATGACAACAATTCTTTTGTTTATCTTTTCTTTTGTCATGAACTAATTTCTCTTGCTAGGGCTATGGTGTAGCCTAGCCATGAATACTTAATTTTTATAGTTATATTAATTTCTAATTACTATTCCATGTTGAGTACTTGTTACTGTTCTTAATGCCTTAAATATCTAACTAATATTTAATTGATGATCCAAACGGAGACCGAGAGGAGATGTTTGGTGTTTGCTTCTCGTAACAAATACCATGTCTTGAATGAGTGCTCGAGAGGGACTAACATGACTCATGCAATTTTCTTGCAGGTTCTCATAGAACTTAATGGGTTCTTGATTTTCTAAATACGTTACTCGAGAGAGAATAGGTTGTTAACTAAGAATACTTTTGGTTGAGCCCGAGAGAGGATATCGAATAAATTAGGAGAAACCAACTGTCAACATGAGTAGTAATTAGGGTTAATTGGCTATAAGAATTAAGTGGAATTGGTTATGGTGAAATTGGATGCTCTAATGTCTCATCCACTTGATTTGCCATCGTTAATTAAATTGATATTTTTCATAACTATTTTAGTTTAGTTAAATCAATCAATCTTCTTAATCAACTGTTCAAATAAACTTTTGCATGAATCATAATTGGTAATTAAGAGAAATTATAATCTTTGTGGGAACAATACTTCACTTATCTCTATATTACTTGTGCAGATTGTGCGCTGGCAATAATTTCACAACAATTCCAGAGACAGAAATGTAATGTATTGCCCTAATATGCAAAAACTAGCTAGAAAACACGCCAACACACATATGCAAAAACAAGTTTTGATTAGATATTGAAACCAGAAACAAACTTCGGCAAGGAAAGTAAACAAGTATTGGAAACGACTAACAAAGAATTGAATTATTATTGAGAGAGACGATATTATACTAAACTCACACACACTATACGGATGCTAGGACTCTGAACCCAAAACCTTGTCTAGGGAGTAGATAATCCAAACCACTACACTAGTGGGTCCTTTGCGAATTAAACTATAAGTTAAGTACTCATTAACATGAAAATATATGAAATTGTAAACCTAACACTAGTGAAATTAGTTGAATATGTCAATTGCTTGACGATTTGCATTTTTTTGGCTTCAATCTCCTACTCTATGACGTGACAATATTAGTGCTTTGTCTTTAGCTTCTAATCCAATTTTCTATGGAAGGACCAAACACATTACATTGGAATATCACTTTTTTGGGAGCTAGCCTCTAACCAAGCACTATAGTTCAAATATGTATTTTTTCAAAGTGAGATTGTTGATGTTTTGGGAGCTGCTCTACTCCTTTATCTCAAAGACAAGCGTCAAGTTGCTCTCATTTCTACATTCCTATATGTTTTAGAAAGTTTTAGATGGAGAAGTCATGCCAAATCAACCTTATGAACACCAAATTAGCCTTGTGTATTGAAATTCTTCTAATTACTGATGTTCCCTTCATTTACTTATTATGTGGGTTACACATCACAATTCGTAATATAACACCTAAAAAAAGAGGAATTAGATTGATTATGGGGAGCAGTTAATCCAATTCTAATTCATTTTTTCAAATATCCCAAACATCCCAATAAATATTTTTCTCATTCCAAAGCATGTTTACTTACTTACCAGAGAAACCATGAATAAAAAACTTAATAATAGGATTGTTGATCACATTCCTGATTTTGAGAGTATTTATTTATAGATTTTAACGTAAAATCCACAAATTTTTTTATTTCTTATATGTTAGTATACACAAGAACACTTAGGAATTGAAATATTTTCAATACCTATGTGTTTGTAGGCATAGTAAAACTATGAATTGAAATAATTTCATTATCCATTGTAAAGGTGTCAAACGGGACGGGCTAGCCCAGCACGGCACAAGTCTAGCCCATTTAAATGAGGCACGGCACGGCACGAGCACGAATATTAGTGGGCCGTGCTCGGCACGGTACGAAAGCTTGGACCGGGCTGGGATTTAAAAAAAGGTCCAATGGACCGGGCCGGCTTCAAGCACGGCACGAGCCCGAGCCCGCTCCAGCCTTTATTGTATTTTTTTAAGAAAATAAAAAAGTTGGAATAACAATGAGGCCATGCGTGGAATATCTTCATTGTTTTTAGAAAATAACAAAGTTGGAATAACAATGAGGGCATGCATTTTTTTAAGAAAATAAAAAAGTTGGAATAACAATGTGTGAAGTACTTTTCAGGAACCAAACCATGCGTGAAGTACTCATCAATAACAAACCATGCGTGGTTTCCTCCCCACCGCACATATTTTTTAAACTAAGAATGTTAATCAAACCAAGAACAGCAATTTATACTTTATACATATTTTTAAATATATTTTAAAAAAAACCCAGAAGTCGATAAAAGTTACCTGCTTGAGAGCGTTGGCAACGAGAGTGACTAGTGTTTTGGTTGAGGCATTCAACTCCAGACCAATCTATGAAGTCCAATAGATCAACCTGACCATAAGAATTCAATATCAGAAAATAAGAAGCTTCAAATGCACTGTCATACTGCAAGGGCAGAATTTGTAAGGACGATAATAAAAATCTGCTTGCTCGTTTCGCTTTAGTGTTGATCAGCAAGAACCAATTCTCTAATTCTACAGAGTTGGATTTGCAAGGTAAGAGCTTTAACATATAGTTTTTATGTTTGGTTGCTCAAAATTTGTGAGAAACATTGATTGTAGGGTTTGATCTTGTTTTTATTTTTATTTTTAATTATTTATCAAAACAACAGTCTAAATTTTTTGATTTTTTGGTGTGGGTTTTGCAGATTCTACCTTCTGGGTTCTAATTGAATGGTAAGTATCTGGTTTGGATTTTCAACCATTCTTTTCTTAATATAATTAACAAACTCTATACAAAAAGCTCAACACATTAACCCCATTGAGAATATATTTTGACAGAAAGCTGAAATGGATCCTCGAGGTATTTGAGATTTTTTCTGGAGATTATGTAATCACAAAGGGGAGGTATTTATTTAATTTTTCTGGTTAATGGATCCTCGAGATTATATTGATTTTGGTGAGCATTATGATAATAATTTTGAAAATCTTAATCCTGATGACATGCCTAATCATGAAAATAACTTAACCTCTAATGATGTGGAGCAACCTATGCATGCTGTGATGTCTATTGAATCAAACACTCAAGAAGAAAACATTGATCAAACTGAGGTTAAAAAAAGAAAAAAAACTTCTGAAGTTTGGAAACATTTTAAAGTTTGTGACCAAAAACTTGATGATGGGACTATTCTTCTAAAGGCTATGTGTATTTATTGCAAGCATACTTTGACTTGTAAAACTGCAAATGGTACTGGGCATCTTCGTAGGCATTTTAATGCATGTCTTAAAAAAAATGGTCATAATCATGCTAGGCAATCTCAACTATCTGCAAATACTGGAATCTCTTCATTTAAGTACTCTCAAGCTAAAATGAGAGTTGAGTTAGCTAGATTTATTGCATGTGCTGAATTACCCTTTCATTTTGCTGAAAATCGTTGTTTTGAAAGATTTGTTCAAGTGGCTTTGCAACCAGAATTTAAGAAAGTTTCTCGCAATACTAATAGGGGTGATGTTGTAAAACTTTATGATGAGGAAAAGAAAAAATTGATAAATGTTTTCTCTCATTTGAAGGGTTCTATTGCTGTGACTTCTGACATGTGGGATGGTGGTAATAATTTGCCTTTTATTTGTGTTACTGCCCATTATATTGATGAAAATTGGTTGTTGCAGAAAAGAATTTATGCGTTTCGTCTTCTTGAATTTCCACATACTGGTAGTTCTATTTTTCATGGTATGATGAATGTGTTTAAGGAGTATAATATTACTCATAAAATATTTTCTATTACTTTTGACAATGCTTCCAATAATTCTTCTGCTATTGAGCAATTTAAACATGTTTCGCTTCCTTCTTACGGAGGGAAATTTTTTCATATGAGGTGTGTGTGTCACATAATTAATCTAATGGTGCAAGATGGATTAAAAGTTATTAAAACACAGCTTCAATTGATTAGGGATGCTATTGGTTATATTTCTTCTAGTAGCTCTAGACAACAAGACTTTGCTCACCTTTGTATTTCTCATGGCTTGAAACCTATAAAATTGAAAAAAGACATGCATATTCGTTGGAACTCAACTTATCACATGCTTAAAAGTTGTAAAGGTTACACCAATGTCATCAATTTTTATTACAATAATAAAATGAATGATAATCTGTTGAGGGACGAAGAGTGGAATGTATGCTTTACTTTGGTGGACTTTTCAAAGTTTTTTATGATGCTACATGTAACTGTTCTGGTGTTTATTATCCAACATCTCCTATTGCACTTCATGATTTATTTTCAATTAGTGCTACCTTTGCTAAATACAGATATGATACTACATGTAATTTTACAGACATTTGTGAGCAAATGGAAACTAAATATAAAAAGTATTGGACAGAGATTCCTTATACTTTTTGTTTTGGTGCAATAATGGATTCTAGAATTAAAGTAAGTGGTTTGGAAGTAATATTGATTGAAATTTCAAGAAATTTATCAATTACTTTACCACTTACAATATCCAATATTCAGAAGACATTCAATGATACTTATTTGTTGTATGAGAAGAAATATAGTGATGGTACAAGAGCTACACAAACTGCTCCAACTGTTCATTTATTTGGTTCATCTTCATCTAGTAGTGCAGTTGTTTTTGGTATGCTTGCTAGTAAAGGAAAACAAAAGAGTGTAATGAGTTCTCATACTGAAGTTTTTAAGTATTTGGATACTGCATTTGTTGAATTTATGACTGAGGAAGAAAGAAATAATTTCAATATTTTGGATTGGTGGAAAGCACATGAAAAGAACTTTCATGTGCTTTCCATTATGGCACGTGATGTACTAGCAACTCCGATGTCCACAGGAGCTTTGGAGTCTACTTTTAGTGCAGGTGGTCGTGTGCTGGGATGAAAGAGGACGAGGCTTACTCCTCAAATATGCGAGACACTTATGTGTTTTAAGGATTGGGAAGATGCTGATTTTCGAACTCAAAGTTTTGTAGATGAAGATCTCTCATATTTTGAAGATGACAGCACAAGTTCCCTTAACGAAGAAAGTTAGTTGAGATTAATTTTGGACAAGTATTTGATTGACTTCATTGGTGTCCTAGATTAATTTTGTTTTCCATTTTGTGTAATTTGGGAGGGCAATGGTACTCTTTTTCCTTGATCGGATTTCCCTCCTTTGGGGGTTTTTTAAGGCAAGGTTTTAATGAGGCTATTTTTTTGCGCTCCAAACTTTCATATTGTTTAGATGTTTGATTGATTAATGTTTTTAAATAGTTTATCATTCCTTGCTTCTAATTATATTTTTTATGTTTATAATATGAATTATGTAGTGAAAAAAAAATCAAGGGAAAAAAAAAATTCAAATTAAATGGGTTGGTTCTTGGGCCCTAGTAGGGCACGAGCACGAGCACGGGCACGGCACGAGCCCGCCCGCCGTTTCAATTTGGACATGGGTTTTGGGGGGGGCTGGGATTTATGATTTTACTAAATGAACTGGCACAGGACGGCCTGCTAAGTTAAATGGGCCGGCAGGCACCGCACGAAAATATTAAAAGCGCGAGTTTAAATGAGACGGGCAGGCAGGACACGCCCGTTGACACCTCTAATCCATTGGGAAGAGACGTCAGCCTGTTTTATGAACAGTGAATATTTTGTCCCTAACGCTGCGAAACGGGTCCTGCTGGCGGTGAATGACCCGACCTATTTCACATTTATGAAAGTCAAGACCGTAGCAGTTGGATAGTAAATTTCCTTTTTACAGGTGCCCAAAGCCATTAACAACGTGTCACTCTCAATGCACAAAAAACCCAATCAGATAAAGTCCATCGCAGATTTATCAGATCAGAGTTTTCCAAACTCTCTAAAATACCCCAACTGCAGCTCCCATACTCCCACCCTATCCACCGAACAGTCCCCGTCATTTCAGTCAAACCCCAGGTCCTATTTCGTCAACCCGAAAAAAACCCACCCTTCAACTCTGTCCTTACTCCACCCAAACCAAAGAGAGCTGAAAAGGAAAGAGAAGAGAGAGAGAGAGAGAGAGAGAGAGAGTGAAATGGAGTTCCATTTCAACACAAACAGAGCGGAAGCGGAGCGGTGGCTGAGCACGGCGGTCAAGCTACTGACGACACGTGACCTGCACGGGACCAAGAGCTTCGCGATCCGAGCCCGAGAGTCTGACCCGAGATTGGAGGCCACCGAGCAAATAATCGCCGTTGCCGACACGCTTCTCGCCGGCGACTCGCGGATCAGCGGCCACAGCCAGCAGCCCGACTGGTACGCGATCCTTCAACTCGCCCACTACACTCAGAACCTCGAACTCGTTGCGACTCAGTACCGCCGACTCGCTCTCCTGCTCAACCCGCACCGGAACCGCTTCCCGTACGCCGATCACGCCTTCCGGCTTGTCTCCGAGGCCTGGAACATCCTCTCTAACCCTTCCAAGAAGGCCCTCTATGACCACGAGTTGAGCATGTTCAACCGGTTCGACTCGGCCCCCTCCGGGTCGACTCAGTTGTTCGAGAGGCAATTCTTGCAAATGCATAATGTGCAACAGCAGCCGCCACCACCGCAACCACAAACACTACATTTCCAGCCTCCACCACCACCATCACAAGAAGTACAGAGAGCACAACATCAATTTCATCTACATCAATTAAGACAAGAGCAGCAGCAGCAGCAGCAACAACAACAACAGCAACAACAGCTTCAACAACCACCACAGCAGCAGCAGCAGCAGAATCAACAGCAGCAGCAGCAGCAGCAGCCGCAGCAGCCGCAGCAGCAGCAACCGGTGAGGAAAAGCCCTAGGAGTAAGGATGGAAGAGTGGCGATGGAGGAGGAAAGGCCGAGTCTTAACAATGTGACCGAGTCGACTGCTCCTCCCTCCGAGTCAACTCGCCCCGTTGAGGCATCTCCCCCTTCTGAGTCGACTCGACCGGAATCGGAGCCCCGAACGGAGAGTTTCTGGACTGCATGTCCCTACTGTTATAATCTCTTTGAGTATCCGAGCGTTTACGAGGATTGCATGCTTCGGTGTCAAAATTGCAAGAGGGCGTTCAATGCGGTGGTGATAGAGGCACCGCCTGTGACGGGGAGTGACGGTGAGGTCAACTTCTGCTGTTGGGGTTATTTCCCGCTGGGGTATGCCGAGAATGGTAAAGATACAGGCGGGTCAGCTGAGTGGACGCCGTTTTCGACCATGTTTGCTTGCCCAATACAAGGGAAGAAGAAGAATGCTGGACGAACTAAGAACGCTAATTCAGGGCCGAGGGTCTATATTGACGATGATGAGGCGTTGCTTGATATTTCGGATTCTAGTGAGGAATCTGACGATGAGTGGCAGACGGATAGGAGGAAGAGGAGGGCAGTGAAAGCAAAAGGTAAAGCTTCAGTGGCTAAAACTCCAGTGAGGGCTTCGGATAGAATAAGGAAGGGGAATCAAAATGTGGGTGGGCAAGGGAAGGTAGGAAGTGGTGGGAGTTTGGGTGGTGGGTCTGTGTCGAAGCCGGAGCCGAGTAAGAAGTCGAGTTCTAGTGCAAGAAAGAGAGGTGCAGCTGCTTTGGGGAAGTTGGATTTGAATGTGGAGTTCAGTAATAATGAAGTGGAAGAGCCAGCAGCTCAGACAATGAGTGAAGGGAATGGGACTGCAAACGGGGAGGAGGATAACATTGAAGGGATTAGTTTTTTTGAGGGTCTTGATGAGTTTTTGAGTAGTCTGCCCATACTTAATGTTGTGGGTGATGACAAGGTTAAGGCTAATTAGTAAAGTAAGGGTAAGACTCTTTCCTTTTGGTTATTGCTGCTTTAGCTGTTGTACTTGCTCTATGGATGCATGTTGTATTGAATGATGTAGAGCTTCTCGGCATTTTGTTTCATGGCTCTCACTCTTTGGATCTGTTACATAATCTGCAGCAATGTAAACTTAATTCAGCTTGTAGCTTTTAAAAATGCTAGTCTGATTTCTGTAGATTATCTTACGGTGTTAGCATTGATGGCTAAAATTTGGACTAACATGGGGATTCAGTTCTGGTGATAATCTCATTTTTCCCGTGTTGAAGTTAAGAAATTTTGGTATACTATAATGTAGAGGTTTCTTCGTGAATCATGGTTGAAGCTTGGTTTTAGGGTTTGTTTGGAGACCATTACATTTCTTGATGTTAGTATGTTATAAGTATTTTATATTCTTTGGCATTAGAATGGGAATGTAAGATGTGGGCTTCTATTGTTTCACTCACGTGATAGATGAAATGCATCAAGTTCTCGATTTGGATTGCTTTATATACCAATTTAGGCTCAACCCAGTTGTATTTTAAAAACCCATATCCTATATTCCACAAATGGTTCAGGATCAACTATAATATTATAGCATAAAAGGTAGCAATCGCTAATGGAAGAAAGCAACACAAAGAGCAAGCTCAAGAGAATCTGTGTGTATTGGGAAAGCAACTTCGGCCACAGAAAGGTCTTTGGTGATGCTGCTCTTGAGTACGGCAATAAACTGGTGATTCAGATGGAGATGAATTAGAGGAATTTTCACAATTATAAAGAGGAGGGTTTGGGGGGTGGAGAAGCTTTGAGAGATGATGAGATTCCTATGGCATTGTTTTCTATTTAGGGGTCTTTGTCTTTCCACTATTACCCTAGTTTGGAAAACAGCTGCAGGTTAATTTCTTAATTTGTTTGCAGAAGTTTTTATTTTTGCTTTTATCTTGTGGATAGTTTTATAGTTATATATATATATTTTATATACTTTTGGAAAGCTTTTTTATAAATAAAATACGTTTCTTCTATGTACATATATACATATACATTCCTTATTTGCTGATGTGCTTCAGAGAAGATGCTTCGCTGACCTCTTTTTAATATTTATTTTATGTTTTATTTTTAAATCATTATTTATTATAGTTTCTAAGTTTCTTATTATACACCATCTCTTAGTCGTCAAAGAGTGAGTAGGATTAACTGTAGTTTCCCAAGCCCTAATTTGAATGTAGAAAAAACATGATCCCCCTTTTACGTTGTTCTGAATTTTCACCTATAATTGATTTAACCATTCAACTGTGTTTAGTGCTCCTCTGTGGAAAGATATGTATCTATCTTTGCTAAAACAAAATGCTGGCTACATGTTATCTTATTTCTACAAGGATAATCTTGGATGCTTAGCAGCAATTTGATTCTGAATTTGTGTGTCTGTTGTTCTAGGAAACATGGAAAACTTATTTACTGTGTTGCACTTGCAGCATGGTCTTCTCTTTGCTTGAGCCTATTATTGTGAGTTTGATGACTACTGTTGTACCTTATGTCTTATATATAATGTTGTCTTCACTATTGTTTCTTCTTTTTTCATCATTGTGACATTTGAAGTTAAATTTTAATTTTTTTCCGCCTTACACTCCAGTTGTTCCGTACAATAGGTGTATAATACATAGCAAGCAAGGAATGATCTCTGGCAACATTTAGCTTATTTGCAAATGGCTTTATGCCTTTGAGCAGCCTTTTTCATGTCTAGATAGTTGAAGGGCATCTGAACGTTTTATTAAACGAACAAACAATCAAAATGATGTTCTTGTGAGCACTTCATCATTTTCATTGTCCTCGTGATCATTCTGGTGTCAGTTAATGGAAGTCGACATAATAGTCAAATTGTTGATACTAGATTGAGGATTCAAATTGAATTTTGGTGTTCACAATGAGGGTATAAAGTTTTCTAGATCATAGTGTTTAGAAATGTCCATTAATCCATACTTCAGCAGCAATTAAACTTTTATTCGAATTTCTCATTAAATTCCCAACTTGATTTGGTGCATATTGTAGAATTTGTACTTTAATAAGTTGGTTGGTTGTTAGTTAGTTTTCTTGTTTTATTTATTTATTTTGGTAAGATTTCCTTGCCAAATAAAAAAAGTTGTGTGGTGATTTTATAAACTGAGTCATAGTGCTGGCATATTTCTGTTATCTTGTGTGTGATATATTCATCCTTGTCATTTTGTCTTTTCATAATGGATGCACAGTGGTAAAATTAGAAGTGGAGACAGATTTTTGGTGGCAATATTCAGAGATACAAAACACCTAGTGATACAATGTTATGCAGAAAATTAGGTAAATAGGTAATGATTTCAGTGAAATTGTTCCTCATATTGTTGACTTAAGGACTATTCATGCTGTGGGGATGGATACGGCAGCGGCATTATCGATGTTTGTAGTTGCCGTATTTCCCTTAGACGGGGTGACATGCAATGATTCAGTTGGGTTAAGTAGTTAATTGTAAGTTGTGAAGTTATTGACTGAAAGAAAGGTCCCAACAAGACTCATGGAGGAAAAGTTTGAATTGAATTGTTTTGAGAAGAAAACGAGTTGTTCTCATAGTCTGGGAGCATGATTTCGATTCGATTTGTGGCCTTGTAGGGTGTTGGATTTGATGTAATATTTTTGTATGATTGCAATTCTTCATGTTCTTAGATACACTACAAGGCGGTGGATTTGTTGCGGAGACGGTACTCTTTAGGGCAAAAACTCGACTTGTGAAGCTCATGAAGTAGGGAATAGGCATTCTGTGATGAGAATGATGATCATCATATAAAATAAAGGGTAACTGGGAACTTGAATTGATTTGAAAAATGAGTTTCCGTTCCGTTAAGTTTGAGTGATGTTGATTATGTTCGTCTCCGGCTCATTGCCTTTTCATAGTCACTCTTTTGGTCGGAATCAAATTTTCCTAGAAACCTTCATAACTTGTGGGAACAAAGAAACAACACAGGCAAACCCAAAAGGGCACAAAACAAAACAAGAGAAAGATCTAGCTGAACTACAACCAAAGCCTAGCAAAGATCTTTCTCATCCTAACAACAAATTACCCCGGTGGGTTAGGGAGACAATCAGAAATCAAAACTCGAACCAGAGACGGTGCTGGAGTAACTTTGCAGTTCACCGCTCCCAGCCCAATCCTTGCCGCCCTTGCCGCCTCATGGGCAGCACGATTCATGTCTTGGAATAGAGCAGCACTCAACTTCCTGGAAATCTGCCGCCAATCTTCTAATCTTATTGATCAGAAGAAACAAGGTTCATGCCCTGTTTTCCACACAGCCATTCATGGTCACTAGTGCCTCAGCAATCAAAGCAGACCGTTTTTGACCTTAGATAGTCTCTAGTGCCTTCGAAAGTGTAGCAAAAAGTAAAAACAAACATTTAACTTGTATCTTTAATCTTTGTTTGTTTGTTTGGCTGCCTTCTATGTCTTTTGGGGTAGCTGGTGCTTTCTGACCGTGTTTGTTGTTTTGGCTTTTTGTCTCTTTCCTTGTCTTTTGGCTGTTCATAAAGCATCTTTTCACCCAGAAAAAAAAAAAAAAATTACCATTTTTGAACTGAAAATCTTTGCCATGATCCATCAAATTCCAAATCAAACAAAAACTTCATCAAATTTAATCGATTTTCCATATTTATATTCAATTTAATATAGTTGAACCACGAAGACACGGATCCAATTTGATATTGGGCTAGGACAGAAAATCAAGTCCAAGTATTGTCAAAGACTTCTTCAATTTCTTAAAATTCAAAGCCCAGATTATTTGATGCCTTATTAGAGCATCTCCAGCGCAGCAACAAAACCGGGCAGAAGGCCCGCCTTGCAAGCCCAAGGCAGCTCTAGCGCTGCAGCCTGCAGCTCGGTTTCGCGTGGGTGCCACCAGCCCGGGCAAGCCCAAGAGCAGGTTTTGCCTGGGCTTCAACCCGAGGACTATGACATCAGGGGTTGACGTCAGCTCGTGGCAATTCAAAAATTTTTTTTACCATTGGCGCGTGAATTACACACGCCAATGGTAAAAAAAAAAATTGACTTCCACGCATGTGCCACGTGTCGCAACCGGGGCTCTCCGATGGTTTTTTTTCCAGAAATCCGACAGTCCTCTTTTTTTAGGCTAAAAATATTGCAAAAAAAATCTGAAATTTGTTTTTAAAAAATACCAAAAAAGTATGTATTTTTTCCCTATAAATACCTAACCATTTTATTCACTTTCCACATCAAATCTTCATACAATTTCTTCTCCATTGTTGCGTAGATTCAGCTGCACCAAAATGGGTTCAACTGCATCCTCAACTTGTGATACTCGCAAGTGCACGAACCGTTCGGTAGTATAGCATATGTAAGTGCGAGGTCGATTCCAGGGATTGGTGATTGAATGATCCAATTCAATTTTCCTACACAAAACAAAAATGAAAACAAAAGGAACAAAACAAGAAGAAAGAATATACATTACAAGAAAAATAAATTACAACTAAGAAATCATTAAGTGAACTAGAAGAACTTTGAGGAAGAAAGAAAGTGTTTGGGAAAAGTGTTTGAGGACATGGAGGCTTTTTGGAGAAGAAAGTAGAAGTAGAGAATTGTTTGAGAAAGTGTTTGGAGAATTTGATGAAGAAAGTGTTTGGAAACTTGGAGGATTTTGGAAGAGAAGTTTTGAGAACATTGGGAATTTGGAAGAGAGGAGAGATGTGTTTGAGAAAGAGAAGGGAGGAGTGTTTGGGAAGTGTTTGAGAATATGGAAACTTTTGGAGAAGAAAGGAAAGTGGTGTTTGAGAACTTTGTGGATTTTGGAAGAGCATGTGTTTGAGAGCTTTGAGAAGGGAGGAGAAAGTGTTTGGAAAGTGTTTGAGAATTTGATGAAGGAATGGGAGAAGTGTTTGGGAACTTTGAGAATCTTGGAAGAGAAAGTGTTTGGAGAACATGGGGAATTTGGAAGGGAAGAGACATGTGTTTGAGGAATTGGAGCATGTTTGGAAGAGAATGTGTTTAAGAAGTGTTTCAAGAACATGGAGACTTTTGAAGAGAATAGAGAAGTGTTTGGAGAACTTATAGAAGAAGAGAAAGGAAAAATGCTTGAGATTTATAGTACTAGGATCTTGTTACAACAATTGAGAACTACAAAGGGAAACTAAGAGAATTTGAGGGAGAGAAGGGAAGGGAGCTCTAGAGGAGTGCTTGAGAGCTCCCCCCCTTGGGGTGTTTTTACAAGCATAGAGAACTTCCCTATTTATAGGCCTAGGGGAAGTGAAAAATCTGAATTCAATATGGCTAATGCATACAACACTTGAATTATAAAATCTAAAATGGTTGATGCACTTGTAATAGAAAATCTGAAATGGGTGATGCACTTGTATTAGAAAATCTTGAATGGTTGATGCACTTCACCAATTAATCCCACTAGCAGCCCTAGGTCATCTTCATGTCACCATGACCAAGCTTCCAACCAGAAATGATAGCTCATGCCTAGCTCACCATGACCAAGCATCCAACCAGCACATGCTGAGGTCAGCATGACCAGCAACTTCAAGGGCTTACAACTTGGGCTTCTCTTAATCAAATTAGGACTTTAAGCACTTGAAATTGAAGTTCAGAATGTCTTCTTTCCAGCCATATGTTATTTGGGCCAATCCAAGGTCGGAGGAAAAAGTTAAGGCCGAAACAAATTGCTAACTCATTTTCCGCGCTGATAAGATCCATCCTGAGCATGGTTCTGTGTTTGCTAGGTAACGGACTCCAGATTTATCCAATGGAGCTGAATTTTTGATATGTTATAGTAGACACCCATTGGAACAAGTTTCATGAAGATCTTCACTTCATTCGAGCCCCATAGCATGCTGATCCAAGGCCAAGAAGTTGACCTACGAAACTGGGCTGGAAATGGACTGTAGCAAAAAATGAGTTTGTCTTTAAGCTCTTCTTCCCTTCATCCAAATCAGGCCTTCACATGCTTGGATTGCATCATTTCCTATCCAAAGCCATCATTATTACCTAAATCTCAATTAACTGAAAGATAAACACAAAAAGAATTAAAAGCACAAGTTTAACTCAAAAACATAACCAAATCATAAGCTAGAAGGGTACAAAATGATATGTAAATATGTACTGATCATCCATCCAATATTTTTTACTCTCCACTCACATTATTCACTTTCCACACCAATTCTCCATACAAACTCTTCTCCTTCCAATATTTTTTTACTTTCCACTCACATTTTTCACTTTCCACACCAATTCTCCATACAAACTCTTCTTCTTCCAATATTTTTTACTCTCCCTCGGCGTGGGTTTGCGAAGGTACTCCCTCGTGTACAAATTTTCCACTGCATCACAAAATCTCACGAAACACTCTAGGATAGTAGATTTTCTCATCCTCCTGCTCTCCAGATGCCCCATAAACAAGCATCTCACAAAGCAGCTGTAAGTTTTTGCTTCGGGATAAGACCCAAAACTCCAACAGCATCATGCTTTTGAATGAAGTATGTGTCGTAATTACAAATATCATGCATGATTTTTTGGAACAAATGTGGCTGCATTCTATATCTATCTCGAAACTTATATTCAGGATATAACGAATTTGGGATAAAGTAATTCTCCAAGAGATTCTTAACCCGAAACTCCCTACGTCTGTCCACATTCGGGCACGACGATGGTGTTGCCTTGATTGATTGAGCATACACACCGCTGCTGCAAGCATTTGTTCCTCTTCTTCATCGACATCTCGATCTTCTTCAGCACGTCTACGCCGGATTTCTTCCCTTTCTTTCTGTTGCCTCTCCAACACCCTCCTCAAGTTTGACATTGAGAGTAGAAAGTGTTTTGTAAAATCTGAGAAATGAAGGAATAGATAAGAAATGGTGTGAGAGGTATGAGTTGATGATGTAGTTTTATAGAGGGATTCAGAAGATAGAGATGACACGTGGCACAAATTTAGAGGATGAAAATCTTATCTGAAATATGAGATTATAATTTTTTAAACATATCTGAAAATCTTATCTGACATAGGACATGTGGCACAATTTTAGAGGGTGAAAATCTTATCTGAAATATGAGATTATAATTTTTTAAAAAAATATATGAAAATCTTATTTGACATGGGACACATGACACAATTTTAGAGGGTGAAAATCTAATATGAAATCTGAGATTATAATTTTTTTTTAATGAATATTCGAAAATTTTATCTCCAATAAGACACGTGGCAACCGAGATTCTCATTCGAAAATCTTTTCTAAAAAATAATGGACATGTGACAACCAAAAATCTTATCCGAAAATTTAATTACAAAAGATTATCAAAATTAATGGTTTAAAGTATAAAAAAAATAGGAAATAAAGTACAATGAATAGTATTTGCCTTAGACTTACCCTAGACTTAGCCCTCAGAGCATGTCCAGCGAAGGGTTGAGCCCAAGGCTGGTGGGGGAGGGGAAATGAAGCTCCAGCGGTCAGCCCAAGCTCGGGCAACTTGGGGGTCCCACCAACTTGGGCTGGCCCGAAGGCCATTCCAGCATGAGGTCCAAAAACGAGGGTTGCTGACGTCAGCAACAATTTTTAAAAAAACAAAACAAAAAAATTTAGATTTAAAAAAAATAAATACTTAGTCATATTTTTCACTTCCCACACCAAACATCTTATCCGAAAATATTATCCAAATTAATTATTGAGGTAAAAAAATTTGTGAAAAAAAAAAAGAATAGTAATTGCCCTTAGCCATGGTAATGGGTGGAAACACAAAATATACTATTTGCAAGGGCAATTACTATTCATGTGAATAGTGGCTGCCCTAGTCCCCCTTTTGCCATGGCAAGGGGCAAATGGGTGGAGTTGCTCTCAGAGCAATTCCACCAGTTGCCCTTAGCCATGGCAAGGGTTTGGGCTAGGGCAGCCCTTGCAAAAAGCAATTTATGTTTCCACCAGTTGCCCTAGTCTAGGGCAAATACTATTCATTTTTTTGTTTTTTTTTTCACATATTTGTTTACCTAAACAATTAATTTGGACAATATTTTTTAAAAATATTTTTGGTGTGGGAAGTGAAAAATATGACTAAGTATTTATTTTTTAAAAATCTGAATTTTTTTTTTAAATTTTTTTAAAATTTTTTTGTTGCTCGTGATCATCACGTCAACCCCCCCCCTAGTTTTGGGTTTGGGGCTGAACCTCCCTAGGCCAGCCTTAGTTCATGGACCCCATAGCCATCTGATCGGTTCATAATTGTATATCATTTTGTACCCTTCTAGCTTATGATTTGGTTATGTTATTGAATTAAACTTGTGCTTTTAATCCATTTTCTGTTTTGATAAGTCCATAATTTCATAAACTTGCATGCCTTCTTTACTTAGTGATTTTGCTTAGTTTCTCTTTATTTTGAGTCACTTACCTCTGTTTGTGTGTTTTGTAGGTTAAGGAAGCAAGATATCACATTTGATGCAATCCATGCATGTTAAGGGCTGATTGACATAAGAGGAATATGAGCTTAAAGACAAACATATTTTGGCTACAACCCATTTCCAGCCCAATTTCGTAGGTTAGCTTCTTGGACTTGGATCAGCATGCTATGGGGCTTGGATGAGGTGAAGATCTTCATGAAACTTGTTCCAATGGGTGTCTACTACAACATATCCAAATTTCAGCCAAATTGGACATTTGTGGAGTGCTCAGTCCGTCCAACACTCAACCTTGCTCAAGAGGATTTCCAGCTGCCAGCTTTTTGCCATGTGCCTCCTTTTAGCCATGTGCCTCTCCCTAGCTATAATTGAATTTGTACTCAACATAATGAGTGAAGTGGGGAGGCATTCCAGATATTAAAGAGAAAGCAAGAGCATATTTGTGAAGACAAAAATACATCATGGCAAAGGGGACAAGGAAGAGACAAAGGTTAAAGTGCCATGGTGGAAAGGAGAGAGAGAAGAAGGAGGAATGATGAGAGGCATTTTGCTTCAGCCTTTGAACATGAGAATTGAATTAGAAGATCACTTTGGAGCTGGAGATTAGGTTTTAATTGAAAGATAAAGCATGTGCATGCATGTGAAGCAAAAGAAAGAAATGAAATGAAATGAAGTCAATTCCAGTCCCTGTTTCGGCAGCCAACTTGCAGTGGCCAAAACGTACACTTCTACTGCTCCGATGGGAATACTTTCTTCATAGAAGTTGTTCCAATGAGTGTCTAGTATAACATATCCAAATTTCAACCTCATTGGATACGTTTTGAAACCTGTGGCCTTCCTACACCAAGTCTGGTTCAGAAAACTCGTTTTTTCAGCAACCAAAAGGCAACCACATGAGTTGGAAGCAAAAGGCAGCCACAACACCTTTGAACCCATGTGAAGAAAGCTGGAGGTGCAGCAAATGAAGTATGGGATGGAGTTGATTCCAACCACACTAACATGGACAAGATGAAGTGGGAGTTATGGGTTGTATTAAATGAGGAATGGTGGTGTTGGATTTCATCATGTTGTTCCTCCCTCTTAGCCCTATAAATAGAGAAGCCTTCAAGCTTCAAAACACACCCAAGGGGGGGAGCTCTCAAACACTTCTCTAGAGCTCCCTTCCCTTCTCTCCCTCAAATTCTCTTAGTTTCCTTTCAAGTTGTCAATTGTTGTAATAAAATGATTTTACTAAGTTTTCCTTCAAGTTCTCAAGTTCTAGTTTAATTTTGTTTGTAATGTACATTCTTTCTTAAGTATTCAAGTTTAATTAGTTTCCAAGTTTCAATTATGGTTTTTGTTCTTATTCATTATGCTTATAAGTTAATATGCTAGTTTGAATGATTGATCACCATTTAGTCTTGCATGTTAGCTATCTTGGTTTGAATTAAGAGTATACACCATGCTTTAATTCGAATTGAACTATGAATAGGAAGAGTATGTATGGACATTCGACAACAGGGATTAGATACATGCTTGGTTGTTTAAATTGTTCTTCTATGCTTAATGGGTTCCTAATGCTTAATTTTAGGTTAGACAACAAATGATCAAATTAGGGAATTAGGAACACAAGGTTATGACCAAACACCATGGCTTAATCATACTTTAGCTAGAATCAATCCATTAATCTAATTGAATTTAAGAAATTATTTGCTTGAGTTAATTTCTTTTCTTTCTTTCTTGTTTTATTTATTTTCTTTTTCATTTCTGTTTTGTGTAGGGGAAATGAATTGGATCATTCAATCACCAATCCTCGTGGGATCGACCTCGCACTTACATATGCTATACTACCGAACGGCTCGTGCACTTGCGAGTATCACAAGTTGAGGATGCAGCTGAATCCATTTTGATGCAGTGAATCCGACACAACACCATCTCGGGCCAAACCCTCCTCCTGGAGGGCCTTTTTTACCCAAACCTGCCCTAGCCTCTGTCCCAGCCCGAGTTGCTGGACATGCTCTCATGGGTGGAACCACAAATGTAAGGGCTGATACTATTCACATGAATAGTGGTAGACCTTGCTTGCCCTTGCCCTAGACTTAATCCTTATGGGTGAAGATGCTCTTACGATTAAATGAAATGACCTTGAGAATTGAAACTAAAATAAGTTTTTGGAACTTGGAAGGATGCTCTTTCAAAATTTCAAGATTATTTTGATAAAAACTAAAAGAAGGATTTATTTATTTATTTATCCAAAAATACAGTTTATTTAGTGGGAAAGGAAACAAAATAGTAATCATGTGCGGGTCATGAAAAATAGTTGAGTTGGGGAAATTTGAGTGAAAGTGGTAAGCTGTTGGTATGCAACATGCTAGTGGTCTCCGATTCGATCTTCCATGACATCGTATGTGTGAGAATACCCCGTCTCCCTTCCTAAATCCGAGTAAAAGTTGAGGTAGTATTGTTAAATTATTTATTAAAAAAAAAAAAAAAAAAAGGGAAAATAGGGTTAGAGAATTTAAAAATAGAAAGAAAATACAAAATACAGTGAAGTGGCACATGGTCTTGTTTAACTCCCAACTGTCTTTCTGTCCTCCAACATTACATTTTCGAAAGACAGTTCAGCATCAAACTTTAACAGCTTCTACTGTTGCATAGAGAGATGTGGGTGTCCATTGGCATTGTCTTCTATTTTATCTTCGTTTTCTCCGTCTTTCTGGGAGACTGACAAATGTTTCTTGATCTGACCAACCAACTCAACGAAACCCAACGTCTATTAAACACCTTCTTCTTCTGCACTCTCTATGCTTTGTCTCTGAAACCCCATTTCCCTTTTGAGCTCTCTTTCTCTTCTCTCTCTCTTCCATGGCTATTCTTGCGCCAACCTCTGTTTTAAAGGACCCCTTGTCCCTCTGCACCTCCTCCAATTCCTCCTCCTCGGATCTCCAGAGGATCTCACTGAACCCACCAAGAGTAAATTCTCTTTTGTTTTCTCTCTCTCTCTCTCTCTCTCTCTCTCTCTCAAGCATTTCATTTCATTTCATTTCGTTGGTTTTGTTGATTTCTTGAATCTTTTGATGCAGATCTTTGGTTCTAAGCTGAAATCAGGGAAGATTGAGCAGACCCAGTTGAGATTATTGACTGCTTCCAAGTAAGTTGCTGCATTTCTCACCTATGCTGCTGAACATATTGTTAAGCTCGCTTAATTTGCATTGATATCTATATATATGTTTCAGGTTTCTTGATTTACTTTGTAATTTCCAATCTTCTTCCTTGCCTTTTATGTTCTTTCCAATTGTGGCCATTTGAGCTCCAAATTTACTAATCTTGATTGATTTGAGAAAGGAAATGTTAGTGAGACGAAGTAGGATTTAGTTTGAATGTTCTATTTTTGTGATCATAGTACTGTTAAGGCACAAAAAATGTTAAATTTCTGTCGTTTACCCATGAGTATTTTGAAATTTAAAATTACTGTGAGAAAAAGAAATCCAGAATCAAGGCTAAATTTACTGGTACAATGAAGGATTTTCGTTTTGGTTTTCACACCTCGCTGAAATTCAAGGCTGCTCCTTTATTGGTGAGATCAATATGATGGGTTTACTTAGATCTGTTGTGTGGCATCATAAAGACTCTAATTATCTTTGTTTGATGGTTTGTATATAGGAGATGTTTACAATATAAGATTACGACTACATGCAACCTTCGGATTGGTCCTAAGAGATAAGAATGTCTCTATTTTTGTTTAAATCATCAGCTAAGTGTAGAACTCGAAATTTCATAGGTAGTTGGTTGGTGCTGAAATGTTTTCCTTTTGATATTTGCAGCAATTGTTCAGATTTAACTGCAAAGGCTTCAAGAAAGCCGTTAGGGCTCACTGAAGAACTTAAAAACAACAAACTAGAGAGCGTAGTAGAAACTGATGATGGGAGCGGTTTATTTGAAGATATGAAACGTCAGTTTCTAAGCTTCAAAAAGCGTAAATATATGTAAGTGTCCAAGGACTCAGGTCTTAAGGTTCTTCAGCTTAAAGTACCTCTGTTCCCTAATTTGGCTTTCATTTTGAATAGGGAAAACTTGGAACATTATCAAAATCTTGCAAAGGGTCAAGCGCCAAAGGTTGTATTATAAATGTGTACTTTTCCTTTCTTCGCCCCATCTTCCCAAATTTAGTCATTAACTGTGTATGTCCATATGTATGGAACGATCTAGGACATCTAGATAGATTCATTTGATGTTTGCCTCAATCTGTTATTGAGTGTCAGGGAGAGTATGTATGTGTACTGATGTTTCTAGAACAGTTCATGGTGATTTCTTGTGCAGATTCTAGGGTATGCCCTTCAACCATTTTGGGATTCCAACCGGGAGAAGCATTTATAGTGCGCAACATTGCGAATTTGGTGCCCTCCTTCGAGGTATATTATAAATACATTTGAATTACTGTCGTCATCTCTGCTTCACGGAAGGCTAGACATTAATGCCACAAGAAGCGAACACTTGCCAATCAAATGAGATAATATTATTCAATTTATTTTTTTCCGTTTTTGCAGAGTGGACCCTCAGAAACAAATGCTGCATTAGAATTTTCTGTGAATGTCCTGGAAGTAAGTATTCTGTGAATAAAATCTAAAATAAAATGCCAATTATTTCCTTGCTAGCTCCCTTGAAACTATTGGTTACACATCCCTGCTTATTGAGTGACAATAGGGAGGTAGGAAATGTGTAGGCACTAGAAACCCACATTGCTGATAAGAAAGGGTCTTCCAAGTATTTTAGTATAGGTTCTTAAATTGTAAGAAATGAAATTCTGAATGGGGTTGTGGGGGAATAACAGCATTAACAAATATTCATATGACATAGCCATTCATTTTCAATCAACCTTGGGCATAAAAAGGTGGCTAGTCTTTGCTGTATCAGGAAAAGTTGAATCTCTGAGGTTTAGTGTGCTACTTAATAGAAGAGTGGGAAGAACCAGTTGGAAATCTATTATAAGCAATAATTATTTTGTAGGTTGAGAACATATTGGTCGTTGGTCACAGCTGCTGTGGAGGCATTCGTGCTCTCATGAGTATGGATGATGAAGTAGAGAAAAGGTTGAGTAAATTTCTTGTTCTGTACTTTTCAAGTAGTGCATGTGGTCATTGCCTATGTTTGACTTTAAATTTGTTTGTTCAAGAAACAGTAACAATGTTTCTCACTTTGTTAAAAACTCTTTTATGCAGTAGCTTTATCCAAAATTGGGTTGTTGTTGGGAGGGATGCAAGGTTGTGGACAAAGGCTGCTGCCTCCAAGCTCAGTTTTGACCAGCAGTGCAAACACTGTGAGAAGGTAACATTAATCTTTTCTAATTATTTAATATTTCTTCTGTCCTTTTAACTTAAGTAAACATTTCTGTGTTTGGAATTGCTTGCCGTAACATAATTTTTCACCATTTGTATTTTCTTCATTTCATTGGCATAAGCCAAGTGAAATTCAAAGTAATTACTCTTATTACTATGTTCTACACTGCTTCAAGTGACGAATCCTTTGAGTCCGTATATGTTGAAACTTGTATCAGCATTCTGTTTTATTTGTATAGTAAATCTCCTTATTGACGGTTTGGAAAAATTATGTTTGGGGCAAAGGGGGTAGTTTTTAAAGGTTGAAACAAAACAAATCAGAATTGCATCTGATGACATCCCTTTAGATATTGAATTCAGTTTGAAAGGTCATTTATTTTAGTCATTATTGACCTTGTACCTATCTGGGAGTTAAAGCCAATTCTTTCGATGTCCATGATAAAGTTCTCCTGTTGTTGCATAAATTTGGGTTGCAACTAATGTAGGCTGTGTTATATCATAAATGATGCACCAGGTTCATAAAATGTTTCTCATATTGAATGGTATCCTTTTGCAGGAGTCAATCAACCGTTCGTTGTTGAACCTGCTCACGTACCCGTGGATAGAAGAGAAAGTGAAGAATGGTATTCTTTCTGTGCATGGTGGTTATTATGACTTTGTTGACTGTACATTTGAAAAATGGACACTGGATTATAAGGAAGAAAACTTGAAGGAGAAACACGGCAGAATTTCTGTAAAAAATCATTTGTTTTGGTCCTGATTTAATGTGTGGCCTTGTTGTATCTTATTCCTCAGATAAGTTATTTAAAAAGTTGTTTGTATTACAGGGGCATTAATTTAAGAGAACTGAAAAAATAATGTAAAGTGTGATGTGTTTTGCACTTGACAGAGTTGTATTAATGTTAAGTTCACAATTCGTAGAAATGGCGATGCGGGCACCAATTCAGGATTTGATCTTCACTGTTCTTCATTTCATCGCTATGCTATCACCTAATGTTTAGTGATTGGAAATTAGATCGCATTGGATTACATTGGATTGGAGAGGATAACACTAATCCAATGAAACGACTGAATTATTTGAAACATGCTTTTACATAGGTTAGTATGATGAGACATAATCCAATCCAACATAGTGTCAAACCTTTTGGTCTAATAAGATTAAGCATAATCCAATCCATGTTGTTTTTAGACAACCAAACAAGTCATCGGGGTTACCAAAACGAAATTAAAGAAATTACTGTTTATTAAGTTCACCACTGCCTGATGTGATGATCCATCTATTTCAGTGAGTATATGTTCAATTCAAACTCCTATCTGCATTCTGTAACTGAATGTATTCTCTTACTGATCAAAAGTTCAAGTTAGGAGAAAAATTAAAATGTAACTCATTATTATAATCAAGTGAATTAGGGCTTTCCGAAGAACTTAAAAACAACAAACTGGAAAGAGTAACAGAAACTGAGAGGGGAGGAGATTTCTAAAGAATGTGCGACATCGGTTTGCATAACGATATGTATCTAATCAATATGAACAGGGGAACCTTGCAGGGGCTCAAACACTTAATGATTAGTTGTCTTAAGTACTCTGTTTTTGCCAATGATTAACATTAATAGTGCGATTTGTAACAATTTAGAGCCCGTTTGATAACCATTTCAATTTTAGTTTTTGGTTTTCATTTTTTGTGCTTGAGTATAGAGGGAAAGAATGGAAGTGAGAATGAGAGTGAAGATGAGATTGAGAGTGAAGATGAGAGGGGAGGAGGGAGGGAGTAACAAAAGTGAACAAAAACTAAAAACTGAAATCTATTTGAAATTGTTTTCAGTTTAAGTTCAATATTTATATTAAACGAAATATAGAGCTCAGTTTTTTCCATATCAGTTTTCCAAATGAGCGAGTAAAGATACTATCAGATGAAATTTAAAGTATAAGAATAAATTAAGAATAATAATCCAACAGAAGTAACCATAAATGCTTTTATGCGTTAATACTCAAATGTAGCAGTACATGATAAGAAAGAAACACTGGAGAAGACATGATGATTACAAAGATATTATTTTAAGAGAATCAAGGGAGGGTGGTTTTGTGAGGTGGGATGAGTGAAGGGAGGGGTGTGGCCTTGGGGAGGGTTGGGATGGAGGGCAATGTGGGCTTAGGTAGCTCAGCTGGGAGATGCGGTAAAGGTGGAATTTCAGGCAACTTTGGCACTTCAGGCTTTGGTAAAGTAGGTGTTGACTTGTATTAGGATTCCTACAATTGTGGGATTCCTACCATATTTGGTTTCCTAGTTTAGGATGTAATTATTCTTTCCTTTATTCTGATAGGATTGTGTAGGGTTGTATAGGGTTGTATATATACCTTGTTTTTAGACGAAAGAGAAAAATATAGAAAAGCATTCTTTCTTCTTGGTATCAGAGCTAGGGTAACAAAGGAAAACACCGAACCCTAATTTTTTCCTGGCGTGTCCCTGATCAATTGCAGCGAGCAACTTAGAGTTGTTGCTGCCCGTGTTCCTGATCGATTGCAGCGAGCAACTGTGAAGTTGTTGCTGCCCCTGTTTTGTCAGTTTGTCCGTATTGTTCCCGATTCCCATCAACGCAGCAGGTTTTAGGCTATACCTGGCAGCAAGAGAGATGGCTGAAGAAAAGGGGGCCGGTTCTACAGATTGTTCCGCTGGCCGCTCCAATTATGGTGCAGTCAGAGAATTCAAGCTTTAATATTGGTATGGTTTTGGATGAAAAGAACTATGATTTATGGGCTCCTCTCATTCAAATCCATATTGCTGGAAGGAAGAAGATGGGATATCTTCGTGGGTCTATCAAGGCACCTAAAGAAGACGATCCTAAATATGATGATTGGTTCTCTGAAGATCAAAAAATTAAGAGTTGGCTTTTGTCTTCAATGAAGCCTGAGATTATGAAACGGTACATTCGGTTGTCTACATCTAAGGAGATTTGGGACTCCCTTAAGGCAGCATACTTTGATGAGAACGACGAGGCTAGAATTTATTCGTTGAATCAGAAGGCATCACGTCTTCGTCAGAATGGCCGACCTTTGGCCACCTATTTTGGGGAGCTAATTGAGATTTTCCAAGAATTGGATCACTTTAATAAAGTATCCATGGAGTGTGAAAACGACATCAAAGTGTTTCAAAAATCCACTGAGAGACAACGAGTCTATGTGTTTCTTGGTGGTCTCGATGATGGGTTTGATCAGGTGCGTGGAGAAGTGCTACGGAAGGATCCCCCACTTGGCCTTCAGGCTTCTTATGCATATGTTCGTCGTGAAGCCGATCGGAAGGAAGCAATGAAGACGGAGGTTGACAAGAGTGAACCCGCTGCCATGGCAGCAAAGGCCCGTGGATCCTCTTCTGGGTCGAACCGAGAAGGGTCACAAAACAGGCCAGGACAAACTCGGCCTAGCCAGCAAAACCGGGATCGTCCCCAAGGTAAGTGCCCACACTGTGGCATGCCAGGACACTCCAAGAGTCGCTGTTTTGAGCTGATTGGATATCCCGAGAATTGGGATAGGACCCGTGATCCTCGGTGCAACAAGTCTCGAGCCTCTCTTGCAGAAACCAAGAATGAGTTGGACCAGATAGCGGACAAGGCATCTGCCATGATTTCTGCGGCAGGTAGTGATGGTAAGGCACTAAGTACTTCTACTTCTGTTATGAATAATACATGGATAATTGATTCTGAGCTCCTGAACATATGACTTGCGATTCTAGACAGGTTCCATCACTAAAAACATCAACACAAACCGAGGTCAATGTTGCTAATGGTAATGCCGTCCCTGTTCTTGGGGAAGGCACTGTTTTCTCTTCCTGATACCATGAAACTTGACACTGTTCTTGTGGTTCCCTCTTTAAATTATAATTTGTTGTCTGTTGCTCAAATAACCCTTGCCTTACATTGTTTGGTTATTTTTTGGCCATATTTTTGTGTTTTTAAGGACATCCGACGCGGAAGACGATTGGTTATGGTATTAGAAGAGGAAAACTTTATTACTTGGAATTGACCACCAGTAGTTCTAGCTTGCTGACTCAGGCTCTTTCCGTTGAAGATTCTCAAGGGGATACTAATAAAGTGTCGGACATATGGATGTGGCACAGGCGCCTTGGGCATGCTTCCTTTAGTTATCTACATAAGTTATTTCCTAGTCTGTTTGTCAAGACTGATGTTTCTCAATTTAAGTGTGATGTTTGTGAAATGGCTAAGAGCCATCGAACCTCATTTCCTCCCAGTTTCAATAAAAGTACCATTCCTTTTATGATTGTGCATTCTGATGTATGGGGACCGTCGAAAATAGCTACTCTTGGTGGTGCTCACTGTTTGTTACTTTTATTGACGATTGTACCAGAATGACTTGGGTTATTTTGTTAAAATCAAAAAGCGAAGTTAGTTCGGCCTTTCAAAGGTTCCATAAAATGGTTGCTGTGCAATACAACAGGAATATCCAGGTTCTTAGAAGTGACAATGGCGGGGAATATGTTAATATGGAACTTCGCTCCTTCCTGAAACTGCATGGTATTGTTCATCAGACCACATGCCCATATACTCCTCAACAGAATGGGGTTGCTGAAAGGAAAAATAGACACTTGTTAGAAATGGTTCGTGCTTCGCTCATTGCGGCACATCTGCCTTTACATTATTGGGGAGAGGCACTTACATCCGCAGCCTATCTTATTAATCGTCTTCCTTCTCGTACTATCAACTTCCATACACCATTTCAGGCTCTCACATCTCAGACTAGCAGTCCACCGACTCCCAATCTTTCCCCACGGGTCTTGGGGTGTGTTGCTTTTGTTCACCTCCATCCCCCTCAACGGCATAATAAACTTGAGCCTCGAGCCATTCGTTGTGTTTTTTTGGGTTATGCTACTACCCAGAAAGGATATCGTTGTTATCATCCTTCGAGTAAAAAAATGTTTATTACTCAAGATGTGATTTTCCATGAGAATGAAATGTTTTTTGGATCCTCCACGTCCTCACTTCAGGGGGAGTACCGAGGTAGTGAAGTTCTGACTCGAGATAATCCTGAAGTTTTGAGCTTTGATTACTCTCCTGTGGCTAGAAATGAGCTGCATGAAGAGCAGCAATCCACGTGTTGTGGTGATCAGCCCACGGCATCTGGCAGTCATCAGCCCACTGAGCAGCTCACTAAGGATCCGCAAGCATTGCAGGAGGAAGAACAGCCCACTGGTCCCACGGGGTTTGGGCTTGATGATGAGCTGCAGCCCACTATTTGCAATGGAACCGAGCAGCAACTCGCAACAATTGTCACGGGATTTTCCTTCTGATGTTATATCAGATCCAAGTATGAACTCGTCTTCTGTTAATTCTCATAACCAATCGTCTCCTACACCGGATGCAACTCCACTCCGTCGCCTTCCAGAGCGTATTAATCGAGGTATTCCCAAACCCTCTTACGAGGCAGATCCTAAGTGTAAACACAAGTATTCCATGAGTGAGCCAAATTCCGATTCAAGAGTGAGATACCCATTAAACAATTACGTGTCTACCTGTCACTTGTCAGAATCAAATAAGTCATTTGTATATCAATTATCTACTGTATCTATTCCTAACAGTGTGCAGGAGGCCTTAGCAGGTTCCCGCTGGAAAGATGCAATGAACGAAGAATTGAGATCGTTGAAGAAGAATGCTACCTGGGAAATAACCGACTTACCAGCCGGAAAGAAGTCTGTGGGATGCAAATGGGTTTATACAGTGAAATACAAAGCAGATGGAACAATAGATCGCTTTAAGGCAAGATTGGTGGCAAAGGGGTATACACAGAAATATGGCATCGACTACACTGAGACGTTCGCACCAATGGCAAAGATCAATACAGTTCGTGTTCTCCTGTCCTTTAGCAGCAAATCTAGATTGGCCTTTGCAACAGTTCGATGTAAAAAATGCATTCCTCCATGGAGATCTAACTGAGGAGATTTACATGGACCTTCCGCCAGGGTGTAGTGATTCGGGACATACCGAAACAAAAGGTATGTAGGCTCAAGAAATCATTGTATGGGTTGAAGCGGTCTCCAAGAGCCTGGTTTGGTAGATTTACCAAATCCATGAGAGCATTCGGGTATAGGCAAAGTAATTGGGATCACACGTTATTCCTGAAACGCAGGAATGGAAAGGTTACAGCTCTCATCGTATATGTGGATGATATGGTGGTTCCTGGTAACGATCTTGTTGAACAAGCAGCCTTGAAAAATTATTTGTCCACAGAATTTGAAATGAAAGATCTTGGTTCTTTGAAATATTTTCTTGGGATTGAAGTGTCTAGGTGCAAGTCTGGGATATTTCTATCACAAAGGAAGTATGTTCTTGACCTGTTGAAAGAAACCGGTATGACGCGTGCAAGCCGGTGTCTACTCCATTGGCCGAAGGAATGAAGTTGGGTATTGATCAGAATCAAGGAACGATTGATAAAGGGAGGTATCAAAGGTTAGTAGGAAGATTGATGTACTTGGCTCACACTAGGCCGGATCTTGCTCATGCCTTAAGTGTAATTAGTCAATATATGCACAATCCGGGAGAACAACACATGAGTGCAGTTATGAGAATATTGAGTTACTTGAAAGGAAGCCCTGGTAAAGGAATTTTATTTCGAAAAAATGGGCATTTCAGAATTGAGTGCTATACGGATGCTGACTGGGCCGGATCAACGGATGATAGGCGCTCAACATCCGGGTATTTTACCTTTGTTGGGGGAAATCTCGTAACGTGGAGAAGTAAGAAGCAAAATGTTGTATCAAGGTCAAGCGCAGAAGCCGAATTTAGGGGCATGGCCCTCGGTATTTGTGAACTCTTGTGGCTTAAGTTTTTATTACAGGATGTGGGGGTCGAACATGGTCAGCCGATGAAGTTATTTTGTGACAATAAAGCTGCTCGTGATATTGCTCATAATCCAGTACAACATGATAGGACCAAGCATGTAGAGGTTGACAGGTTCTTTATTAAGGAGAAGCTAGATAGCAAAGTGATTGAAGTTCCACCCATAGGAACGAACGACCAAGTAGCAGATATTCTCACTAAGGCGGTTTCTAGTGACAAGTTCTCCAGGTTTCTAGACAAGTTGGGCATGTGCAACATCTATGCACCAACTTGAGGGGGAGTGTTGACTTGTATTAGGATTCCTACAATTGTGGGATTCCTACCATATTTGGTTTCCTAGTTTAGGATGTAATTATTCTTTCCTTTATTCTGATAGGATTGTGTAGGGTTGTATAGGGTTGTATATATACCTTGTTTTTAGACGAAAGAGAAAAATATAGAAAAGCATTCTTTCTTCTGTAGGGACATTGGGCACCGCTGGCAGCTCTGGCTTCGGCAAAGTTGGGAAAGCGGGAAGTGGTGGCAATTCAGGCTTTGGAAGTTGAGGTAACTCATGCAAGGTTGGGGCATGTGGTATTTCAGCCAACTTATGGCCTTCCTTTGGCAAAGTTGGGACATGAGGTGCTGATGGTATTTCAGGTTTAGCCAATGGTGGCAGCTCAGCTTTGCAAACTGCGGTAGATCAGGTTTTAGGAAGCGGTGGCAGCTCGGGCTTTGGCAACTGTGGAAGCTCAGGCTTAGGAAGTTGTGGCAGCTCAGGCTTAGGCAATTGTGGCAGCTCAGGCTTTGGCAACTGTGGAAGCTCAGGCTTAGACAGTTGTGGCAGCTGTGGAAGCTCAGGCTTAGGCAATTGCGGCAGCTCATCAGGCTTTGGAAGCTCTGGCACTTGAGGCAAGGACGTCTCGAGAAGAAAGCGAGCCCCTGCAACCATTGTTTTGGAGCTCATAAGTGAGAAGGCAAAGAGCAGAAGTAGTGGTAGGACAAAAGCCGGGAGGCGAAGATAGGCCATTTTTGGAGCTAGCTAGTTAATGACAAAGGATGATGAAACAGGTTATGAGTTGTGATTTTGCTTTTGCATCTAAACCAGTATTTATAGATGGAGAAATGTAAAGAGGTAGACTTGAAAAACATAAAGGTCAAAGGGTATTGGTGTTGTTAGCTCAACTGCATATATATTGATCTTCTTTGTTTATTTACTGATTAATTTCCACAAGTATATCTTGACAAGTTGACAGCCATATATATGGTAATTGTTTCCCATATAAGCTTTTGTATATCTGTTGTATTATATATATTAATCTTGGCAATGTAGGACCTACAAAAGAATATTGAGAGCTTTATTATGTGGCTAATTAGATCTAAGTAATTAAATTAAGGGCTTAATGTAGATAACTCACTTAGGTTGGTGGTTGGCAGCAACCCCAACATAAACTGCTGGCTCCCTTGTGCTTTTCAGTCATTCATGAAATTTTGGGTGATTTTGAAGATATAGTTTCTTGAATTTAGATCTCCCTCAAGTTTGAATTATGTTGATTATTTTTTTTGGTTGTGTTTTTTTTGGTTCTAGACAAGCACTAGTTAAAAAGTTAAATCTCACATAATACATCTTATACACGTGTTATAATATGAGTGGACGACATGATTTATTTTCTCTATTTTAAGAGAATAATATCGATAAATATCCACTTATATTATGAAACATGGCCTTACTAAGTTACTACCGTAGTATTCTATAATCACTCTAAAACGTAATCAAAGACAAAATTGAAAATATGGTAGAAAAACAAAAGGAATATTGATTACTTGTCAAGTACAGAAAGGAAATAGATATATATGAATGCAGTTCAGAAGTTGAACTAACAACACCAAATACCCTTCGACCAAAGCTTTTGAGATCTCCATGTTTTTCAAGTCTAGCTCTTTACGTTTCTCTTTCTATAAATACTGGTTTAGATGCTCAAGCAAAATCACAACTCATAACCTTATCAAGAACTAAAGCTTTCAGAATTTCTTACCTCGTCCAAAATATGGCCTATCTTCGCCTCCCGGCTTCTGTCATACCACTATTTCTGCTCTCTACCTTCTCACTTATGAGCTCCAAAACAATGGTTGCCGGGGTACGCTTTCTTCTCGAGACTTCCTTGCCTCAAGTGCCCGAGCTTCCAAAGCCTGAGCTGCCACCACTCCATAAACCTGAACTTCCACAGTTGCCAAAGCCTCAGCTGCCAGGTTGCCGAAGCCAGAGCTGCCAACATTGCCGAAGCCCGAGCTGCCAACATTGCCGAAACCCGAATTGCCACCAGTACCCCATGTTCCAACTTTGCCAAAGCCTAAAGGTCTCAAGTTGGCAGAAGAGCCCCATTTCCCTGAGCTTCCAAAGCCTGAATTGCCACCACTTCCTAATTTCCCAACTTTGCCAAAGCCTGAGTTGCCAAAGTTGCCTGAAATTCCACCTCTTCCCCATCTCCCAGCTGACCTACCTAAGCCCACATTGCCCTCCATCCCAACCCTCCCCAAGGACACACCCCTCCCTTCTCTCATTCCACCCCACAAAACCACCCTTCCGTAAATATCCTTAAATATTTGTTTTAGTTAATTTGTTTCACTATTTATATATATGTCAGGGTTTATGGCATACACATATCTTTGTAATCATTATGTCATGCCCTGTGTTTCTTTCTGATCATGTATTGCTACATATGAGTATTAATGCTTAGGTGTTCTTATTCTTACTACCGCTGGGTTGTTATTCTTAATATTCATTCTTACACTTGTGTATGCGTATAAGAACGAATGAACCACATTTATCCAACTCTTTCCAATTTTTTGTGTTTTTAAGCTTCCAAGTCAGCCCTAATAATAGCTCTCAAATCAATGAAGATTCAAAGTTGATTAATTTTAGGGCCTGTTTGATAACCATTTTACTTTATACTTTTCAATTTTTGTGCTAGAGTACAGAGGAAAAAGAGGGAGAATGGAAGTGAGAATGAGAATGAAGATTGGATTGAGAGGGAATATGAGAGGGGAGGATGGGAGGGAGGAGTCACAAAAGTGAAAACAAAAACTCTAAAATCTATTTGAAATTGTTTTCACTTTTATTTCTCCTCCCTCCCATCCTCCCCTCTCATCATCTCTCTCAATCGCATTATTCTCAATCTCACTCTTATTTTCCTCTATATTCTAGCACAAAAAATGAAAACAAAAAACTAAAATTGAAATGGTTATCAAACGGGCCGTTAGATATCAAACATTTGAAACTGAGTTAGGTATATGACCCCCGATTGGAAAGACTCAAAAGGGAACTAAGCACAATGAAAATTACAAAGCCAGCTCACTAATGATTAGTTTTCTTTCTATTAAGCTCATAATTTCATACATATACATGCCATATTTACTTAGTCCTTTTGTCACACCCCGATTGACTCTCCTCTAGCACGATATTGTCAGCTTTGGGCCCCCCCTCAGTGGGTCACCCATCCTGGGATTGCTCTGGCCCCCAACTTGCTTAACTTCGGAGTTCCTAAGAATCCGAAGCCAGTGAACTCCCAAAAGGCCTCGTGCTAGATGGATGCGGGTGTGTACATATAAGGTACATCACCCCTCTCCCTTGGTCGATATGGGATGTTACAATCCACCCCCCTTAGGGGCCCGACGTCCTCGTCGGCACACTCGCACCACACGGCAGAGTGACTCTGATACCAAATTGTCACACCTCGGATTGATTCCGCCGTAACACGATATTGTCCACTTTGGGCCCTTAGGGCCTGACGTCCTCGTCGGCACACTCGCACCACACGGCAGAGTGGCTCTGATACCAAATTGTTACACCCCGATTGACTCCGCCGTAGCACGATATTGTCCACTTTGGGCCCCCCTCTCTGGCCTTCACGGTTTTGTTTTTGGGAGCTCACGACCAACTTCCCAGTGGGTCACCCGTCCTGGGATTGCTCTGGCCCCCAACTCGCTTAACTTCGGAGTTCCTAAGAATCCGAAGCCAGTGAGCTCCCAAAAGGCCTCGTGTTAGATGGATGCGGGTGCGTACATATAAGGTACATCACCCCCTCTTCGTTGGTCGATGTGGGATGTTACACCTTTTGCTTAGTTTCTTAGAATTCTGAGTCATTTACCTTTCTTGTGTGTTTTGTAGGTAAATTGAGCAAGATAGTATAATTCATGCAATTCAAGCATGTTAAGGCCTGATTTGGATGAATGGAAGAAAAGCTTAAAGACAAATCCAATTTGGGCTACAGTCCCTTGTTAGTCCAGTTTCGTAGGTCCTATTGTAGGCCTTATTTCAGCGATCTGCACAGCTCAAATGAGGAGACATTCTTGAGTAAAGTTGGTCCAATGGATCTCTAATACAACATATCGAAACTGAGAGGGGAGGAGATTTCTAAAGAATGTGAAAATCGGTTTGCATAACCATATGTAAGGAAACCTTGCAGGCATGCAAGGGCTCAATCACTTACTGATTAGTTGTCTTAAGTACTCTGTTTTTGCCAATGATTAACATTAATAGTGCGAGTTGTAACAATTTAGGGACTGTTTGATAACCATTTCAATTTTAGTTTTTTGTTTTCATTTTTTGTGCTAGAGTATAGAGGGAAAAGAGGGAGAATGGAAGTGAGAATGAGAGTGAAGATGAGATTGAAAGGGAAGATGAGAGGGGAAGAGGAAAGAAGGAGTAACAAAAGTGAAAACAAAAACAAAACACTGAAATCCATTTGAAATTGTTTTCACTTTCAAGTTTAATATTTATGTTAAAAGAAATATAGAGTTCAGTTTTTTCCATATCAATTTTCCAAATGAACGAGTAAAGATACTGCTAAACGAAATGTAAAGTATAAGAATAAATTAAGAATAATAATCTAACAAAAGTAACCATAAATGTAATAATCCGGTCTTAAATTAATATTTAATTATTAAGTTATTCAAGTAAAAGACGATTTTACCTTGGGAATATTTAAATGATTTTAGTGTTGACCTTTTTGTTTCGAGAAGATTTTGGTGAAACTTAACATCCCGGTTCAAAAAAGTAATAAAATAATTAAAATAAGAGGAAATAAATTTAAATGAGAAAATAAATTGAAATAAACAATAAAATAAAATTATTTGAATTAATTAAGGTTTTTTAAAATGAAAATATTATTTAATATTAAAAGGGGCAAAAAGGTCATTTTAAGTTCGGAAGGAATTTGGAAATTTCAATTAGATCGTTGCTAGAGCACGTTGAGAGACGAGTCGGTAGACATGTAGTGGGCTGGAATTGGAGTTGTAACGAAAAAGATACAATAAAAAATAGGCCAGTGGCATAACCGTAAGTTTTGCGAAAATTATTTTTAAAAACACAGAATCTCCCTCTCTTTCTCTCTCTCTCTCTCTCTCTCTCTCTCTCTCTCTCTCTCTCTCTCTCTCTCTCTCTCATCTCCCCCGATTGTTTTCTCTCGCGCGACACGGGCCGGCCACGTTTGGCCTGCTCTAGGCTGCTCTAGCCACGCCAGGTCGTGGGACTGGTCGGAAAAGGACCAGCGCGAGTCGGCGAATCTGCCCGGGCTGAAGCCCTCCGCCTCGGACCGCCACACAGCCGCCATGAGCTGGAGAAGACCGGTTCTACTTCAAACTTTCAGACGTTGTTTCCAGCAACATTGGCGACGGAATCTGTCTATCCATGTATGGTTTCTCATCTACTCTACGAGCTCTAGTTGATGGCTGGATAGGATTTGATCAATTTCTAGCCTAGATAACTCGATTTGTAACCTAGGTTTTGGCCGGTTTCAAATCGAGTTTCCGACCACTTGTCGTCCGAATTGGACGTTTCTGTAGTTGAGTAAAGTGTTCCACTCGTCGAGTACTAGCTATAGCAGGAAGGGTGGCCCTCGGTTTTGAAGTTTTCTAGCCACTAGTATTGCTTAGGACACCCATGCGCTGCCGGCACGTGTGGCGGCGCCTGGACACTATAGCGGAGGTGCATTGTGTCCCAATGCAATCTCCTTGTTGCCACGAGCGCTTAGGTGTGCTCGGATTCGAGAGGGAATATGAGAAGGGAGGATGGGAGGGAAGAGTAACAAAAGTGAAAACAAAAACTAAAAATTAAAATTGGATAAGTCAAAGGTATGGAGGAGAAAAGAAGGAAAAAGCTTGGCCAAATTGGATAGAAACCATTAGGGTTTCTTAGGAAAGGATAGCTCCCAGGGGCTATAAAATGAGGCCTCTTCTACCCAACAAAGATCATCCACATCTAGAGAGCAAGCTTCCTCTCTCACCAAAGCCCAGTAATTTCGTGCCCTGTTCACGATTCTCCCCCTATTTTCCTCTCTCGGCAGATTGTTCTAATACCTCGCAGAACCTCTGTCGAGCTCTCGGAAAACCACTTAAGCCACCCATTGCTTTCTCTTTCTCACCCTCTCCTCCTTTTTCAGCCAAACTCTCTTACAACCCTCTCTTTCCTTACCTTGACACCCCCTTTTCCCTAAGAACTAACAACTTTCTCTTTGTTTATGCTAAAGTCATGATAGTTTTGATCCCATGCCACAAGCTTTTCATGCCAAGCTAAGAATATACCTGTAAGCGACTCTATTCTTGTTGGTGAAGATAACCGGGGTGCTTTCTAACGCTCCACTAACCTTTTGAAGCATTCTTGGGGTCTGATTCTCGAACTCAGACACATGGGGTAATTTCACTCATTTGCTCCTTATAGCAGCCCATCCCATTTGTAGCTCCTGGAACGAAAAAGCCCCAACAATTCCTTTCACCCTTGTTTTGCTTGCTTGATAGGTGGTTAAATTATTATCATCTCCAATAAATAAATATATAAAAAGCAATTTATCTTAAATCCTACTAATTGAAAATACTAATAGAGTCCCTCTAAATTATGTAACAAAGGTGGTCACTGTGATCATAGGCACGCCCTCTCTCTCACAACTTCCAGGAGCCACCTCCTCTCCGCGAGAGGAAAACTCCATCCTTTCAGTATAATTTGCATCTCCTGGAGAAAATTTTACTGATTTAGGCACCGATGTTCTCCGATTGACTGCCGTTTATTTTGCAAGGTTCAAGGATGAGTTCATTCAAGAGGCCCAAAGATCTTCTTCGAATATTCCAAGGGTGAAAAATTGCAGAAACATACATAAATCGAACTTGGTTGCTGTGTTGTTTGGGTTTGAAATTTATTTTGGTATTTGGGTTTGGTTCTTTTGGTCAAATGACTTGAAGTTTCATATCTTATCGGTATTTGAGGTTTTGATTGAATTGAATTTTATTGAAGTTTCATATCTCTAAGGGTTTGGTGCAGTTGGGGTGAGGGGATGGGCGTGGGTGGGATCTAGGTGGGAGGGAGGATTGGGGCAGCTAGGATCTAATTTTTATTTATTATGTTTTTAAAATTATTTTCTAATTAATTTTAAGCATTATAATAGTTTTTTTTAATCTATGTGAAGGTGGCCTCCACTTGGCACATCACCCATCAATTGGTGGATAATTATCCATGTGTACTAAATTATAAAAACACCCGTGTCACATCATCCTATTTATTAAATGGGTCTTGTCAACCCGTGTAATACATGTCAACCACTATAAAATGAAAAGAAATAGAGACTTCAGTGCACACACAAGGAGTTTTGAACCCCTCATACTTTCATTCCTCTCAAAACACCTTATCCACCATGCTGCAAACAACTTTGTGATTATATGCTACACCATTGGATATTTATAATGTTTGTAAACATTGTTTTTCAAAGACGTAGAATTTCACATGTATATAATTTGATATTTATATGTATAACAATTATATGCATAACTATTTTAGTAATTTACACATGTTTCTTTGCGCATCATAACCAATTCTCACATTATTATGATCATGGAATTTTGTTTTGCTTTTTCCAATCAACAGAACAAACCAAAAAAATGCTAATGTCTAATCTTTTTTCTTCTCTTAAGCTTTCATATCATCATCATCAATCCCACTCTCTCTCTCTAGTTTCTTCTACTTCCAAACAATTGATGGAGTTGTTCAAAACCGAATTACACTGGTTACTAGTTGCCACTACTTTTTATTAAACATGTTATTAACTAGGTAACCTGTTTAAGATGATCCAAACCCGACACGACACGTTTATTAAATGGGTTGAGTTTGGGTTGAGCATTCTTGACACGTTTATTAAAATGTCTTTGTTCTTGTCTGGTCCAGTACTAATAATCTCTTGCTTTTGAGCTCATGCATTCAATCAACAAAAAAGACAAATAAAGGAGCCAAAGGTTATTGTGAAGGGGATGCAAGATTGAACCAAAATGCCCCTCCATATTAAAGTAATTTGACAAAAAATTGGGGATTGTCCTTAAATTGCTCAGAATTGAAATTACTTGGACAAAATTGATCAAATTAAAATGACAGAAACAAAAATGGTAAAAGTGGCAAACTACAAGGACCAAAAATGACTTTTTGCCATATTATTATTTATTTGGTGCATGGAAAGATAATGGGTATTTTAGGAATAATGGTGGGTGGAAAGATAAGAGTGTGTTTTTTCAAATTTATATTGTGGGTGGGATGTAAAATTAGGACAGAAGTGAAAATAGCATCACTCTAATAATATTATTCAAAACACGTGAATTGCCATTTCCTTCTTTGTTCCTTATCTCCAACCTCTTTGAATCCACCTACCACCCGCATATTTTGTTTTCACTTTTTTCTCTTTTCTACACAAAGGGGTCATTTGGTACGGCGGACTATCATAGACTAGACTAAATCTTGGGACTGTCTTGGATTAGCTCGAATTGGCCTAAGTTAGATTAAGTCCTGACCTACGTTTGGTGCTACGTCCGGACTAAGAAGATGGATTGTAAAAATAGTGAAGACCTATGTTTGGTGCTATGTTAGAATAACAAATAATTATTTTAATATTTAAAATTAATAAATTTTAAATAATTAAATGTAAGTTTTTTGTTATTATAATTACCAAATTGACATGTACATTTATTTTCCTCCAAATCAAAGGCTTTTCGTTTGTTGTTAAAGTTATAAATTCCACCAAGTTTAAGTATAATTGAGTCTTTATTTGTATGCAAACGCAAAGCCGCAAGAGTCCTTCTGTGGTGCATCGGCTGTACCGGTACAGCCACTCACATGCCAGTCACGTGGGGTGTTTTTAAAACAAAGGAAAATGGTTGTGTTGGTTAACAGGTTAAAAGCAAGGGGAAAAATTGACGCGCCTCCTTCACGACTCTCCTTCCCCTTCTTCCTAAACCCTCACCTTCCCTTCTCTCTAGTTCATTTTCTTTATGTTTGGCTCTTTTATAACTTAGTATCATGACTGATTTCTCTTATTCACATGCTTGAATCTTGAGAACCCTCTTCTTAGAAATCCCAAATTTATTTGATTTCTTCTATTTCCCCAAATCTGATTCACCTTTGATTCATTAAACTTGAACTATTATTTATTATGGCTTGTACTAAATCTCTAGTTGCTGCCCTTCTACTAAATCGAAATGGAGCAGATGCACACAAAATTGTAGTCATGAGCTGATGAAAACTTCCATCTCCTGCAAAATATGTGAAAAATGGAGAAAGCTGGGATGTTGATTGATTTTTGGGTTTAATTGATTTTCCATGTTTGGGTTTGATGGAGCTGTGTTTGATTCCTGATGTCTTGGTTTGATTGGTTTTTGATGTTTGTGTTTCTTTTAGACGTGAAGAGAGAGAGAGAGAGAGAGAGAGAGAGAGAGAGAGAGAGAGAGGGAATGGGGGAGGGGGAGAGGTGTCGGAAAGGGACAAGAGGGGTCTCTTGACCCCACGATCTGGCCGGAAAAATGGCTATGGACAGCCTGTGGAGGCCTGGGCAGAGACCCCATGGCGAGCAGAACAACGACCCCAAGAGATACACGCAAGGTGCTTGACCAAAGGCCACAGTGACGAAATGCAGAGGTTGTTTTGTCCGCTGGAGAAGAAAAGACTCAGCGTGTTTGGGATTATAAGCCAACACTTCTCATTTTAATTCCTTTTTGAAATGATCCATTAGCAAGGCTCCACATGTCTATTTTTAATTGGACTAACTTCGTAAATTCATTAAAAAGTCATATTTGCTCTGAAAAATTCATCGAAAATTACCCCAAACTTGTAATCACGTGTATTTTTATTTCGTGACCTCCAAATCACATGTACTTTATTTTTTTTTAATTATGAATGACATTAATATTATTTAAATTTTAAGGGTATTTAGTTATCTATATTTGTTTTTCAAGTTTTTAGCCTTTTAAAATTGTCCCTCTATTGAAAAATTCATGGAAATTATGAAGGGGAAATTAATCTACAAAAACAATAGGAAAATTAATCTTTTATCCCGTGACTCCCAAATTATATGTACTTTTATTTGTTTTAATTATGAATGATATTGATATTATTTAAATTTCAAGGGTATTTAGTTGTCTAATTTGTTTTTCAAGTCTTTAGCCTTTTAAAATTGTCCCTCATCTGAAAAATTCATGGAAATTATCAAGAGGAAATTCTCTACAAAAACATTAGGAAAATTTAATCTTTTAAGCTTTAAAATTGTTGCGTTTTTCTTTTTTTTAAAATTAATGTAGTTCCATGTTTCCTCTTTCTTTCTTTTTTCTTTAAAAAAAAAATGTGAAATCAATAAATTTTTAATTTTTTTAAATAATTGGATTGAAAATGATTTATTTGTCCTAAAAAAACTTCGACACTTTTTACATTGTGACCCTTATGACCCGAGAATCTTGGATCTACCACTGGAGATGGGTTAGGTATTTTTCCGAGATGGGCAATTTGCTACATTCAGAGTCATTAAGTTATACCAGAGTCATTCCGTTTTTGCGTCATGGTACGTGCAATTGCATAGTCTTTTTACAATTATCCAATTATTATGAGTAATTACATGTAAGTTCACAATATGTCTTGAAATTTTGTATGCAATTATTTACAATGGACATGCATTAACAACTGAACATCGACAAATGCGTAGTCTCCTTTTGAAATTCCTTCCACTATTTGGAAATTGCATGGTTGTCAATACAAATGCTAACAACACAAATTATGTTCAATTACACATTACTCATATCGCAATTGAATTTGTAACTTACATTCTAAAGTTGAATAAATATAAGAAATCGCTATTACACTTCATAACTTAGACCCTAAAGCCTAATAAGCATATAATTTTTTTTTTAAACACCTTAAATATCAACATACCATCCATTGGTATCACTAATAATCCTATTGCTCAAAATAAGTGACTGGTTAATTGGTTCTCCATTTTTCTTGGCAAAAAAACTGGTTCTCTTTTTTAATTGTTACATATACTCTATACTCATTAAAATATTATATTTGACTAAAAGAAATTAAAATATTATATAATATTGTATACATACCCATAGAAAAGAATAAATAGACTATCTATATTATATTTAGACCAAAAAAACAAAAAAAACATAACTAATGCAGGGTTTAACATTGCAATTAAGAGCCATACCTGTAAATCTAAGCTATTTACTCGAGATCTATATTTTAATCATTACCCTTAACATGGATAGTGATGAATCCAATTTCTACAACTCACAAAGGTAAGGCCAAAGATTAAAATATTAGCCATGCAGATAATATCAGGCCTCCAATTTATAAATATTTCGAGGGATATATCGTTATCGTTCTAGATATCGGGAAAAAATCAACAAAAATAACATATATAGGCATTGAAACACATAATTTTGGTGTAAAACTTTCATAAATGTTATGTACATTATCAATGAATGTACTCAAAATTTACTAATACTAAGATATACATATGATGAAATATAAGTGGTATATAATGCGCGTAAATGAAAAATTTAAAAATAAAATGTTGATTAGAATGAATAAACCATGCATAAATCCATAGTTTGTTTAAACATTGGATTACATTTTAGATAAGTGTCCATCTACAAAATGAAGAGCTCCAGTGAGGTTCAAACAATGAGGAACAACCATCTAGATTCATACAATAGTCATACCAAGTCATGTAACCCGAGCAATTTGTAAGCTATGTTTGAACATGGTGCACGTGTATTTAGTGGAGTTGATTTCTAGTGCATATCCCTTGGTACAACGCCTAGGTTTGAGTCTTAGTTTTGTGAATATATTCGTAATTTTATTCTCTTTTTATTATAAGAACAAAATTTTAAATAGTTTTCAAAAAGAAGCACGTGAAAAATGTAAGGGGAAAGATCTAATTAAATTAACAATAGTATATATCACATCCATAAGTTTTTTCTTTTAAAAAAATAATAATAATTTCTTCAACTCAAAAAAAAAATTCATGTCTTCTTCTATCTCATGAACTCTTATTTTTTCTTACCGAACATACCAACATTTAAATTTATCAAATGAACGCAACATACACAACGAACGCAACCCCGTGTTCGCGTGAAAAAATAGTGCGTTTGTTTGATACAGGATTTTACTTGGTCCAATTTCTCGGGGAACGGTGAACTTTACTCAACGAACGCACTCTTTGCGTTTGCTTGAAAAAATTGTCCGTTTGTTTGAATAAGTAAGTTAATGGGGTCTATTTTCCATGGGAACGGGCAACTTTACTCAACAAACTCAACCCCTGCATAAAAGTGAACAAATAGTCCATTTGTTTGAAAAAGTAAGTTAATGGTCTATTTTTCCGGGGAATGACTAACTTTACTCAACGAACACAACCCCTGCATTTGAGTGAACAAATAGTCCGTTTGTTTGAAAAAGTAAGTTAGTGGGGTTCATTTTCCCAGGGAACAAACAATTTTACTCAACTAACTCAACCCCTGCGTTTGCCTGAACAAATAACCCTTTTGTTTGAAAAAATAAGTTAGTGAGGTCCATTTTTCTGGGAACATGCAACTTTACTCAACGAACGCAACCCCTGCGTTTGTGTGAGCAAATATCTCGTTTGTTTGAAAAAGTAAGTTAATTGGGTCCATTTTTCAGGGGAACGGGCAACTTTACTTAACAAACGCAAGGGTTGCGTTTGTGTGAACAAATATCCCGTTTATTTGAAAAAGTAAGTTAATTGGGCCAATTTTTTTAGGAAACGGGCAACTTTACTCAACGAATGCAACCTCCTGCATTCGTGTGAACAAATAGCCCGTTTATTTGAAAAATTAAGTTCAGTTGAGTCCATTTTTCCTGGGAACGGGCAACTTTACTCAACAAATGCAACCACTACGTTCGCGTGAACAAATAGCCTGGTTGTCTGAAAAAGTAATTTAGTTGGGTCCATTTTTCTGGGAACGGGCAACTTTACTCAACGAATGCAACCCCTTGCAATCGCTGAACAAATAGCCCGTTTTTTTGAAAAAGTAAGTTTGTTGGGTCCATTTTTCAAGGGAACATTCAACTTTACACAACGAACGTAACCCCTACGTTAGTGTGAAAAAATAGCCTGTTTATTTGAAAAAGTAAGTTAGTTTGGTCCATTTTTCTGGGTAAACAGGGCAACTTTACTGAACGAACACACCCCTTACGTTCGCTTGAACAAATAACCCGCTTGTTTGAAAAAGTAAGTTTATTGGGCCCATTTTTCCAGGAACGAGCAACTTTACTCAATGAACGCACCCCTTGCATTCGCTTGAACAAATAGCCCGTTTGTTTGAAAAAGTAAGTTGGTTGGGTCCATTTTTCTAGGAACGAGCAACTTTACTCAATAAACGCACCCCTTGCGTTCGCTTGAATAAATAGCTCATTTGTTTGAAAAAGTAAGTTGATTGGGAATATTTTTCTGGGAACAGACAACTTTCCTCAACAAATACAAACCATTGCGTTCGTATGAATAAATAGCCCGTTTGTTTGAAAAAGTAAGTTAGTTGGGCCCATTTTCTAGGATACAGACAACTTTTCTCAACAAACGCAACACTTGCGTTCTCGTGAACAAATAGCCAGTTTGTTTGAAAAAGTAAGTTAGCTGGGCTCATTTTTCCGATGAACGAGCAATTTACTCAACGAACTTGATATCTGCGTTCGCGTGAACAAATAGTCCGTTTATTTGAAAAAATAAGTTAATTAGGCCCATTTTTTCGAGGAACGAGCAACTTTACTGAACGAACGCAACCCTTGCGTTCATGTGAATAAATATCTCGTTTGTTTGAAAAAGAAGTTAGTTGGGTACATTTTTCCGGGAACGGGCAACTTTACACAACGAAAATAACCCATGCGTTCACGTGAACAAATAGCCCATTTGTTTGAAAAAGTAAACTAGGTGGGCACATTTTTCCGGGGAACATGCAACTTTCCTCAACGAACACAGACCATTGCATTCACATGAACAAATAGTCCATTTGTTTGAAAAAGTTAGTTAATTGGGCCCATTTTTTTTTCGGGGAATAGGCAACTTTCCTCAACGAACGCAACACCTGCGTTCGTGTGAACAAATAGCTCGTTTGTTTGAAAAAGTAAATTAGTTGGGCCCATTTTTCCAATGAACGAGCAATTTTACTCAACAAACTCGACCCATGCGTTCGCGTTAACAAATAGCCTGTTTATTTGAAAAAGTAAATTAGTTGGGCCCATTTTTCTTGGGAACGGGCAACTTTACTCAACGAATGTAACCCATTGCATTCGCCTAAATAAATAGCCCGTTTATTTGAAAAATTAAGTTAATTAGGCCCATTTTTCAGAGGAACGAGCAACTTTATTCAACGAATGCAACCCCTGCGTTCGCATGAACAAATAACTCGTTTGTTTGAAAAAGTAAGTTAGTTGAGTCTATTTTTCTGGGGAACGGGTAACTTTACTCAACAAACACGTTCCCATTGTGTTTGCATGAACAAATAGCCCGTTTGTTTGAAAAAGTAAGTTAGTTGGGTCTATTTTTTCGGGAAGAAGCAACTTTATTCAACGAACGCAACCCCTGGTTTTTGCGTGAACAAATAGCCCATTTATTTGAAAAAATAAATTAGTTGGGTCATTTTTCTGGGAATGGGCAACTTTACTCAAGGAACGCAACCCCTTGTGTTGCGAAGCGTGAACAAATAGCCCGTTTGTTTGAAAAAATAATTTAGCTAGGCCCATTTTTCCCGGGAATGGGCAATTTTACTCAACGAATGTAACCCCTGTGTATGCTTAGCGTATGAAATGACCAACGTGCCCTCATATTTAATGATAAATTGGATGAAATGTTAAGGAATTAAACGGCGGAAGAGACATTGGCGATAAAGACAAATTCATATCCGTAATTTTATAAACAAATGTCATGCCATAAATTGAAAATTGGATACAAGTTCAATGACTAAATCAACAATTTAGCCATGTTTAATGGTTTTTGTCGGCATAAATTGCATATTTGATAGCACATGTGTGCAATTCTCAATTTACAATATCCATATGCATAAACATGTATGCAATCTCGTAGAATCTATGTGCAATTCTTATTTTACAATATGCAATTGCATATATATGTATGCAATTTCGTAATGTCTGTTTGCAATTCTTAGTTTACAATAGTTTACAATATGCACTTGCATATATTTGTATGCAATTTCGTAATGTATGTTTGCAATTCTTAGTTTACATTATGCAATTGCATATATATATATGTATGCAATTTCGTAATGTCTGTTTGCAATTCTTAGTTTACAATAGTTTACAATATGCAATTGCATATATATGTATGCAATTTCGTAATGTCTGTTTGCAATTCTTAATTTACAATATGCAATTGCATTCCGCCCTTCTTTAGGTTTTTAACTTTTTTTGTTTTTACTATAAGGCTCATTGTCTCACACTCTTATAATGTATGCAAAGATCACAAAATTTCCTCTTTTTGGCTAGAGGGCCTCTTTTTTGTGTGTGTTCATTTGCAGACTTGTTGAGTAATTTACCTCTTTGTCTTTCGTGAGGTAAATCGCCTCGTTCCTTAGGTAAATTACTCAATGAACGGGGTATTTTATCCCATGAACGTAAGGGGTTCGTCTGTTTGAGTAAACGTGATCGTTCCTAGAGTGAATTGACAAAGAAATCTTCTTTATCAATCCAACGATATCTTTTACTCATCGAACGAACACCTTATATTTTTTGAGTAAAATACCCCTTATGTGCAATTTACCTAAGGAACAAGCCAATTAACCTCATGGACGACTCGTATGATGAGAACTACTAGTTCAAGAATTAGAGTAGCTTGCCAAGGTTAGTTTTAGCTTAAAATTTTAAGAATTGTGAGGTCAATTTGATAATTATGAAATTTTAAAAAATTATGGAACAAATAAAACTTACTAAAAATACTATACTTTTCTTTGAAAATTTGTAAATTATTTTTTGTATCAAGGAAACGTAAGATAAGAACATAATAAAACTCTCACAGAGGAGAGAGATTACTCTAGCATTTGAGTCGACCACTCCACATTATCGGTAATTGCATATAGGGGTCAAAAATTGCTTTAAACATACACATTATTGGTAATTGTATACATGGGTCAAAAATTGCATAAAATGTATGCAATTTCACAAACATTGTATGCAATTGCACATAAGAAATGTTAATAATGGTATTCATATCCTATAGCTAAGAAAGCACCAGCTCTGAGATTCAAAGAGCAAGAGTAGGCAAAAGCTTTGTCACCAAGTGCTTGAGAGCTCCTCCAAATATTTTTGGATTTGTGTCACAATTCCAATGCATATCCAAGTCATAGTTCCCTTGATACTTCCAGTTTCTGAAATTGACGCAAGCCAAAAAAAAGTTAAAAAAAAATCATAAGTCAACTTTACCAAAACCAATTTAATCCTTAAAACTAAGATTTAAAATCATCAATTTAGCGGTATAAAACGTATATGCTGCTATTAGTTTTTAGCTGCAACTTTGGCAATTGAGGAGTACAGTGAAGGACATGACTGCAGCAACAATAGAGAGCCACCATAACTGTAAGTTTGGAATTTTAGAGAAGATAATTTGCTATGCCAAAAGCCATCATATAAGGGTTGCTGTTTACATGGCATGGTGTTGTGTCACCATTCTTGTAGAAACAGTTAGACCTCTTTATTTCCCTATTTAATCACAATCAACATCCAAAAGAAAAGAAGAAAAAAAACCCCATTAGCCAAAAGCATAATTTATATCACTGAATTACATATAATCAAACACCATCACCAAATTCTTACCCAGGTTTAAACACTCAAACTTACCCATGGCCAATAGCAACTCCAAAAAGGTTCAAGTATTGAACAAACCTATAAATTTTCGCCTTGAACCCACTTGAATTTTTTTTTTTGAAATTAATGTAAGAAAGGTTGAGCTTTAAAACTTTTGGACCCAAAGTTAAAATATTAGCATAGAATTTGAATTTGAATTTGAATTTCAAACAGAGGAGCAAAGAGAATGGTGTTGGAATGGTGTACCTGGGTGCGTTGGGAGGAAGCTTGTCATCGGAGTGTTGGCAGGCTATGAAACGACGCCGTTGCTGAATAAGAACCTAGGGCTTAAATTCGCCATCGATTTCGTTGTAGGCACATGGTTGTTATCAGCAGTCAGCGGTGGTTGAGGTCAAGCCTATTCATTTATTAGAAAAGTGGAGGAGACGACGCCAGTGTGACTCACGCATCGTGTGAATCTGGATTTTTTTCCTTTCCTCAATTACGTGTGGCTCACATGAGGTTAAGTAAGAAAGGGCTGAATAGGTTATTTAGTCATTCAATCTCAGCATGTCACTTTTTAGCCCCCTTCCTGATAGTAATTAATCCTGCTATAAGCTCCAAATGTCAGGGTTCCAATTCAAGAAATATCTAATTATATGAGATGTATCCCTTGTATTCCGTGAGCATGTCACTTTTTAGTTTTAACACATCATCAGACTTCAAAAAGAGTAATAATTCAGTAATGGAACTGACCCAGCTTTAGTTTTGTAATGAGACCACCGATGTGCGGTGTTGAATACCAAAATATCAGCTCATCTCCATCTAGATGAGCAGTGATCAATGGAATCAATTCGCAAAGTTTGCACCCGCTTCTGCTCTACTCTTGCCTTGCCTTCATGAACCAAGAAATGGGACACATAATATTCAACTGTACACTTGTAATCCTGTAAAACAAACTTCTTCAGAAATTAAATACTGAGTAACCTGCAAATGAAACAACAATAGAGAACAACTGTGAAGAATTACCACAAATTTGAAACTGTAATCCCCCTTCTCTTTGGTGATTCTGCGCCTATGCGTCTCATAGACCCTATTTGGGATCTTTGATAGCTTCCATTAACATGCACAGCATGGATTCCCATTGATTCCTATTGATTGAATCGCCCACAAAAACTAGTCTTTTCCCTCTGATCAGTTCCAGCATTCTTGTTGCATTAAACCTATGATACAGTAGTTCAAGAATCATGACTGCAATCTAACTGCATTATAGAATTCATCATACATACATGGCTAGAATTGATTTTTCAAATAAATAAAAAGATTGGAGGAGGAATTACCTTGGAATGTCACAATCTTGTGGTTGCCATCTCAACTTCATGTAGTCTTTATATAATCTTCCATTACCCTGACAATTAAAACCTTCATCTATGAAAGGACAGGAACCATTTGTGTACAAAGGATATCTCTCATCGTAGACCCACCTCCCTCTGGTAAAATCGCATCCTCTCACTCTCTTGTTCTCAACCTGCCCGCCACTTGAAATTTGAGTATTTCAAATGAAGTTCCTCTAGTCTTCTTATCATCAATCCTCTTTTTACTTGTGGCTTCAGTCGTATTCATTGCAGCATTTTTCTCTACAGTCCTCTCAATGTTCACCAATAGGATTGTAGTAGGTGCACTGTGTTCAATTGTTGGGAAATTACCATCCGACTCACCGCCTTTTTCCTCTTCGTGTTCTGGCACTTGGGATTCGTTCTCCTTCCTCTGTAACTGTAACCCACTAATAAGTGAAATCCCAGAAAACCCAGAAGCATTTTCAGGTTTGCTCAAACGGGTACCCTTCAAGATCGAATCTTTAAGACCATTTACTGAAAAATTCCTACTGAAACCAGTCAATGTCTGAACAGCTATGGGTTTGAAACCCAAAAGGAGTGAGGATGTGTTGAACTGGAGACGGGTTTCTTGGGGTACTGAAGGAGTTGTTTTGATGATCCACATCACATGGTAAAGAAAGTGAGAATGATGACAGAGGAAGAGATGGTAAAAGAAAATACTAAGAATCTAGTGGGTTTGAAGGAGAAACTTCTCTGCCTCTCCATAACTCAGTCTCTCACAGTTTCTCACTTGGACTGAGAGAGTGGGGAAGATAAGCTTCCTGAGAGAGAAGTTGTTGAGTGTTGGGTGAGATTTGGAAAACAATTGGGAAAGATAGCAAGGCATGTGCAGAGAAGTTGCAGATTTGAGAGTGTTTGGGATTTTCGATTTGGAGAGTGCGCGTCGTCTTCATCCTCCAAACCTGCCTTTCTCAGAGTCACATGCGACTCACGTGTTGAATAACAAAGGGCTCAACAGGTTACTAAGTCATTGAATCTCAGCCATCCATTTTTAACATGCAAACTCAGCCCTTGGATAGGCGGCTGTACCGGTACAGCCGATGCACCACAGAATTTTCCCGCAAGAAGAATTTGATTAATGTATCAATAACAACCACCTACCTCAACTCATGCTTCAAGAATTTCAAAAGATGCATATATACAAAGAAAACTTAGAATTTACATGTAGATGTCAATATCGGAATTTCTTCGTATATGCAAAATTTAGAAATTCTTCTTATATGCCAAAGTCATCTACATTACTCAGAAATTAGAGGTACAGTTCACTGCACACAATTCTACCATTAATACATACAAATAAACATCCACAATTTCAAAATGAAACGGTGGCAATACAATGGCAATACACATCTGCGTGGCATTGGCCAATTAAATCACAGATTTGTTTACAATTATATTTTTTCTTCTTTGTAAGGGGAAACGATAAAACCATGGAAACTAGAGATTGACAAATTTCCTTCTAACTTTACTTTCATAAATTGAAAAAAAACTAACAATGTTATCTCATTACATCTTAAGATATACAGAACATTCAATCACAACTGAAACCAATTTCAAAACAAAAACCAATTCCAAAACAAAAACTAATATCACAACTGAAAACGATAACCAAAATAGAACTCAAAACAAAAACCAATATCCACTACTACAAAAAGTGAAAAAGACGATGGCAGAACATAAAATCATTGTTGTGTTTAAAAAGACGACGGTAACAGGGAAAACCGTCGTGGATAAGTGCCTTAAACAACTAAAAAATGAAGGTACCTGTTGAATATTTTTAAACAACGACGCACACAAATACAAAAGCGTCGTTTTATTAAAAAGTTTTTCTTCAGAGTTAAAATCTAACCAAAAAACAACGACAGCAGGTATGAATCCACCGACGTAGAAAATAAAGACGACAGTTCACCAAAAAACCAGACGTGTTAACTCCTAACTAAACACGACCAACTGTTCTTTGTCCGCATCGTATAATATCAGAACAGAATCCACGTCGTTATACTACGACGGTGCCTTCTCTGTAAACCGCGTCGTAATTTTTATTTCTTTTTAAGATTTAATTATTTTTTAATTTTGGTAGCCTACGAAAATTAAAATGAGATCCCAAGAGGTATGATATCTTACCATTGAGATCTTTGGATCCTGATCGTAATCGAACCACCAAAGTGAGAAAGACAATATTTTAAATACACAAAATCCAAAAAGAAACCAGATCTAACTGACCACGACAAACTTTGAGAAAGACAATGTTTTGAAAGTTCATGATGTGTGCATTTTGGTGTCTTTGAGATACACCAAAACGCATACATCATTAACATCCAAATTATTGTCTTTGAGATGTGAGAGAGAGTGATGATGTATTTGTGCATGTGAGAGAGGAAGACGAGCCTCCAGAGGTCAGAAGAACTTGTAAATGAAAACTGAAACTGAAAGAAAGCGTAAAATTTATACAATAAATCTTTAAAACCCACGGCGGTCCTTATACACATACCGCCGTCTATTTACAAAACCACGTCGGTTATTCTTTAATGGAATCCACGTCGTATAGTATAAAAAATCCACGTCGGTCTGTTACAAAAAAACGACGTGTTAAATCAATGTACATGACGCGAGAGATTAATTTATCGACTTATTATTTTGGAGTGTACTATGACGGTACCTACAACACTACTGTCGTATTTATTTACCACATCCTAAGTTCAAATTACCGTCGTATTTTTTCTATTTATACGTTTTCCTTCTCTGTAAACTGCCGTATTATTTTATTGCTTTTTAAAATTAAATTTTATTTATTTATTTTGGTAATATCTTTCTTAATATCTATCAGGAAGAACTACTGCCAAAATACTTAAAACCATTACAAGGAACAACCTTTAATTTAATTCTCAAGTCAATCCTCAACAACATTTTCGTCTTAAAAGGCAAATCTCTTCATGGTTTCTTTTCTGCCTTCACCCTCAGGACAGCCAAGTCCTATGTTCAATTGTTTCTTCCTCTCATATGCAAGCTGGGTCCTCTCTTTCCTCTTGTTCTCAAGCTCCTGCACAGCCACAGATCAATATTTAAAAGGCAAATCTCTACTGATCAGATGATTTCAGGATTAATTTCAGATAATCAAATGAACAAAGTGTGAAAAGCTCACTTGAGAGCATCAGGAATGACCATCCTCTTTATCTTATCATAAGGCATCACCATGCTTGGTCTTGTGAGGAATCATTCTGCAAACCAAAGACAATTTATACAAAGAAATTCCTCATGCTTGGTCTTGTGAGTGAAATATTTGCTTTTAGAAAGACAATTTTTTAGAAGTTGATGAGAAGAAATTGGAAACTGAGAGTTAAAAAAGCGTGAAAAAAATCATATTTAAACAAATTAACATAAACATCCACGTCGGTTCTCTACACATAGCGACATCAAATTTAACAAATCAACGTCGTCCTTTTCACTTCTGCAAGAGAACGACGTTGTGTATTACAAACTTTTGTCGTGTATTCAAAAGAGAACGACGTTGTTTAAGGACACCAAACTAACCACGTCGGTTTCTTAAAATACATAGTCGTTGAATTTAGAAGGACAACGTCAGTTTAGATAAACAAGCGCCGTCATAACCACATCGGAATTCCAAAAGTCGTTTGGCTTTAGTGATAACCACGTCGGTTCGGACTTATACACCGTCGTTATAACTAAATACTAGGGTGGTTTTTAATAAAAACGTCATCGTAATAAACTATATAAACTTTTCATCGCCTGACCTAATGTTCTACGGTTCTCTCTCACCGATAAATATCTCAGTTTCCCTCTCATTTCCCAAAAGCAGCATCATCGTCTGAATCTCGTCATCGTCGTCATCTTCGTCTTCATCTCCAAATCACCATTTTCTTACGTCGGAAGGAAACTTTCTTTGCACGCCAAAGGTTTTTTCTCAATTTCTTCCCTATTTTTACATTTCATTTGAAAGCCGTCGTTGTCTGGAAACAAGATTATGTCAAAATGAGGAAATCTTTCACTGCTTTTGATTAAATTCATTAGTCCATGACTCTCACGACGTCAAAAGACGACAGTTCTATCTTGTTTACGACGATAGAATGGACACACCACGACGGTGGTTAATAACCGTCATGGTGTTTCAATTAGTACGTCGGAAAAAAAGATAAAACCGTCGTCTAGTTGGAGAAGAACTGTCGTTTTTCTTGTATCCCATCTCTGTAAGACAACGGTTGTATTTTGTGTTTGACATTGTAAATTTTAAGCTACGTCGGTTATTATGCTGAATAACCGACGTGGTGTATAAACATTTACGTCATGAACGAGATAAAACCGTTGTCTTATTTCCATACTTGCTCTGAAGACCGTTTTTAATAGGACGTCGCTGTTTTCGTGTTACTGTCGTGGTGGTTTATTTACTACGACGTGTTGTTTTACAACCGTCGTTCTAAATTAAATATCACGGCTGTATTTTTTAGGACGTTGTTTCTTTATTATTACGTCGTTCTTTTTTAATAACCGATGTTGTTTTCCTTGCAGATTAATTAAAAATGGTTTCGAAATCACAAAACAAGGAAGCTCAAGTGTCCGAAGCCAAATCAGTTTCAAAGGCTCAACTAATTGAAGCCAAATCAGTTTCAAAGGCTCAAGGGGATGAAGCCAAATTAATTTCAAAGGTTGAAGGCAAATCAGTTCAAAGCAAATCCTCGAAGATGATGAGATTTTCTGCTGCTTTCGATAAAGACCCCAGCACATGTACAACCACATTTGTTGAGGAGCCAAAATCCACCCACGGTATCAACACAATGTGCCGTGTTGTTAAGAGGAAAGTTTAGAATATTAAGCCTGTGGTTGAGTTCAATAAAAGTGGCAGACCACATGGCAAGGCTGCTATTGAGATGCAGTCTTATATTGGTGTTTTGGCACGCACCAAAGTCCCTCTTGTGGACAAGAAATGGGTTAAATTGCCCAAGGACGTGAAGGAGCAGCTTTGGGAAGCTGTTAAAATGTCCTATGTTATTGGGGATGGGTGCAAGAAGATGGTCCTGCGCCCGCTGCCAAAAAATGGAAGGATTTCAAGTATAACGTAACTAAGCAGTATATCCTTCCATTCGCATAAAACAAAGAGAAGTTAAAAGAACCCCCTGAGCTTTATAAGTTCATAGAGAAATCGCAATGGGATGCCTTTATACCTTCAAGGATATCCCCAGATTTTGAGGCTGTGCATTCTAGAGCAGAAACATAGGAGGGAGAAATTGGAGTACAACCATAGGTTGTCTAGAAAATGGTATGTTGGTTTGGTGGACCAATTGGAAGAAACCATGCCCGGTGAAGAAATCGATCGAGCTCTTCTATGGAAGAAGGCAAGAGAAGATAAAACAGGAAACATCCATAATCCAAAGGTTGCAGAGAAGGCAAAAATAATCGTAAGTCTCACTAACTTTGTTCTAAATTTGAAAAACAGAGTGTTCTATTTTCTTATAGACGTCGCACGTTTAAATTACCGACGTTATAAAATGAACACCACGACGGTTTTTATTTACCGCCGTTTAAAAGTGATTAGAACGTCGGTTTTTGAATAAATCAGACGTCTAGATAGAATTAATACGACGGCTTAAATTCCTCTATGAACTGCCTTTTTCTTTTAAGTTTACTCACGCACACACTCTCCCTCTCTCTGTCTATTTCACTGAAATTTGTAGTGCACAATTTCTAGAAAAGTGTGCATATTTCAATCGAGTTTTTTCACTTCTACATTAAAATTTATGACGGGTTTATATCATTTAGATGTTAGAATATGTATACAACGACGGTACTTTTGTGCAGCCGTATGAAATTAAGTCCTACGTCCGTTGGTTCAATAGTCCATCGTGTTACTTTAAATACTACGACGGTTTTTTATTTATGTTTTAATATGTTTTATTTTGAATATACGACGGGTTTGTTTCTTCCCCGACGTTGTAAATTATAAACAATGACGGTATTTAATTGTGGACGTGTTAAATTAAAACTACGTCAGTTATTTAATAAAACCGTCGTTGTTTATAATTTACAACGTTGGGTTATTTATCTGTTTTTGCACTCTGCTCAGTGTCTAACAATCTATCTTTCTCTCTTTTAGGATGATTTGCAAAAGCAACTCTCCGAAGGCATTCTGACTGTCTTTGGGAACAATGATGTCTTGACTCTTGCTTTGGGAACCCCCGAGCATGGTGGGAGAGTCAGAGGAGTTGGTGCCTGGCGTTTCCCCAACTCAGTTCTTCAATTTGCCGAAACAGCAGAGAGTGAAATTTGGTGACAAATTGAAGGAAAGTGTGAGGGAGGCAGTCGAGAGAAGAGACCTTGAGGATTGAGGCGAGGTCAAGGGAAACTATAAGGGAAGCGGTTGGAGAGAGAGAGGGAGGCTATGTTGGCATATTTCTGTCAAATAGTTCCTAGTTTTGATCCTAGCCTGATGCTCAAAACCCCAATTACTCCAATTACTTTACCCACTCAAAATCAAAGCCCAAAAAATCCAATGCCTGATAAGGCAAGCTGCTCCTGGGCCACTGGTATCAAACCCCAGGCTTTGGAATTAGAAGATCCAAAGCCTGAAGCTGATACCCCCTGGAAAAAAACAAGAGGACACGGTAAAATCTCTGATATTTTCTATTTCTGCCTTTTAAATTTTAAATAGAAGTCGCTCTTTTTAATATCCGACGTTAAGATTTAAAACAACGACGGTATTTATTTACCAACGTTGGAAAATCAAAATACGTCTGTTTCTTCCAACAAGCGTCGTGTTGAGTTAAATACCATGACGCTTTTACTTGTTTTGCAAATTATTGGTCATTAAAAATAACGACTGTGTTTTTTGCCGTCGTCTAACTCTTTTATAAACCGTCGTCTATTTCATGATTGCATTATTTGCATTTTAATTAGACGACCGTTCTTTAGTATAGCGACGTTATAATTTGAACACAACGACGGTTATGTATTTACCGATGTCTATAACCTTTTCTCCGTCAGTATTTACTAGAAACCGTCGTCTATATTATATACCACGTCTGTTTTTTGGGTTTAGTTAGAGTCGTTTATTTTAGTTCACACACAAACTAACTTATATTTCTTTCTTTATTTCTTGTAACAGGATCTCTCAAACCTAGACATGCCACCTCCTCTGTTAGCCTTATGCCAACATTTCCAGACCAAGTTCTTGCCTGGTAACGAGGCTCTAACAATTCACATGCCCAAGGAAGTGTTTGGCTTTGAGCATGATACCTTCCTCTTCACTGAAGATGTTTTGCAGTTTGGTTCCATGGTAGAGATTGGAACCACAGTGATATCACAACTCAAAACAGAAATTTATCTGTGGCATTTGGCTAGGGCTTTTCAATGGGCCCAGCCGGGCTAGCCCAACCCAAATTTAATGGGCTTGGGCCGAGCCGGGCTAGTTTTAAAGAGGCGAGAGAAAACATTGGGTCGGGTTTTTTTAGAAAATTCAAAGCCCAAACCCGACCCATGGGCCGGGCTTGAGAAAGCCCATCGGGTTGGGCCGAAACGGGCCTACTTCAATTGAAAAAAATCATAAATTTAAGGGCATTTTAGTTTTTGTGGGTGGGCCGAGTCGGGCTTTCTTGGGCTTGATCGGGCCGGGCCTATGGGCCAGGCTGGGCTTCAAACTAGGGGTGGCAATTTCCGACTCGAACCCGTTACACGACTCGAAACCCGCACCGGAAAAACACGACACGAACACGACCCATTTATAAACGGGTAATTTTGGGGTAAACCCGTCACTGACCCATTTATAAACGGGTGGGTTTCGGGTCAACCCGCCAACCCGTTTAATTACCTGTTTAACCCGTTTATTAAACGGGTCGTGTCATGGGTCGTGTCAACCCGTTTATTACCTGCCAACCCGCGAAAAAAATTAAAGAAATTGAACATTCAGCACACCCAATGGGTTTCGAACCCAGTCAATTCCACCCCTCTCCTTGCTCCTTATCCATCTTGGTGTTGATAACTTTGTGATTATATGTTACAACATTTGATATTTATAATGTCTTTACAAACTGATGAGCACTTAATTATTACATTTTTATCCCTAAATTATATTTGTTAGTAATTATTCCTTATTATTTGAATTAATTATGTATATGGGGTTTAGGGTTTAACGTTTTAATCCCTAAACCCTAAACTCTAATCCCTAAACCCTAAACCCTAAACTCTAAACTCTAAACATTAAACTCTAATCCCTAAACCCTAACCCTAAACCCTAAACTCTAATTCCTAAACCCTAAACCCTAAACCCTAAACTCTAAACTCTAAACATTAAACTCTAATCCCTAAACCCTAAACCCTAAACCTTAAACCCTAAACTCTAAACTCTAAACAATAAACTCTAATCCCTAAACCCTAACCCTAAACCCTAACCCTAAACTCTAAACCTTAAACTCTAAACCCTAATCCCTAAACTATAATCCCTAAATCCTAAATCCTAAACCATAAACTCTAAACTCTAAACTCTAATCCCTAAACCCTAATCCCAAAATAAATTTCGTATAACTTATTAAATTTCTATCATGTCACTTTTTTAGCGGAGGTGCAATATTGACTAAGTATGAAAAATGGTTTTTCGGAATAATCATTTTCTCAAGATAATTTTTGGCGGTTTTTATTCCTTACACATTAAATAAGAAAACTTGATTTTATGAGATTTTAGTATGAAGTATATATTGACTTAATGAGCCATTATTTTTAGCCTAAATCGTATTTTGCACTAAAACTGATTTTTCATATTTTGATTGGGTGGGAATTTGATTTTTTAGTATTTTTATTTGAATTCAAATGAGGGGTACTTCCTTATTTACATTGTAAACTTAAGTAAATGGAGTAATATATAAATAAATGAAAGTAAAAGGACAAAGACATTTACTTAAATGTTGGAGATGAAAATAAGATAATATGTATATTACCAAACCCATTTCCTTTGAAACCTAATAACCTGCGTTCCAGCACAATATATAATGTAAATTTTCTTTCATTCACATTCCAAACCCTAACACTCACACACAGCCGTCATCTCCTTCTTTTCTCTCTCCCTCTGCCTGCATCCCTCAGAGTCACAGCCGTCCCCCGCTTTTCTCTTTCCCTCTCGTCTCTCCCTCCCATCCTCTGCATCTCTCTGTCCCTCTGTGTGTTTCATCGCATCTCTCAGCTTCTCTCTCAGTCTCACCAATAACAAGAACCAGGTAAGTTGGAATCGAATTTGTGGGCGAATGGATCCAACTGTTTCGAGAGTTTCTCAACTTTACTGGTTTCGTTTGTTAAGGACTTTGTGTTGGTGCTGCAGATGAGAGAATGAATTGGGAGAGAACTGTTTATGGGTCTCTTGATTCATTCTTCCATTTATGGGAGAGAACTGCAGATGAGAGAATAAATAGTTCATGGTGGTGTTTTGCCCCTTCTGTTAAATTCGTTCTTCCATTTTATTCTTATTTGTCATTTTTTTTTTCTCTACATAACATTGGAAGGATTCATATATGATCTTGGTTTGTTTGTTTGTTTGTTTGGGATTTGTGATTGAGTTGATTTTGGATGTGAAGACTAACTCATTGCCTACAAGTTCTGACCTCTTCAGCTCAACAACATGTTTGGTTAAGATTCCTGCCATTTTATTACTAAAAATTGCATTTTATATAAGTATGAATTGTAAGAAGACAGGCCTTTTATTAGATTGAGATGTACTCCTAATATATAACACAATACTACAAATGCATCTGCAATTGCAATGGATTGATGAAATTTGCGGTATATTTCTCATAACCTTATTCATTATATTTGTTTCTTTTTATCATCATCTAAAGTTTTATGGTTTGAATTGCAGAAAATTCTACTTTAACACCCAACTTGGAAGAACTGACTTGAGGATATTAGTCCGATGGACATAAATCCCTCCCAATTTGCTGAGTGCTCTAATACCATCGTTAACAATGGTGGCTGAATATTTGAGTTGGGAATGTGATGTTGTAATTTAATCAAAGCTTTTTTTGTTTGTGATTGATTTGGATTCTAGAGTGACTTTGAAGTTTTTAATTTTATTATCATTTTGGAATGTTTGATTTGGCAGAATATTTAAGATAGTTGTTAGAATTTAAATTTGAAGCAAGTAGGTTATTAAACAGGTCATTAAACAGGTAGGTTACCTGTTTATGACCTAACCCAACCTGTTTAGTAAACAGGGTCATAAACAGGGTCGTGTCGTGTCAACCCGTTTATAAACAGGTTGGGTTTGGGTTTGCATTTCCTGACACGATTAATAAATGGGTCGTGTTTGGGTTGGGGTTTCTTGACACGTTTAAAAGTTTGACACGACACGAACCCGACACGACACGACCCATTGACAGCCCTACTTCAAACACCCAGGCCCAAGCCTAGCCCAGCCCAAGACGGGCCCGGCCATCTCAAAGCCCATAATGGGTTGGGCCGGGCTTTTTTTCGATGGGCCGGGTGGGCCCCCATCGACCCATGAGCTCGTGGGCCAAATGATGAGGCCTGATTTGACATTGTTCAAACAATTAAAGAAGCACAGTCTCAGAGAAGAACAAGAGCAAGACAATGGAAGTGGATAAATGCAAGAGCTGTCAACAAACCTTGAAGTTTTCCACGAACCCTTTTCACGGTACCAACACAGTCTTGGCATGATACCAACCTTAGGGACTGTAACAAATCCAAGATTGAATTATGAAAAATAGAGAAAACAAAGATCCAACATATGCCAACTTTACAGTATCAAACTTATGTTAAAATATTGGCATTCTCATGAAATTCACAAACTCTCCAATCACTTTTTGACATATCCTCCACCTCAAGACATAATCAATTTATGTACTTCATTCAAAAATCACATCCCAAAACAGAATAAAACAAATTCATATCATAATAGATTCTTGAAGGTGCATAACGCTTTCAAGTGGCCTGAATGTTCCTTTATATTAGATCAAACAATTCCTATAAAACCAAGAGACCATTGAACATATGACGAGACATCCAACCTTTTTTTCCCCTTTCACTCCAATGTGAAACCCTAGCTGCCTCCCCTTTCCCAACCACCCCCAAACCCATCTCGCCCTCCCCCCCCCCTCCCCCCACCCCTCTCAGCTACCCTCCCTCTCACATCTCCTGCTGTCTCTCTTCTCCCCCAAACCCAGGACCAGATCCGACAACTACAAAGTCACCCATCTCCCCACCTCCTTTCGTAACCCACTCAGAGACCTAAGAAAATCCCTCCCCTTCCCCACCGCCACTCCAATCTCAGCAACCCAAACTCATAGATCCATCACCCCACCAACACCCTGTGTTGCCGACATACTGCGACGCATTTTCCCAGGTAACGCCTTGCAATACCCAGGGCTGGTGACGCCGACTCATCTTCTGAGTGTAGCAATCGGCCCTTGAGTTCTTTGTGGGGGCATCCTCAAACATTTTCTGGATCATGTGATGATCAATTCCTACCTTTTTGTGGCCCTTTGTGTCTTGATGTGGCCTTCATGGCTTGGATGTAAGCTCAATCTTTTTGGGTTGGCTTCTAATGACTCTTTCATAGGGTCCTTATGTGCTCCATTAAAAATTGAGGAAAGTGGTATTAGTAAGTATGAGCTTACAGGTTGCGGTGGCTGGCCTTCAACAGCCACACGAGGCCCATGATACATTTATCCTGGAATTGTCATGGTCTGGGAATTTCCATGACAATTCTCTATATTATGGTGCTTATCTTACGGTGGCTTCGGCTGTTTCGGTTTTATGTTTGTAATTTTACTTCTCATCGGCATGCTTTTTCTCCACCGATCTTATGCGGCTTCGTCTTTGGCGTCTGGTCTTCACCACCATGTCATGCTCCTCGATTCTTCTAGTGTCTCTCATCGGCGATACTAATGTAGTTGAGGATGCGTTTAAAGTGCATATGACACTTATTTATAGGATTATGGTAGCGCTCTTTGTAGCTGTGGTGGCGTATCCATCACCATTTTCCTTTGGTACCTTTGGTTACGGATTCTTCTACGGTGGGTTTGGTCTTGCGCTTGGGACAATGCGGATTTGTAATGGGTGGTGCGGCATTTCTGAATTCCTTGTTTTATGTTATCTTATGTATTTTGTTTTTGTTTAGTTTTGAACTGGTCTGGGTGAGAAGCTTGGTTCTAGCCTTGTCTTGAGGTCTAGCGCTTCTCCCGGGCTTTTGTGACTTGCTTTGTAATCTATCCTTTCTAGGTTTCTTTTAGACTTATTTACTGTAGCACCCCCTGAAACTTCGGTCAAATCTCACTTAACCCCCCCAAAGTTAAAATGACCCACTTAACCCCCTTGACTGTGGTTTTGTGTTCCACTTTCCCTCCACCGTTTACGCCATCCAAAAGACCGTCAAAAAAGCTGGTGTGGCAGGGTCATTATGGTAAAAGATACAACAATAAAAATTCAAAAATTCAAAAGAAAAAAGAAACAAAAATTTTAAAAATTAAAGTATTAGTATGGAAAAAAAATATTAATTAAAATTAAATTATTATTTTAAATACTTATTTAATTAAAAATTTGAAAAATTAATATCAAAAAATTCTCTTCTTCTCCATCTCTCTATCTTCCCCAGCAACGCTCTATAAACCACCAGCACCATCATACCCACATACCCAAACATCAAACCTACCATCTAAATCACCATATCCATCATAGAGGATTGAACAATTTAAGAAATTGTTTTGAAGATCAAGGTACTAGAGCTCCCTGAGTAGGCATATAGAGAATCGATTTTTTCCTCGAAAACCATTAACTTACTCCAATACTCTACCCAGACCTCTCTATCGCCACCATCACCGTCGCCACACCAGCCAAGAAGCAGGGCAAACAAAACAACCACTTCCAAGAATGAAGGAAGAAGAAAGCCTCCTCTCACCCAGACCCAATCGGGCCAACTCGAAACCCAAACCCAATTTCTTCACTATTTGGGCAACACCCAGACCCTGTTTTCTCTCCAGCGAGTCATCCCAAGGGTGTTTGAATCAGGAGAACTTCTCTCCTGAGATCAAGTATAGGAAAGCCCTTGTTGGGGTTAATGACGGAATACTTGCCCATTGTTGGGCTAATCGGCGAGGAGGTGGTTGGTAGAGGGATCAAGCTGTGGATGGGTGAGGAGGCGGCTGGGGGTGCGTGGAAAGGTTGGGGCTTTGATTATTTTCTGTTGGTTGGTTTTTTTCTTTTTAATTTAATTTTGTTATTTAAGTAGTAGTGGAATCTAATTTGGAGAAATCTTTCGCTGTTGTTTTTTGAATGATGAAATGAGAGTTGAATTGGGCTTAGGTTCTGGGTTTGGCTCAGATTTGAACGATGAGCTCATTGGTGTTGGGAATAATAAAGTGCAAATTGAAGTGCTGTTTATATTCTTCATGTGTGTGATTCTCAAAGTGATGTGGTATTCTTTTGGGTGTCGTTGTGTACCATCCTTTGATTACCAGAAAGACCCAAGAAAAAAAAAAGATTTGCATTTGGGTTTTACTCAGAATAAAGAACAGAGATGGCGGCAGAGGTTGGGGGTGGGGCTCCTAGGTCCAAAGATGGGTGTGGGGGAGGAGAGAGAAAGTGTTGTTGGGGAGGAAGTTGAGGGTTTTTGAGTTTTTTTATTATTTTATTTTAAATTTTTAGTTATTAGAATATTTAATTAATTTTTATCTATGTGGAGGTCGACTCCACTTGCCACGTCACCACTCAATTAGTATAATAATTCATGTGTATAAAATTACCACTAAGGCCATTCCATGTCATCAGATTTAACAGAATTTTAGATGAAGTTGACGGCATGGGGCAATGTGAATCACAAAATCTCGGTCAAGGTATGAAAGTGGGTCATTTTAAGTTTTGAGGGGTGAAGTGAGATTTAACCGAAGTTTCAGGGGGCAATGGTGTAATTAAGTCTTTCTTTAATGAGATCAGATTTCGACCAAAAAAAAAAAAAAAGAGACCATTGAACCAAATAATTGTGTTTCTTCAATTTTTTTTGTCAGAATAAAAACCTAACTCAATAATCAAATTCAATAAGCAAAAGAAAAACTTCAAAATCATTGTAGACTGGACAAGCTTCAAGCATAATATTCCCTAAGACAAACTGAGAAATATTTGTTGCACAATCCCAAAATTTTGGTTCAAAAAGTTATTGTATATAAAATAACATTCACTCCAGAAGCTGAAAATATTAATTATAAATAGAGGGAGTAAAATTTTAAATTAAACCCATATTATGTTTCAACAAATTTCTGTACGGTCTCACTCAAATTTGACTTGGAGGGACTTACACTCACATCAAGCACCAAAAATCCCAACCTAGATATGAAATTGAAACAAGGAGAAGAAAACCCAAATAACATATGGGTACGAAAGAAACCAGGAGTTTATCAAACCCATCAAACCCACATAGATCCAAACACAAAAATGGAAGATTTTTCCTTTTTCTTGCCTAAAATTCCCAGCAACCAAACAGAGGATAGATAGAAAATAACAACCAAACAAACAATCTAACAATGAAATTTCTCAATAACACCCAAAGAAAAAGCAATACCCATGAAAAATTATGCAAATAGAGAGAGCATATGAGAAAAGTGAAAGAAGGAATAAGAGAGGTATCAAAAGGAAGAGACCCGAGAAACTTGCCTGGGAGCAGTCGATGTTGAACGAAGGAGAGGCGGAGTCACGAATGCGAACGAGAGAGAGAAGCGGAGTCGTGTGTTCTCAATATAGCGAGGGGCTTATTTTGCAAATTGAATTTCAGGCTCTATGTATAAGGAGAGCGAGTGAGGAGGTTCTTTTTACTGTTGGACTCCACAATCCCATTTAACTTAGTCCCCATTTTACCAAACAAGGGCTTCAAGTCCTATATAAAACAACCCCTTTTTTGGTGTGTGATAATGGTCTTCAATCCACAATTCCTAACACAATTTCCCCCTTTCGTTTATATAAGAGATGAGTTCAAAATAACCTTTTTAGAGTGCTAATAATTATTTTTAACACATAAAAAACTATATATTTTTTTAATGATAATTGTAAGACTCAATTTTTATTTTTATTTTTTTGTTATTAGAATTTGGAAAAGGGTTCTTTTAGCCGTTAATTTTTTTTTCTTTCTTATGGTAGGTTGGTTTTGTCGTCTTAATTATATTTTTTCTTGGCTGGCTTGTTTTGATTAATTGGGTTTTTGAAAATATCAGAAGGACTACAATTATTGACCTCGACGAACACGGGGCACTTGTACTGGCTGGTGCAGTAGTCAACATCTAAAGTATACGTCATTCTGTACATTTTGTAATTTTCTGATCAAGTAACATGCATACATTCATAAATAAAAATATTTTCTCTATTCGATATATTTTATTTAATAGCTTTTTAAAGTTCAACTTCTGTAAAAACTTGTGATGCTTCCACTTTCTAGTATTTATTTGTTGGCTTTTTATCATAACTGGTCTTTAAGATTTACGAAATTATCATCTTTCGTTCTTAATGCGTTTTTGTGGCACTAATTGTCCTTAAGATTAGTCTTCACAAATCAAAATGGTCTATGTCATTAGTTTCCATCAAATTTTCTGTTAAATTGATGACGTGACACACAAATGAAGCATACACATCCAATGGATTCAATTTCGTCATCTCTCCATTATCAATCTCGTCACTTCCTTTTGTTAATTCAATTATATAAATTATGGATTCAATTTTTTATATGTTAAAATGTGAGCATTCAATATCAAATTAATTAGCAACTTATTTATGTAAAATTTCTAGACCTTGTGGTGTAGGGCAACATTAAAATAACAGCTCCTATGTATAAATCTTCCACGTGTAAAATCAGTACATCCTGTGCTGTAAGTACCCATTCCTCTTCTCTCAATACCTCCACACAACTTTTCACACCTTATCTCTCACTCAAAGATATACAGAAATATCATCTCAAAGCCTCAGTCCCATCTCTCTCTCTCTCTCTCTCTCTCTCAATGGCACCTACAGTGACTTCAATGGAGGCATCTAATGGCCATGAAGTACCCAAAGTAGCAAGCATCAAAACACTAGCTGACTCAGCTGCCCTCACTTTTGTACCTTCTGAGTACACCTACACCAAAAATCCTAATGAACAAGGCGATGCAAACGACCCAGAGCATTCAATCCCAATCATTGATTTTTCCCTTCTCACATCAGGATCTCCTGATCAACGAGCAAAAGTGATTCAGGAGTTGCGCAGAGCTTGCGAGGAATGGGGCTTCTTCCAGGTATGTACCTTAATTTGTTTGTACATGCCTAGATTTATAGTAATGTTCTGTTGTCAGACTTACGTTGTTAGACAAATACTTATGTCTACCTTAATTATAATATCAACAAAGTATTTGTCAAACTGTAAAAGTTGGAAAAGAGAACATTTTCATACATATACTACATATACATCATATATGCGTATCTACAACTCTCATGATGGTTGACCCAAAAAAAAAAAAAAAACTCTCATGATGAAAGCTAATTAAGTATAAATTATATATATGGGAATTATTAGGTGACCAACCACGGTGTACCAGAGAGCCTGATGAAATCAATGATTGACGCGTCTCATAGATTTTTTGATCTGCCGGAGGAGGAGAAGAAGGAGTTCCAAACAAGGAACCTGTTGGACCCAATCAAGTGCGGCACCAGCTTCAACGTCGACATTGAAAAAGTTCGTCTCTGGAGGGATTTCCTCAAGGTCATAGCCCACCCTGAGTTCAACTCACTCTACAAACCTGCTGGATACAGCGAGGTTTCACTAGAGTTCAGCAAAAGAACCCGAGAGGTAGCCACAGAAATATTGAAAGGAATATCAGAGAGCTTAGGGTTGGAGGCTGACTACATAGTAAAGGCCATGAACTGGGACCGTGGCTTACAAATTCTGGCCGCGAATTACTACCCGGCTTGCCCACAGCCCGATAAAGCAATCGGTCTACCTCCTCATACCGATCATGGACTGGTGACCCTCCTCATTCAGAATGAGATGGGTGGCCTTGAAGTCAAGCACAAAGACCAATGGGTGTTGGTGAATGTTGCTCCGGGAGCTTTTGCTGTTACCATTGGTGACCAAATGCAGGTACCAAAATAACACCCACCTTTTTTTAATCCAAAACCCATCTTATCTAAGAATTACAATCTAATAATTCTCTACTTAGTTTCAAAAATTAATGGTACCCATTATTTATGTGTATGGTTAATTTTTTGTGGCAGATTTTGACAAACGACAAGTACAAGAGCATATGGCATAGGGCTGTTGTGAACAAGAAAGCTACAAGGATATCAATAGCTGTGCCCCATGGACCCTCACTGGACACACCAGCTTTACCAATCCCAGAGTTGTTAGAGAGAGAAGGCCAAGCCCCAAAGTACATTGGGATGACATATGAGAAATTCATAGAGCTTCAAGCAAGCCCTGCTGCGCTAATGAAACCTTTCTTAGACCACCTGAGGGTCAAGCATAACTGAAGCTACAGCCTACACATATATGCATATTCATTAGAGTCCTCTTATTTCCGTGAATAAGAGCTTTGTTGCTCCTATACATTGTCTTGTCCCGATTCTGATTTCATAATCTTATATATATGTTTATAGCTCTAACTATGCCATTTGGTGTCCCGATTTGATTTATTTTCAATTATAAACCACCATCTCTGATAAATGCAATTCAATGACCCTTATAAGAAAATTGACGGGGTACCGAAGGATTACTTCAGAATGCGAGTACTGAAGAAACAATGGCGGAGCTAGAGCCTATATATTGAAGGGGCCGCAATAATTGACAATTTTTTTATAAATAGCACACAAATTGTCAAGTTTTATATAAAACGTAAAGGAGTCTATGAAAATTGGGGGCTACAACCACTTCTAGCCTTGAAACAGGGAAAACACTATTTCGCTATCTTCAGTCAATAACACTTTGACAGTGTGACACGCTTGATAACACTTCCACATGACATAGCATTATAGATCGGAGATAGCAAAAAACAGTGTTATCCATGTTATAACTAAGTTTTTCTTGAATTATGCGGTTCCGCCCTTGTGAAAAGGCTTCTTGCTTGAGTTGTAATCTTAGAGTATCTCCAAGGGCAATGTCAAATATAAAACATTAAATTGAAATTTGATGTCTTACATGACAATTTGACGTATATTGCATGATTTCATTCCACCCGATATGTCTTTTGTGTTTAATAAAATAAGCAATCAATAAAGTAATGATAAATGAAGAAAGAGATATGTCTTTTGTGTTTAATAAAATAAGCAATCAATAAAGTAATGATAAATGAAGAAAGAGAAAGGCATAAAATAAAATAATGATAAATTGTAGAAGTGGTGACTCCAATTTGTGCTCCTCTAACACATGTAATAATTTTAAATAAAAGCCAAGATGGTACAAAGCTCAAATTAATGCTTTGTGGGCCATTTTGTTTAATAAGTTGCAAATTATATGCAAATAACGCTTAAAGCTTGAAGCAACAATTTTGATGTTGTGAAGGGTCAACACACCATTCCACGTCGAAATTACACTATTCGGTTGGAGTAATTTCTGCAAGTTTTTTTTAGCTGATTTGACATCTCCTTTTGGAGATGTTTTTAGGAAATATTTTTGCTCATCATTTTAACCCAGGGTGTACCCTCATCACCTTTCTTAACATGTGACATGTGTCCATTAGCATAACCATAGTTAACTCTTTACTTTATATTTATAGAACCATGGTTATGTGAATAGACACGTGTCAAATATTAAGAATGATGGTGAGGGTACACTTTGGGTTAAAGTGGTAAGCAAAAATGCTCCCGATGCTTTTATACTATTTTCTTTTGACATAGTAGATTGTTTCCATCGTGGTCAACATGGGTCATAAATTATAAATACAAAGTAATTTAACAAATTCTAAAAAAGTTAATACATACAGATAGGCCTGGGCACTAGTCATGATGGTACAGCATTGACCACATCCAAGCTCCCCAAACTGGAACTTTCAAACAATATGGTACGGTACGAGACTGTTGTTTTAGTTTTTTAGTACCGGATCATACCGAAGCCGATCGGTTTCGGTATGACACAGGACCTAGTGGCAGCACGGGTCAAGTTCCCAAATGTTAATGATATTGAACCTTTCCCTACATCTAAAGTATATTAAACTGGAAATCTCAAATACGAAAAGATAAAGCATATCAAATCACAAATCTTGACTGCCTAATAAAAAGAATATAGAATGGTATCAAAGACAATTGAAGTTCAATCCTTGGAGTTTAATTTGTGTCAATTACATTTGGGAAGTGTCTACAAGGATGCAAGGTTATTTTCTAATGTCTGATCCTATATTTAACAGGATTTTGGATGCCAACTCATCAAAGACAATTGAAGCCAACGTAGGAAAGCATAGTTACCAAGTCAAAAGAGGATTTGTTCCTTATTTAAAGAAGACCAGAAAATAGGGTTATCTTATGCTGGAGTTGAAGGAGAGTCAAAGAGCCGCTGCCATCGTCAAGTTCTCGAGCATCGTCACAATCCATAAGTTTTGTTTTATGTTTTCTAGTTTTTCAATTATGTTTTCTTTGAACATGAATAATTAAATTATTCTCTAGGGTGAGGACGACGCCCAAACATGGACAGTTATGATTTCTAATGTTATTTAATGGATTCTAAGTTTCTTTTAGATGAATGTTTAATCACTATTTTAATTGTTGCTATTTGTTTAAGTTCTTTGACTGATCACCAAGATGAATTTGAGGCAGAACTCGCAATATAATTCAATTAGTTTCTTGTGATTAAGTGTGGTGAATTACATTATTGCTTGACGAAGAATGATAGTTTGCTTGGTTCTCTCGTTTTCTAGAACGTAATGAATCCAACTTGTTAAATTTATACCTTAACTAGGATAGATTGTAGGATTGAATATATGATCTTTGTCTGAACTAGAAAAGAATCTTATACTTAAGGAAACTATGGTCTAGTGCCTGAAAAGGACTTAGATATGGGAATTATCATCTAAAGAATTGAAAGAATATGTTCAATGCAATGAAATCTAACTTGGATTGCTTGTGGTTGATTCCGAGCCCTAGACCTTCATCATTGTTTTTCAACCTTCAAATTCAACCTTTTTATTCTCAATTGTTTTTATTAATTTCTTGTTTGTTTCATAAACTTTCACAACAACAATCTCTACAAATTCACTTGTGTATCAGTTAGATTTAATTTAGGTATTCAAATATTAGATTAATTTGGAATCTTGGTGGGAACGATAATTGGACTTGTCAAACGCTATACTACATCATTCTTGTGCACTTGCAAGGACAGACCAACTTCTTTTCACGAAAACTCTCTCTCCGCTTTATGCTCTGTGTCTCTCCGAAAAAGAAAATAATGAACCCCATCCTTAGGTTAAGGCTTAGTATTTATAAGCCAAAGGGAATTGTCCAAAAATAAAGAAAATAATAATTATTTAGGAAGTAGATGAATAATAGGAAGGCCAAAAAGAAAAATCCAAACTAAGGAGGAAAATAAAAATAGGGTGCGGCAAAGAGAGAAAAAGGAGTATTTGGCTTTCGAAAGAATAAACCCATTTAGAAAATGAGAAAGAAACTGAGACTTGTGGAGGTAATCTTCTCCAACTCAAAGGAGGAAACACGACTCTGAGAAAAAATGGTCACGCCATCTTGCATTTTATTTTGACTTTGTTGTCCAATCAGGAGATCCCCTTTCACCGTCCCAAAGGCTCCAAGTCATTTATAAAAATCTTGCTTAGGAAAAGCTAAAGGAAGATGAACTTGCTAATGGGTCCCCCATTGTGGTGCCATGATGTTCGGATGTTGTCACCAAATTCAAGCCAAGTCAAAGTGTCACCACATTCCAGCCAAGTCAAGTGTCTCAACTCTACAAGGTCTAGCAAAATAAAGAAAGTGTTATTTATAATGTCAATAAATAAGTGAAAGAATAAATAGTCTTGGTTTGGGATAGATAACCAGCTATGAAAATCCAAGACTTTGGGTTGTCTTACCAGCCACCTACGAGACCCAAAATACAGCTGGGTAGAAAGATGGGTTGAGACATATTGGAGCCTCCACGCAGGTTCGAAACTTTGCTGCAACAATATTTGGCTTTCAAAGCAATTTCTGCAACTTGATTTGTCAAGTCTAAAGTATCGAAATCCCAATGGAGAAGTGATCGGTGCATATTTATATATCATTTTGTACCCTTCTAACTTATGATTTAGTTATGTTTTGAGTTAAAGTTGTGCTTTTAACTTCTTTTGTGTATGTTTCAGTGTTATAAGCTTAGGACTCACTAATTGCATTTTGGAGACAAATTAGCTCAAAACGGTGTCTGCAGATCAGTCAACTTCACGGATTGGACTGTACTTGCTCAAGAAGAACCAGATAATGAGCCATACATCATTGGAAAGCTACGGAAGTCTATTTTCTGTAGAATTTTACGGTTCATGATTCCGAGTCTTCTAGAGAAAGTTATACATGTTTTGGTAACCTAAGGTCAAATTCGGCAGCATCTGCGTTACTGGGCCAAAAATCACATTTGAAGGCCTTCCCGATTTTTCCTTGAGTTGGGCTGCATATGCTTGGAAAGATAAGACAAAGAGCTTCAAGATCCATATTTTTCCAGATTTTTCAGAATGGAGCCACAAGCCCAAAACGAGCCCACAAGCTGGCTGCAATGCATTGTCATGCATGACATATGCATGATGATGTGTTGTTGATTGTGGGAAAGTTTGGTGAAGCATATTCAATACCTATTAATTGAGTGGAATTTTGCAGCAGCAAATGTGCCAAAAGATGATGAAGTGGGAGTTGCAACACTAAGCCTTAAAGACAAGAGGAATTGTTTTCACATGTAATAGTGTGTTAGGTGAATTAAGTGTTGTAAGTTGGTGAAGTGAGTGTGGTAGGTAAACCTATTGTATAATTCAGATTTTCACTTCCCCTAGGCCTATAAATAGGGAAGTTCTCTAAGCTTGTAATAACACCCCAAGGGGGGGAGCTCTCAAACACTTCTCTAGAGCTCCCTTCCCTTCTCTCCCTCAAATTCTCTTAGTTTCTCTTGTAGTTCTCAATTGTTGTAATAAGATCATTTTACTAAATTCTCTTCTTCTAAATTCTTCAAACACTTCTCAAACACTTTCTTCTCCCTTCTCAAAGCTCTCAAACACATGCTCTTCCAAAATCCACAAAGTTCTCAAACACAACTTTCCTTTCTTCTCCAAATCTCTCAAACACTTCTCCCCTCTCTAAAGCTCTCAAACACTTACCTTCCTTTCTCTTCCAAATTTCCCATGCTCTCAAAACACTTCACAAACACTTTCTCTCCCTTCCTTCATCAACTTCCCAATGTTCTCAAACACTTCTCCATTCTCTTTAACATTCTCCAAGTTCTCAACATCCTCCAAGTTCTCAAACACATCTCTCTTCTCTTTCAAACATCCTCAAAGCTTCCCAAACACCTTCTCTTCCAAATTCTCAAGTTCTCAAATGTGTACAAAACCTTTTTGCTTCGTTTGTTTTCATTTCTGTTTTGTGTAGGAAAATTGAATTGGATCATTCAATCACCAATCCCTGTGGAATCGACCTCGCACTTACATATGCTATACTACCGAACGGCTCGTGCACTTGCGAGTATCACAAGTTGAGGATGCAGCTGAATCCATTTTGGTGCAGCTGAATCTACGCAACAAGTTTTTGGCGCCGTTGCCGGGGAATTGGTAACATTGTTTCATTCTATTTGGTTTTCCTACTTTTTATTATTTTTATTTTTTGTATATAACTAGACAGTTTCATGTTTTAAAGCTAATGAGGTTAATTTATAAGTTGTGTTTGTAGTCCAACGGACAAGGACAATTGCCTGACAAGCAAGAGAACTGGGTTTGAGTCCCAGCTTACACAACACAAAAGAGGTTCAAGTAGCATGTTCATTATTTCTAGTTTATGGTTTCATTCACTTGCTCTTAATTAAATATCTTGTCCAAGTTTACATAAACACCATATGACTCTTGGACTGATTAGTGAATGAATGGGTAGATATTGAAGACAAACACCATGTTTAAATTCTACTTGGTTCTTTATTGTTCTTCTTGTTCTTAATGGGTTTGGAATTTGTGTTTAGACTAAACACCATAGCTAAATACTTTTTCTGAATACTTGATTAAAACCACACACCATATGGATAATCATATTTGAGAAAGAACGAACTCCATAAACTAGTTTAATTTACTTTGTTGCTTGTTGCTTGAAGCATGAAATTGGATGTGTGTTGATTTTCCTTTTATTTCCTAATCCTTTTAATTCCATTTCAAGTTTGTGTGTTTGTTTTAGCAATATATGACAGCTTAATAAAAATGGAGAGAGATGGCAACCTCAATCATAAGAATGGGAAGTGTGGAGCAGTGGGAGAAGTCGCGACCTCCAAATGCATCCATACTCGACCTAATCGCTTCAAGGGGGAGCATTTCAATCCTTTCTCTTCTTTAAATTCCGTTTATTTCTTGGTTTGTTTCTTTTAGTACAACAATTTATGTCATTTGTTTGAGTTTGTTTAGAGTACTTAGTTCATTTTCATTTATGGTGTTGTTGTTTCATTTTATCTTAATTTTTTTTTCTTCTTATCTTAAAAACTAAAAATTCAAAATTCAAAAATTCAAAAAGATTTTTCATATGAGCTGACTTATGGTAACTCCAGGAAGCACTTCCGTCAATACAGTGTCTAGGAGTTCTTTAGGCGACACCTTCGGTGTCTAAGAAGTTTGGGTTTTAAGCGGGACCATTGTGACCCCTCCAACCTTCCCGGATCCCCTGGCTGTGTTTTCTGAGGCCCTTAACTGGTCATCCGTGAGTTGCTTGTATATTCGTGTGTTTTTAAATTAAGTTTTTTTTTATTTTCTTTGTTTTCTTTTCTGTTGAGTCTTTTGTTTTTGTTTTGTTAAGTTAGTCTATGTATTTATTTACGTGGTATGGTTAGTTAGTTTCTAAGTGTTAAAACACATTTTTATTTCACTTCAAACTCTGCATTACAAAAAAAAAAAAACATTTAAAAAAAAAAACAAAAAACCATTCAAGTGAATTAAAAAACAACATCATCGTCATTTTCTTCTTCTTCTTCATCTTCATCATCTTCATCATCATGGCTTGCCTCTATTCTCTCTTACTTGCAGAATCTGCAGCAGCTCTACATGGTCCTCATTCTTTTTCTGCAGTGCTTCCACATGCTGATTCGCAGGAGAGCCGCTTCTGGAGGTCCGCCACCATAGCCTTCAAGGAAGCCACTTCCTCGCTCAGCGCGGCACACTCCCGTGTTCTCGCCAACAATCGCATGCCTAAATTGGTAGCCGAGACCGCATGGAGCACCGTTAAATTGTGGGACTCCTCCACTGCAGCCTTTTTGGACCTCTGTGCCACATGCAGGTGATCTGCCGATGTGAGTTCACTGCCAATCATGCTGCCCAGCAGCACTGCTCTGTTCGGCACCGCCTCAGAAAAAGTTCGGTATTACCTCAGCAAAGTTTGAGGCCGTACCGTGATGATATGTGGAGTTTGGGAAGACAGGGTTTGGACGAGCCCTTATCTGGGCATTTGGTGGTGCAAGTGAGAGCTCAAGGTTGAGATCATCAAGGTGAGTGCATGAGGATGCCATTTGTTTTGCTTTTGAATTTTTTGATGTTTTTCCTTGAGTTTGCAGGAAGAAATGCTGGGTATCATCCGCTTGCAGAGATGTGGTTTAAATAGGCATATGCTGATGAGAGAGAGCCAACACCATTTCGGATTTCCCGGGCATGCTCGACCTAATCGCTTCAAGGGGGAGCACCTTTACTTTACTTTACTTTTTTTTTTCCCCGTGTTTTCTGGTGTTTTATGTTTTTGCCCGTTACTTTCATTTTCTAGTGTTTTGTGTTTTTCCCTTTCGGCTATCACCTTTGTCTTATTTTTGTTTGAGAAGTGTGTTTTCTTTTCCGTTTATCGTCTTTGTTTTATTTTAGTTGGGAAGTGTGTTTTCTTTTTCTCTTTCTTTTTCCTTCTGCAACTTTACTCTTTTATTTCTGAAAACAAAAATAACAAAAACAAAAACAACCAAAAAATAAAAACAGTAGAAATCATTTCTTCACGTGCTAGGTGTCTCGACCATAGGAGCTTTGAGTTTGGCCCTCTGGCTGTCCTCTTCCGGGGCTTCACGTACAGCCTCTTGGGGCTCACCACTTGAGCTCCCAAAGATCGCAATCTTAGCTTGAGCATAACTACTCTCGCGATCTGCTTGCTTGCGTTTACCCGGTCGGTCTAGGTCCTCCAGCTCTTTCTCATGTCACGAGAATACAACTCTACCATCTTTGATAGGCTTTTATTCTCGTCCCGCAATACTTCTAGCTGGTGTCGATTCACCTCTACTATCCTTGCCCTCTCCTTTTTCAAGCTTTTTATAGCAGTCTGACACTCTTCAACCATACTTCGCTCCGCCGCTCACTGACCTTTTAGAATCTCTACCTCATGGGACTTCGCAAGTAGGCGATGACCCAAGCTTGCAACACATGCTGTACTCTGCACGCTCAGTGCCAGGGCATCACTCGTGACCCGGTTGTCATCCCTTGTCCCGAACACACGTATATCTTTAGGAGTTACTAAATTTCTGCCAACTCCAATGGCAACATCGTTGTCCAGGAGTATTGAGTCATTGACAGGTCAGAGGCCCCCTTGCGGAGGCAAAGTAGGGTACCCATACCTGGTGCCGCCTGCTTGGCCCCATGTTTGAGTCGGTGGAGCTAGGTTGAGATCCAACGAAAATGGGTAGTTAGAGGCCATTTGATTTCTCACTCGCTTTTCTTCTTTCCTTCTATTCTCTTTTGTGTTTCTGAGTTTGTGTTTTTTCATCTCTTCTTTTTCCTTCTTATAGACTTAGTTTGCTAAACCCTAGCCATTACAGCGTCTTAGCATTTTCTGAATCTCCAGGATCCCTTGAGTCCCACAACCTTCTCGCTTTCCAACCATACCTAATTAATTTATCACGACGTGTCTTTTTTAACGGACGCGTTCAGCAAAGTCATCTTCGCGCCTTTCCATAGCCCGTAATTTGTGCTTGTAGAGTCTGCGGCGCCTCTATGCGTCGACACGTGTCTCGCCCTGTCAGTTGGTCCCTTACACTAACCGAGACATCATGACCCATGTTCTTTTAAAATAATAATAATAATAATAAAATAAAAATAAAAATCAATTGAACATGTGGGCTTCGGGTTTTCACTGTTGTTTGGGTTTCAAGATGGGTTAATTTAATTGTGGGCTTTGGGCTTCAAATTTTTTTTGGGTTTCAGAATTGTGTGATTAGGGTTTACTGTTTCATTTTTTTCGTTCGTTCGTTTGTTTTGTAATTTTTATTTTTGTAATTATTGTATTTTATTTGTGTATTTTAATTCTTGTGTGTTTTATGATTTTTTATTTACTTTAGTACCTTTCATTTCTTGTTATGACATTGTTTGTGGCTAATTTTTAAACATTGAGGACAATGTTCATTTCTAGGTTTGGGGGTATTGGAGTTTAGCAAGTAAATTTGGTTTGTCTTAAAAAAAAAAAAAAAAATTGCTTGTGTTTTTTTAATTTTGAGTCCTGTTTTATTTTGTTTTGTTTTTGAGTCACTTTCCGAACACATATGATGAGATTGTGATAAATGTTGCATGACTTAAATGAAAATTGGATTTCATTTCATTTTATTTTATTTTATTAAAAAAAAAAGTAAAAAATTAAATAAATAAATAAAATTTGGCATTGTTCTAGCATGATATGCTTGAAACCTTCTTTACACTTGCCATTTGTTTCATAATTTTCCAATTGAAGGATTTGCATGATCTAAAGAATTGTATGAAGCATAAATTAGACTTATATAACCAACCATATAAAGTGAGCTTTTGAGCCTTGTACTTCATTTCTTGAGTGTTATACACATACTCTTAATTTCTTGTCATCTAAGTTGTTGTTTGATCTCATTATTCATTGATTTGGTTGAACACTTAAAAGTCATTCATTCTTATGCAATTTGATTCCATGACATTTAAGAAATGATATTAAGGCTACCTTTGGATCGTTTGTGCCTTTCAAGCTAACCTTATGCATGCTTAAGCATGATTTTCCATTGTTAACCATTTTGAGCCTACATGTAAACCTTTTCTTTCATTTACCAATTATATTTCCTCGCCTTAGCCTGAAAAACAAATATTTACCTTTCTAAGGAACTCATGAGCTTTAATTGGGATGTGTTTTTCATACTCGGTTTGGGAAGAGGTGTTACATTTCAAAAAAATATATATTCACACAATTGGTGAAAGAAAAGAGTAAAGTTGTGATTAAGTGGTGGTTGACTGAAAATTCATTTTTGGGCCTTCAAAATAAATTGGTGGTTGTTCAATAAAGGAGTGAATCATTGTAAATGAAGGTATAAGGAGTTTTGATCATGTAAAAATAAATTCTCATTGTGATGATTCGAAGTTTTGTAAACAATTGTTTTATGCTCTTATATTTTGAGTTCCTTGGACTTTGTTTTATCCATACCCTTCATTTCTTACTCACCTTACACCTTTGGCCCCATTACAACCTATGTTAAAGACCTAAATTGATCTTAAAAGTCATGTGGTTGAATTGCATACATTTTTCTACTTTTAAATGTTTGGCATCCTTCTTGAGATCATATTAATGCAAATTCTTCATCTTTCTATTTCGAGTTAAGTCCTTTTTGGTTTAACTATAATCTCATGTTTATAACTGAGTGTTGCATTATAACCCTCTTCCGAGTGATTCATTTGTGAGAGGACAACTTTGGTGAGATTTGAAGTTGAACTTGTGCTTTGTATGATTTTTGAAATTGTGTGAAAACTAAGATTGGGAAATTTGTTGCATTTGGCTATCACACTACCACACTTTGAGCATGTTGTGTTTTGAACTTTGCCACCTTGTGAATAATGTCTAAAATATAGCTTTTATTGTTAAAACGTTTAAGTCATGTGCATGAGTCATTTCTCTTCAGAAATGTTCGGGAAGATTGTTTTGAGTCTTATTTTTGTTTTGTTTTTATTTTTATTTTTGATTTTGCTTTTATTTTTGTTTTTGTTATTTTGCTTAAGGACTAACAAAATTTAATAAGTTTTCTAACCTCTTTATTTTGTAGAGTCAGGAAAACGTTTGTGGGTATCGTATTTTGTTAAACCCTCAGGAGACACAACTCCTCCTACTAGGGATGCCTAGAGGTTTAAAGGCTTGTTGCATACGCTAAATGCAATCGAGTTACCTACGAAAGTGGTCTTGTTAACTTCTTATTTTATTTTTATCTTTGTTTTCCGTTTGTTTTGCTCGAGGACTAGCAAAATCTAGGTTTGGGGGTATTTGATCGGTGCATATTTATATATCATTTTGTACCCTTCTAACTTATGATTTAGTTATGTTTTGAGTTAAAGTTGTGCTTTTAACTTCTTTTGTGTATGTTTCAGTGTTATAAGCTTAGGACTCACTAATTGCATTTTGGAGACAAATTAGCTCAAAACGGTGTCTGCAGATCAGTCAACTTCACGGATTGGACTGTACTTTCTCAAGAAGAACCAGATAATGAGCCATACATCATTGGAAAGCTACGGAAGTCTATTTTCTGTAGAATTTTACGGTTTATGATTCCGAGTCTTCTAGAGAAAGTTATACATGTTTTGGTAACCTAAGGTCAAATTCGGCAGCATCTACGTTACTGGGCCAAAAATCACATTTGAAGGCCTTCCCGATTTTTCCTTGAGTTGGGCTGCATATGCTTGGAAATATAAGACAAAGAGCTTCAAGATCCATATTTTTCCAGATTTTTCAGGATGGAGCCACAAGCCCAAAACGAGCCCACAAGCTGGCTGCAATGCATTGTCATGCATGACATATGCATGATGATGTGTTGTTGATTGTGGGAAAGTTTGGTGAAGCATATTCAATACCTATTAATTGTGTGGAATTTTGCAGCAGCAAATGTGCCAAAAGATGATGAAGTGGGAGTTGCAACACTAAGCCTTAAAGACAAGAGGAATTGTTTTCAAATGTAATAGTGTGTTAGGTGAATTAAGTGTTGTAAGTTGGTGAAGTGAGTGTGGTAGGTAAACCTATTGTATAATTCAGATTTTCACTTCCCCTAGGCCTATAAATAGGGAAGTTCTCTAAGCTTGTAATAACACCCCAAGGGGGGAGCTCTCAAACACTTCTCTAGAGCTCCCTTCCCTTCTCTCCCTCAAATTCTCTTAGTTTCTCTTGTAGTTCTCAATTGTTGTAATAAGATCATTTTACTAAATTCTCTTCTTCTAAATTCTTCAAACACTTCCCAAACACTTTCTTCTCCCTTCTCAAAGCTCTCAAACACATGCTCTTCCAAAATCCACAAAGTTCTCAAACACAACTTTCCTTTCTTCTCCAAATCTCTCAAACACTTCTCCCCTCTCTAAAGCTCTCAAACACTTACCTTCCTTTCTCTTCCAAATTTCCCATGCTCTCAAAACACTTCACAAACACTTTCTCTCCCTTCCTTCATCAACTTCCCAATGTTCTCAAACACTTCTCCATTCTCTTTAACATTCTCCAAGTTCTCAACATCCTCCAAGTTCTCAAACACATCTCTCTTCTCTTTCAAACATCCTCAAAGCTTCCCAAACACCTTCTCTTCCAAATTCTCAAGTTCTCAAATGTGTACAAAACCTTTTTGCTTCGTTTGTTTTCATTTCTGTTTTGTGTAGGAAAATTGAATTGGATCATTCAATCACCAATCCCTGTGGAATCGACCTCGCACTTACATATGCTATACTACCGAACGGCTCGTGCACTTGCGAGTATCACAAGTTGAGGATGCAGCTGAATCCATTTTGGTGCAGCTGAATCTACGCAACAAGAAGGTTGTTAAAAATTATCTTGGCTGATTTGGGTCAAAGTCCATTTAGATTGACCATGGTTTGGAGCAAAGAAGAAAGGCTGTTGTAGCTGATGATTCCTTTGGATACATACGCACTTATAGGGAGTTTCTTTGGCTTCCACAAGCCTACACGAAGTACTCTGACTGGACCCACGATGTTTGAATAAAGAACCATCAGTTTTGGATATGAATTCATATATATATATATACATAAGGGGGTGAATCCGTGGCACCACAAATTTGACACAAGTTTTGACACAATTTTATAGCCTTTAGATGCAAGCACTTTCAAGGGCTAGATTAAATGTGATTCTTTTTCTTTAAATAATTGTTTGTTGAAATTATTTTTAATTAACTTACTATAATATTTTATCTCTCTTCATTTATATTTTCCCAACTTCCTAAAAGCATTAACATTTTCTCTCCCGTCATCTTCTTCTTCATGCCTTTACTTCTATTTTTTCTTCTTCTTCCAATTCTTCTTTCTGCCTTTGACAATTTCTATCATTACCAGCACTAAACAAGTAGCTCTTCTCCCTCCCATATTTCACATGTTAGCCATTAATTTTTCCCCCAAAGATTTCAATTAATATAATAAATAAATGGTATGATCTAATTCTCTTCGAGTATGAAATTTTTTTTCTTCTGATCCTGTCTTTTTATTCGTTTGGGGTTTGGTTCAACTACTGTCTTTCTCTCTTGCAGCAAAATTTGGAGAGGTTTATCTTGCAGTCTTGTATGTTGGTTCTTTAGTTAATTTCTTGAGCTTTGAGTCTCTAAATCCTTGGATTACTTTCTATTTGAATTTCTTTTGCCTCTTACAGTTGTGGATTTCTTAATGTCTTTTACCATGAGAAGTTCAAGTTCATTCTCAAATAGTTTAGCATCTAACTGCAGCAAAAAGTATCCATAGCTTCTTAGCACAAATAACAATTAAGATTTTCAAATAATCTCCAGAATATTTAGCAAAATTTGCATGAAGTGTTGGAGTGGAAAAATCTGGAATAGATCCTTGCGTGTTTGGAGATCAACTCAGAACTTTGTTTCTAGATAAAGGAAAAAAATTTAAATTAGAAAAAAGGTCAAACTCAAAACATGAGAATAAATGAGATTGGAGGAGATGGAGAGATTTTAGCCTACATTTATGTAGGAGTGGGCACGGTCCGGATTGGATCGGTTTCACGTCAAAACTACGGCCAAACCAATTAAAATATAACAGTTTGGTTTGGTTCGGTTTGGATAAAAGTTATAAGGGAAACCGAACCAATCCAAACCAATTTAAGACGGTTTGGTTCGGCCGGTTTGGGCCTAAGCCCAATTCTCTTTATTTTTGCATTTTTTCAACATTATTAGCCCAATTATAACCAACAAATTCACAACTTACTTCTTACATAAATCATCTTCTAGAGTACGAAACCGTTCTAAAGCTCAAAAGGTCATAAAACTTCATATTTCACTAACTAATATAGCTCAATTCAAATATTCATATATAGTTATTAACTAATTAGAGTATTACATATATAAAATAAAATAAAATAAACAAATATACACATAAACGGTCCGGTTTGATTTAAGTCGGTTTACAAAAGCTCAAAACTAAACCAAACCAAACTGGTTTTGACTAAGAAAAAGTCAAACGTTTTGAAAGCCAAACCGGTAATTATGGTTTGGTTCGGCCGGTTTCATCAATTCGGCCGGATTGATGCCCACCCCTACATTTATGTTACCTTGAAAAGTGGTGAGTTTAATATTTTATTTTATTTGTTATGTTATCGAAATAAAATAAATAAATAATAAAACCACATTTAATCTTAGCCCTTGAAAGTGCTTGCATTTAAAGGCTATAAAATTGTGTCAAAACTTGTGTCAAATTTGTGGTGCCATGACTTGAGATAAGACGTATTAAATAGTATTCTGACAAAAAGAAGTTGTGACATTGAAATATCAAAAGTCATATTTGTAACCAAATGGCTATTTGGCCAACGAGACTTGATTGCCCATAGTCTGGGCATCCATGCAAATATATGTTGAATGTTGGGGAGGCATTACAGCTTGGAAGATTGGAGATTTGAATGAAGGCCAACTTAGTGGCCTATGAACCCTATATATATATATATATTAATATTGAAAACTAAGGAGTCATGTAGACCTTGGCCAAGTTTCTTGCATAGATTCATTGGAATTCCAAGCCACCCAACATCGGTGGATTATGTTCAATCAAAATTAGAGACTTCGAAAGCCACATCATCTCACCAGATGTTAAGACCAAGTCACCAGATGTCAAGTCCAATCCACAGAAGTAGGCCCAAAACCTCTGGATGTTTTCACGCACGCGTGACGAGATCTATTCAAGGAAAGCAATCAAAGAGAGTGATGTCAATCTGGAACATTCTTAAGGAGGAGAGAATCAAGTGATCAGATTTGCAATCCAATGATCCCATTTGAATCAATCCCTCGAATTTAGGAAACCACACAAGGAAAGATTTTGAACGAAGTTGACCTTTGGTCATTTAATGGCCAGCCCATGGGCTGACGAATGCCCCTATATAAACTACATTAGACAGAGCGAAAGACCCCAACATCAGACACAAAAACCTATTTTTTGTCTTTCAATTTTCTATCCATAGACTAGGTTTTTATTTTCCAAGCAAGTAGACTAGATTAGTTCTTCACTTTCATTAGTGTAAGTTTAATTTCTTGCATTTTCCTTTACTTTGTTCTAAGATTCAAGCTTATCGCTTTATTTTTAATTGTTATCGAATTCTCTTTAAGTTTAATTTAATTTTAGATTGCTTTATTTTATTGTCTTTATCATTTATATCGTTCTTATTTCGTTCTTCGTTTAATTTACATTTATCTATTGCTTTGATTTATTTTATCGCACTTTAATTCTTGTTTTTAAGTTCAATCGCATCTTTTAATTTAATTTGCATCATTATCATTAAAATCTCAAAAGATGCTAAAATGCCCATACGAAACCTAACCATCCTCGATTCCGAGGAAGTGAAAGGACCTAGGCCAAGATGAGGTTCCTTGCTTGGCCGATCAATCGGCTGGTTAGAAGTCAGAAGCGCGAACATAACAATCCAACCTTTTCCATTCAAGCCAATCAATGGCTTGGTGGTGGCACGCCTACGCAATTCAAGAGAAGAAGGACCAAAAGTTCCTTCCAACGACCACCTTGGCCGAAAAGAGGGAAACACATGGCAATGCAACAAATCCTTAACCTGAGGGTTGTCAAGAGGGCTTATCTTGACTTTGTTGCCCATGTACTCTCTGTTCAGTCACTTCAACCTGCTATTCTCTTTTGCATTATATTGCTTTTCAACAATCACTACAACTCCAATTTGCATATTAGAACTGGATCTTGATTCCAATTACAAAGGTGAGTTATTAATGATTTCTTCAACTGGGCTTTCAATTGGTTCTCTTTGTGTTGCACTGACTGAATTCTTCTTTTCCAACTCATATAGATAGCCAAATACAAGAATATTGGCTTCAACTCTCAGCCAATCCAATGCAGCCCACTGCTCAACCAAAATTACCAGCTGCAAATGACTTTAGTTTCCAAAATTGATGGTAAACCTCTCTAACTCTATCTTTCTGGTGATGGTCACTTAGACCAGTTGTGGTTATAATTTGACACTTGCACAGATGTACTCCAGGTGTTTGATAAAATGATAGAGTGAGTTCCCGAGATTTTGTTGAGTTGATAAATCAACCCCTTTCGATCCCTTAAGCTTCCAAAATCATAATTTTAGCTCCAAACCCTTGCTAGGAACGAATGCCTACAAAATCTTCACTGAATACATTAAACTAACCAATTTCATACAAAAACAAGCAAATATAGATAGATTATTTATGCAAGATATTAATCTATCAGGCATCGAATGAGGGAAAGCAGACAACCTCAAAGCAGATCGATGAGAACCCAAGCTAGCAAGACCCCATCATCGACTATTTGGTGAATGAAAGTTTGCCAAAGGACAAGTCCGAAGTCAGAAAGGTCCAGCATATATCAACGAGATATTACATGCAGGGAGCAAGGTCATTCGCAGATCTTACTGAAGTGTATCATTCGCAGAACAGCCCATAGCCATCCATGCAATAAACCATCGATTTAGTGGGTCCTATGTCGCCGGCTCCTGCCAAGAAGAAGATGACGATCGTGGCCACCGACTTCTTTACTAAATTGGATATGAAAATCCAATTGCATTTGTGATTGTAATTACTAGTTATCGAGTTGGCAATCAATGACTCTCTATTTGTCAATTATTGACAAGCGAATTTGAATTTTTTGAAAAAAAATAAACAAGCCTATTTATTTAATATTGTGTATAGGACAATACTTGGCTTCTGATATATCAGGAGCCATTCCTCCTCAATACAAGATGTGGCCTTCTTAAAAAAAACGACACATGTTTTTTTTTTTTTGGGTTTCACTGACTCTCCCTTTCTCTTCTCACCCACTCTCCTCTCCTCCCCCAGCTCTTTCTTCTCTCATCTCCCCATCTCTGTCTCTTCCCACGTTTTTTTTTTTTGGTTTCACTGACTCTCCCTCTCTCTCTTCTCACCCACTCTCCCCAGCTCTCTCTTCTCTCTTCTCTCATCTAACCATCTCTATCTCTTCCCATGTTTCTTTTTTTTTTCACCGACTCTCCCTCTCTCTCCTCACCCACTCTCCTCTCCTCCCCCAGCTCTCTCTTCTCTCTTCTCCACATCTTTGTCTCTTCCCCTACAACTCTTTAAAAGAAATTTTCAGCCCATTTCTCTTCCCATCGCTGCTCCTCCATCATCATCACCCAAACACTATGTATTGATTTCTCTCCTTTTTAATTTTTAATTTTATTGAGTTATTTATTGGGGAGTTTTGGAAATTTTGGGAATGGTGGAAGAAAAAGATGGAGAGATGGAGAGAAGAGAGAAGAGAAAGCATGGGAGGGGAGGAGAGGTGAGTGGGTGAGGAGAAAGAAAGAGAGTCTGTGAAAGAAAAAAAATATAAGAAAGAAAAACAAGTGTCATTTTGTAAGAAGCCACATCTTGTATTGAGGAGGAATGGCTCCTGATATATCAGAAGCCAAGCATTGTCCTTGTATATATATGCCAGCGCGCAACATTGTTACACAATTATATCTAGTGGAGAATTGTGTCTAATATTATATGAGAGGTGAGTTCGATTCTCACTTACGTTGTATTCCAATGGTTTCTCTTTTACTTTTTATTTTTTTGTGTACACATATGACACATATGACACATCACACCACAAAAGTAGTCATGTTTTCTTGAAATATTTTTTTTCTCTCATTACTTTTATAGTTGTAAGTTTGTACAACAATCGAAAAAAAGAAGAGGAAAACACAAGGGGTCAGTCTCTATAAAAAATAATAATTATCACTAATTAAAAAGTTAAAATGTTCGTAAAACAAAGCAACATTAAATTATAAGGAGCCACTATAAGTTATTTCTTTTTCCTCAGATTTAGGAGCTCCTAGAGGTCTCTCCATTTTAGTAGGTATTTAGAGAGCACGGTTGGAGTTGTATTTGTCCAATTTCTCCCTAAAATTTTGTCTAAGGAGGTGGTTTAGGGAGCTCATTGAGGATGCTTTTAAGCGGCCACAAAGTAGTTTGATGGCAGTTAGCTTTGACATCATTGATATGCTCAGTACATGGGCACCTCAATTTGGATAAAACGTTTGCCCTTGGCCCAAGTTTGGCAATCTGGGCCGAGTTGGCTTTTCAATATCCACTTGGCCCAAATTCTACTTTTTAGCAAAATTGGCCATGATGGCCAACTTTTGGGTTTTTAAAACGTGTAAAGGCCCAAAAATCTTTTCCATGTCAATAACTTAATTGGGCCCAAAAGTGGTCAAAACTAGGTCAATATCAAATACCCACCACCATTGCAGTTGGACGTCGAAAAAGTAGTTTGAGGAGTATTATTAGTTGAAGAAGGTCATGTTGAGAAATAGGAATCCCACATTGGAAATTTGACTAAATAAAATACAAAATATAATGAATGCTGAGAAAGTAGACAAGCTGGAGCAACAAGAGTTTTTTTAATCCTACGTTAGCTGATGAGGAGTGTGAGCACCACGTATTGAGTAAGGGTGAACATTTAAGCCCAACATGTGAACATCACATGTTTGGTAAGGGATAAGAGCACATGTCCAGGAATTCAAGTACAGTCAATCAACCCACTATGATACCATTGTGTTCACATGTTGCGCTCACCTTTACCCAATATGTGATGCTCACGTGTTGGGTTTGAATGCTTGACTCCGATGTGGACTTAACTCCACGTGTGGCCCACTATGTGTTGGCCCTGAAGAATATAAGTCCCACATCGAAAACTTGACTAAATGAAATACTAAATGACACAACTCCTAATAAAATCGAAGCCTTTTGTGCTAAAACCCCACACTTACTCGACTTGGTAGGTAAGTTGAGGACAATATCGGTGTTACTAGTAGTGGGCCACTAGCTCATCTCTCTGAAATTTAACATGGTATCTGTTGGTGCAAAAAACTAGACAGGTAGTGATCGGACCAACTTACAGATGGTGTAGAAGATCGAGGGATCAAATCTGCCTTCAGGAAGCGCCTCCTAATAGCTAGCGATGTTGGATCTGCCCAATGAAGTAGGAGAAAGCAGAGGGCGAGACCAAAGGCACCGGTATGGTACCAACCGAAGGCCCTCTGATGCTAAAGTTAGTCCAAGGAGAGAGGAGTTAGCTATAGACGATGCAAGGGCATGTATGTCTAGTAAAATTCACTCACCTTGTACCCTGGGGCAAATGGTTATTTTATAGGGAGTCTTGGGTGTCCTCTTGGTGTGAAGTTTCGATATGAGATTTGTGGGAGTGACCTCAGAGGCCGCTACATGTCCCAACCAATGTACTAGTGGGGAACCCAAGAAAATCCTGCAAGGTACATTATGAGAGGTTGAATCGGCAAGGGGTGTCGAGCGCACTTGCCGATTGTGGGCCAGGAGTTGAGTAATTGGCAGCTGGTGCCAAGGGCACCTACCAATTGTGGGCAGAGGATTTGCCAGCGTTAGCTAAGGGGCCATGCTGGGCATATAGGTCGTTGGTGCTGAAGGCATTGGCTGATTGTAGGGCTGGGCTTTGCCAGCATGGGGCCACAAAGCCCTATTTGGTGTCAGATCCTTTCCACGTGTCATGGCATGAGAGGCCAGTCAGATATGGTACAAACCGTATCAGAGCAAGGCTTCACGTGTTTGGCCTAACAGCCACATGTTCTCCCACGTCTCCCAATATGTGTTGTCCATGTGTTAGGCTTGAAAGTTCGCCACATGTGCGGGGTTGTGTTGAGACGTTGTTGTCCCACATTGAAAAGTTAAGGGACCTAGCCTAGATTTTTAAGGAGTTGACCTACTCCCCCCAATTTCCAATTGGTTTTGGAGTGGAACCTCAACTTCCTTCATGGTATCAGAACAAGGCATCACGTGTTGGGCCCAACGGCTACACGTGCTCCCATGTCACCCAATATGTGTTGTCCATATGTTAGGCTTGAAAGTTTGCCACGCGTGTGGGGGCGTGTTGAGAATGTTTGTCCTACATTGAAACGTTAAGGGATCTAGCCTGGGTTTATAAGGAGTTGGGCTACTCCCCCCATTGTCGATTGGTTTTGGGGTGGAACCTCAACATCCTTCATGGTATCAAAGCGGGTTAATTAACTGTGCCTGAATTACTGCGCTTGTACCCTTACTCCTTACCCAACATGTGATGTTCACATGTTAAGCTTGAATGTTTACCCTTACCCAATACGTTATGCTCATGTGTTGGGCTTGAATATTTGACTCCGATATGGACTTAACTCCACATGAGGCCCACTATGTGGTGGTCCCACGTGAGAGGGCGTGTTGAAAAATATATAAGTCTCACATCGGAAACTTGACACAATGAAATATAATATATAATAAATGACACCACTCCTAATAAAACCGAGGCATTTTGTGATAAAACTTCACACCTACTAAACTTTGTAAGTAGCTAAGTTGAAAACAATATTGGTATTGTTAGCAGTGGACTGCTAATCCGTCTCTCTTAAATTTAATAGGTAACAATGGGGAATTGGAGACGCCGTAGTACTCGACAACAAATTTTGATAATCTAATCTCCATAACATGGAAGACATTTTTTTATTTTTCTACTTCTTATCCATTCAAAAAGTAAAAGACAGAAAATTAAACAAAGAAAGTAATAAATGATCTGTAGGCTAAAGGAAGCCATCACTTTCCTGGAAAAAGAAGTACACCGTTTTCATATTAATTCAGAAATTACGATATTTTATTGGTTTTTTCATCCTACTCAATTACTTGTAAAGTAGGTTTCATTAGTTCGAACGTTAATCAAAGAACTTTGCGCTTGACAAGAACAAAGAATCCAACAGCCATGCGATCGTCATGAACAAGGGGCGCACTTCCTGCAATATTTTTATTCTTCGAGTATCGATCAAAAAGCGGTTCTATAATTTCATCCCCCAGGTGTTTTCTGAGAATGCTCTCCGTCCCAGCTCTACATCCTTGTGCACTAGGCAAGCTAAAAGGCATCTGACCTATGCTCTCCAATGTCAATATATCAAAGCACCCATTTTCTTCTATTAGTGCCCTCAACTCCTCCACAGATGGGCAGTAGACGGGCAAGTTGAAAGAGTCAAATTTATCTTCGCTTAATAAGCCCTGCACATATCCATTCATTAATATTTTCACCAAGTAAAATTTTACATCTTTGACTTTAGGGTAACATATTTTGATACTGTAAAATGCGACTTGCCTCGTTCACCATATCAGCAAGAGTAGACTCCAAGGGTTGAAAATAAGGAGCAAGTGAATTCTGTGCGGGAAGCGTGCCATGGGGACGCCCCGGAATCAAAAGCACTATGAGGCCTCCAGGAGCAATCTCTTGTCCTCGAGCATGAAAAAAAGACTTAATGTCTTCGGCATACTGAGCTGAATATGCCTGGCCAACTTCATACGGTGCATTGCCATACAAAATCCTACCCTTGTTAAAGGCAGGTGAGTTGATGTCACGTAGCTCGTCTGGTATCTTAGAGAGCCAGTGCAGAGCATATGCCGAGTAAACAAAATTAAGAGAGGCCTCAGGGAAGAGTCTTCCATGGAAAGAGCCCGGAACTCCTGCCGTGAAATATTGCCTATCTCGAGGGAGAGTGGAAAAGAGATAGTTGAAATCATTTGACACAAGATCACTAAAGTATACTTGAAACTCTGGGAGTTCACCAGCAGACTGGACTTTGCTCTTCTTGTGGTATTTTTGAGATACGGCATCAATTATGTTGTCCACTTGAATGAATGTGTTAGGTCCAACAGAGCAACCTAAATCAGCAATCCGGAATGTTGTAGGCCGAGACTGCAGAGTTTCAATATCAAGGTTTTCGAATATTGCTGCAACCAACATTGCCTTTGCACCATCTGCTGCCTTGGCCTACAGGAAATTGATGATTAACATTAACTTTATTATGCATATAGAAAATTGTTTTGCATATATAATAACCGTAAATAATTTACATGATATAATCTGCCAAAAACTTATTTAATTTGTAAATTAAGAACAGTAATTAAAACAATGCAGTAATTAATAAAAGTTGGAAATATATAGGTAGCTGTTGAGAAGAAGAAATTTCCAGCACTCAAAATTCAAAGGCAGTGGATGAACTATTAATATACCGCTGCATTAGAATTTTTGGCATAGCTGTTTGGGCCATCTCCACCCGTCATGGGAAATTCTTCTGCCATCTCTCTCTCTCTCTCTCTCTCTCTCTCTCTCTCTTAAAAAGCCACTCAAGTCAACAATTATATGTGCGGAAATGGTTATTGATTGCCTGTTGGGAACTTGGGGCATAACTTTTTTTTTTTTTTTCAAAGCTTGGGGGCTTAACTTAAGCAGCAAGAAAGTCGCATAACCACGCAATCCTAAGAGGAGCGATTTTTACTCCCAACCCTAGCCCCCTTCGGCGGAATATTCTGGTGCTGATGTGTTTCTGTTTTTTTGGCGGAAGATCGGTGGGTCTCTAAGTGTAGCGGTGTTGACCTGTATGGTGGGTGTGTATCCCTTCCTTTGTGGCCATGATGGTGCCGTCTCCATCCTCTATGTGTTGACAGTGGCTTTGTGTTGTATTTTGTTTTGACTTTGTGTTGGGGCTAGACTGTGCTGGTTTTAGTCTAACATTCCTTGTGTTTGTGGTGCTTTGCTCTTAAATTTGGCATTTTCGGCTCTTCTATTCTCTATTTGTTTCCTTTCTATTTTTGAATTTTGAATGAACTTGAATTGATTACAAACAAAAAAAACAAAAGCAAGAAAGAGTGGGGATGCGTGGATCCAGCAAACAGGTGCCAAGGAAATGGTTCTGGTCCAACTTTACAGAAACCGAACAGGTCCACCCCAAATAATCAACAGTCATTCCCGATACGATAAGGGCAGCAATTAGTATGCTATAAAAAAAAACATTTTGTTGCCCACTACTTTACACCCTGATCATCTAAAAGGACAGAATTTATTTAAATGAGAACAAAATAGACTGATCTTTACAGCCATACGAATGAAAAATGCCCGTCATATCTGCTAAAGCTCACTCCAGGGAACGTGGCCACCAGAAACAGTATCTGATTTCGTAAACCTGCAGAATCAATACACTTTGACTAACGTAGGTGATATATCCTGACCCAGCTCTGCCGGTCAAAAGACGTGCAGAATTAGTCTTGGTGTGTGTGATTAGATAAACTATTTTAAGTTTTCATTTCCATTAATGGAAATACTGACCATGATGATGATAGTCACTTAATCCTTACATATAGGGAACATATATACTGATGTTAGTACCATATAATTTAGCTAATCTACATCCGATCTAATATAGATTGGATTGTGACTTTTTCAATTCAATCAGATATAAGATTAGAGGTTTAAATCCAATCCAATATGATCCCATTTAAATCAAAATTAATTATCACTTGATTCATATGATTCCAATTCAGGATGAACATGAAAATTAAGAGTTATTGGGAATAATGCATAATCACAACGGGGATCAAATTCTAGTATAGGAGAGTGCTGCTAACAGCAAATCAGGTCAGTGCGGTGTCTATTTTTCATTTCTGTTATTGTATCTTGAGCAGGAGTAGAAATTCATAAACAGTCAAATTTATAGAGAACATGCACTTCAACTTTGATGCCTTAAGACTGAAGTTGTTAGCATTAGAAAATTTAATGGTGTTGTTCACCTGTTTTTTATTTGATCCTGTGATGGTAAGGTAAAGTTCCCCATTGACTTGAAAACCATTTATGGTCAACAAGTCAACTTTCTTTTTGTATATGAGCATGCCATTACCAGCGTTTAGAACCCTAGCAGACTTCTAAAAAATAGATAACTTGCACCCCAAGTTACTGACTCTAAATAAGCAATTGTGAATTTAGGTGAGGAATATCTCCCAAGTAAGTTCTTTTTCTTGCCTCAAACTGGTGAGGACTTTACAATTTTTCACAATACAAAAACTGGCAGTTCTAGCCAAAACAAAAGCTGAAAAATGGGTTCAAACTGTTTGAAATAATAAACACAAACTAATCACTGAAAAAAAATTAAAACAATCTGGAAAGACAAAACACTAGGTCTCAACTTCTGTCCGTTTTAGGGAAGCGGGCTGGACTGGATTCATTTATACTGGGATTGCACATCAGCATCTTCAACCGATGAGTTTCAGTTGGAAATCGATACCAAAGTAAAAATTGGCAGAGCTTTAATCTATTATGGCTGTGGAGAGGCTGGCTGGCCGGGTAGAAAAGGTATTACTTCAGCCTGAGTTGAGCGGAAGATGGCTGGATTGAGGATTGCTGGCCTAGAGCTGGATCACAGGACCTGTTTTGCTTGATTGTGACCTTAAGTAGGAGCTATTCTGACAATTCTGGACACCTGGAAACTTCCTGTAAATTTGTTGAGGTTTTCATATTATGAAAAACTCAAATAACAAGAAAAGTCTTGTTTCTTTCCTGAAGATGTTTCTCATGAACTGGAATGAACCAAGTTCTGGCTATTTGGTTTGCTTGCTTCATAGTCTGAAGGCTTTTGAGATTTGGATGACATTGTTCTTTCGAATTTTGTCAGTGTAGTTTGAGAGTTTTTGTCTTAATTGATTTTTTGGCTGTCTTTCAATCCGTTCACCTCCTCTCATATTTATAGAGAACTACGCAATAAGAGTTTCTTTGATTTTTAAAACTTTTAAAATGTAACATCCCGGTCCTAAAAAGAAGTAAAATAATTAAATTAAGAGAAAATAAATTGGAGTAAACAATAAAATAAAATGATTTGAATTAATTAAGTTTTTTTCTGAAAATTTAAAATATTATTTAATATAAAAAGGGGCAAAAAGGTCATTTTAAGTTTGGGAAGGAATTTGGGACTTTCGGTTGTACCGTTGCGTAGAGCTCGTCGATATCGAGTTCGTAGACATGCGGCATGCCCAATTTCGATTTGTAACGAAGGAGAAAAAGTCTGAAAACAAAAGGGACATAAATGGAATATTTTTAAATTGTTACTGTAGCTGCTACAGTAACCGGCGTTTTTATATTTTTTTTCTTCTTCTTCCTCCTTCCTTCCCTCCCTCTGCGCGCGACCCCCCTCCCATGGCACTGTTCATCCGAACAGTTTTGGGCCGCCACCACCACGTCCGGCCACCAAAGTTGACGGGCCGGTACCAAAATGACCGGGCCGCCGTCCTCTTCCCACCCCAGCCAGGTCCCGCCGGCAATCGTTGTATTTTCGCCGAATATCGAGAAATGTCGCCCTTTTACCCAAAACTTCACGGAGCTCGTTCCGGGTGATTCCGGGCACCAAATCTTGCGAATTTGGTATGTTTTTCTAACCTCTTGACGTGCTCTAGCTGATGGTTGGGTAGGAATTGTGAAATTTCTGCGTTAAGGTAGTTAATTAAGCGATTGAAAAATCTGCCGGTTTCGACCTCCGTTTTCAGCCACTTCCGGTCACTTTTTGGGGTATTCCCAAGAACAAAAGTGACTCCAAATTAGGTGTATTACCTAGAGTAGGAGTTTGGAGTCAAGATGTTAAGTTTTTCCGGCGAGTGGTTATCGCTTTGGACACCCACGTGCTGTCGACGCGTGTGGCGTGGGCACTGTAGCAGAGAGACATTTTTATCCTAAAATGATCTCCTGGTTGTCACGAGCGCGTAGGAATTTACGGAACTCAATTCGGATAACGTTTGAACCCCGAACGGATTTTACATATTGTGTGAATTCCGGGTTCGATATGTTAGAACCGTTGGATCGCTTCCAATTTAATATATGTTAATCTAGGCATTCCTAGGATTGTGTAGGATTTCACGGATCGTGAATCGGAGCCCCGATGCTCCGATTCAATAAGTTAAAGTTTGTATTTTTACGATAATCGTCCGATTTGTGCGATCGTGAGTGATCCGACCGTCCAATTCGGACCAAACTTGAAGGATAGGTTTATTAAACCTTGTGGAACTCTTAGGGATGTTCGGATCGAAAAATGGAGGTCGTGGGGCCCGCGGGCCCGTTGACCAAATTTGGAAAGTTTGACCATCGGGTGACCGTGAGTCTTCCGAGGTAGTTTCACACTTCGAAAAGTATTAGGATAACCTTGTGAGAGAGTCTAGGGACTCGGTTATGATTATTGGAAATAAATGGCATGATTTTGTGATGGAAGTATTACATATGAATGTAATGGTTTATTGAAATTCATTTTATATTTAATGGTTGAATTTAGTATCTTTGTAAGTATTTGTGATATATGTGAGTTTTGACATATCCTAGAATCTTGAGTTATATATATATATACACAATACTCGAGAAAGTGCTATGTTTATTGAATATGGGTGGGGTACTTGGGATGTGGTTGTGAGATTGGAATATTAGTTAGAGTGCTATTTGCACTACCCTAGATACCCCATGGATATAGAATATGTTTGAGAATTTATTAGCTATACTACGAAAAAGCATTTGGGAAAATTGAACTAAGGATGAGAATATTTTTTTATATAATATTTATATAAGGATTACGAACTCCACCATCATACGTACCTTCCCCTTGGATGATGATATTTGGAAACAGTGGATATGGACACTGGGATACATGGAAATGGATATATGGATATGTTTTGGATATACTATTCACACACGTGCCGGGTTTCGGGCGTGTGGGCTTATTTGGTCATGGATCCCGGAATTGTGGGATGCCGGAAAAATTGTGGATATGGTATGGATATGACGGAACCCGGGGCATACCTTAACGGGCGTCGCTGTAGACCCTTGATTGGGTAGTCTGCGCGCGTAGGACAGTTCCAGGCGTACGGGTCTTGATTCTTCGTTCGTACGTGCTGGGTTAGAGTGTCAGGCCCCCAGTCGGGACGACTCATCCCTAGCCACATGGACGTTTGAGGGCCGGATAAGTGTGAGCTAGTCAACAATCCCCTGTTGGATTGTTTCCCCCAGGACATGATGTGCAACATCACATGTACCTCCCCTTGGATCCTGATACATGGAAATTATGGATATGGTCTGGATATGACGGAACCCGGGGCATACCTTAACGGGGTGTCGCTGTAGACCCTTGATTGGGTAGTCTGCGCGCGTATGACCGTTTCAGACGTACGGGTCTTGATTCTTCGTCCGTACGGGCTGGTTGAGTTTAGTCCCCCAGTTGGACGGCTCGTCCCTAGCCACATGGACTTTTGAGGGCCGGATAAGTGTGAGCTAGTCAACAATCCTCAGTTGGATTGTTTTCCCCTGGTACATGATGATGGTGAGAGGTGGGTGTATGTGGATGTATTTATGTATGTATATAAATATATAATTATTCTTTTCTTGTTATACATATTACATATATGTACATGTGGTTTTAATTCTGGTTTGAGATTTGTGAGCCTGTACATGTATGAACGTATAAGCCCTAAATTTGGGCAGTGTTGTACGGCAACATACGCCTTGGATAGGGTATAGTTGCAGGATTGAATGGATATAAATGGAAGAAATTGATGATGTGTTTAATGTACATACGCCTTGGATATGGTATGGTTAGAGGATTAAACTTTTATAAAGGAAGAATTCGAGAATGTGTTCATTGTGTTTTTGTTGGATTTGGAATTGTGTCAGATCTGAAATGTATAGATGGTTCCATTGTAAATAATTGTTTATTACCGGAGTTGTGACCGTTGAGATGAGAACTACGTGTGGCTTGATCCCTTATCCAAGGGTACGTAGGCAGCCTGGGGTCTCACCAGGTGCAGCCGCGAAGTATTAATGTGTTTAACAGATTTGTTCGATTCTCGTATGTGGTTGTTGGATGTGAATCCAGTTTAATGATTTATGTGGTGTTTGTAAAGTTGTTTGAAGACTTTAAGTACATGGTTTATGTAGTAATTGACTCGAGAATATTGTTGTTTCTGTTCCGAATTATCTGAAGGCCAGAGGCCGATTATATGAATTGCATGAAATTATATTGTGCGTGCTGCCCGTTGGGATATAAAAATATGAATTTTGTGCAGGTTGAAATTTGGGAAATGTCCAATTTCCAGGGGAGACTCTGCCGAAATTTCGGCAGAAAGTCTCGTGGCCTTCTCCTTTTCGGTAAAGAGGCTCGATTTTTGTAAGTGGGCCCGACATCGGTGTGATGTCGAAAAATTTCCACAGGATTCGTCTCCAGTTCCGAGGAATTCGGGCCGGTCCTGCCATAAAACTGGGCGGCAGATCTTTGAAAGGATTTTCTTTTTCTCTAATGTCCCAAAAAGAAGGCACTGGCAAAAGCTGGAACCATCAACAGTCGAGACTCTATGGTGGTCTTTTCCCAGCTTCCTGCGAACAGCTCTCCTGTCTCCTGTCTCCTGATCTATTTCTTGAGAAACACATCCTATTTCAATATGTTTCAAAGTAGAGCCCTCTGTGAGTGTAGAAGGGCAACTTGGCTGTCATTTCCTTCTGTTTATTCTGAATGGTTTATGGGGAGTGTTCTTCTGGTTAACATGCTTTCATTAACTCCCCATCACTTCCTAGTTGAGATTTTTGACTTTCTTCATCACACGGGCCTTTCTTTGGAAGAGATATTTTTCATAGTATCTACTTTTGGATTCGGTTAGATCAACGATGGTGATTGATTCTTTTGGGTTTTGGAGTTGAAACTGAGCCCATTTATGTTTAATTGGTCCTCAAAGGTCTAGGCTTTCTAGAACCGCTTGGGCTGATCTTTGCACTTTTAACTATCTGGGCTGATCTCTGCATCTTTTTTGAAACAAAGCCCAACAGGCTCTTCCTTTGATATGGGCCTTTGCCACATTGTCCTGGTGCGCGGGATTTAGGCCCAAACAGGTGCATAATTCTTCGAGTAATATATTCATTTTCCATTTCTTGTGATAACTATAGCTAGAGTTGAGTTAGGCAATGAATCTGGCTTCTTCATATTCTTCTACTTGTGCTACAGAACATATCTGCCCAGCTTCAAATTCCAAAGCCCAATGACCATGAACTTTAGGTAATTAGAAAAACTCGTCATTACCACCTGGGTGGGTTTCAAACCTGAGGCCACTAGTTTTAGGCCAAACATATACTATTTTACTATGGTATATATAAAAACTTTTCTCCATATATATATGATTCCAGAATATATATATATATATATATATATATATAGGGAGGAGAAATATTTGAGAGAAAATAAAAACTGAGATAATAAAAAAATCTATTGGATATATGATGGAGTAGATGTCGAGTTTTGTTGAAGGATGAGATTAAAGCACCATCATGTGGCCTAATACTAATTCAGCATATAAGCCCAAGTCTGGATTGTCACACATACAGATGTCATGGCGTTCACAATATCACAATGAGCTAAATTAGGTAACCTAATAGCTAGGTTTGCTAGTCGAAAGAGTTGTTTGATCACGCAAGCCAATATTTTAAAGCTATAAGTATTGAGTCATTTAGCTCTAGCCAACCCCAACCCTAGTCAACCAGAAGGTGAACAACAACAAGACCAACAACTACATCTAAAATAGGTCGTCAAATTTTTCATATCTATATCTGAGAAAATCAACAACAACACAACCATAAACATTTTCACTTGGCTGGCTATATAAACCGGCCAAACAACACAATCTAAATATCCAAATTCAAATCGTACTCATTAGAATTACTTCCAAATCTTTTTGAGAGAGCTAGCTTGAACCAATGGCCTCTTGCAAGTACTGCTTCTTAGCTATCTTCGTTATCTTGTGCTCATCCAGCATCCATGTCACTGTAGCGGGGCGTAATCTTTTGCAGACGGGTGTACCGACGTTGCCTAAACCTGCTTCAACACTGCCACCTTTACCTCCTCTCCCAACACTGCCACAACCCACTTTACCAAACTTGCCAATCAACCAGCCATCGCTACCTAAACCCACAACACAGCTGCCTCCACTGCCAAGTTTCCCCACTATGCCAACGATCCCTAAGGTTACATTGCCTCCATTGCCAAACCTCCCCTCAGGGATCCCTACCAATATCCCTACTACAATTCCCTCCATCCCATTTCTCTCCCCACCACCTTCAGCCACTAGCCCCTAAATATACACATGCAGTACGTACCGGTCACGTGCTGTCAAATTGTTCGATCTTTTATCTTAGTTAGTATGGTTTGTTATTTGTATGGTATTGTATACGTATGTCTTAATAATTTGTATTTTATGGTTTGATCATAGGTCATTTACTTGATTAAACTCATCCTATATATATATATGAAGTTTTATTTCCGTTTTCATGTCTCTTAAACCTATCTTATATGAATTCAAGTGAAGTGCTATATGTTTGGCTTACACAGCTGCCTGCAAGGCTTATATATCATTCTGCACGTTGTAGTTGTCGAAGATGAAAGAATTGGAAGGGGAATAAAGAACAAGATTATCCTTAGAGAAGTAATTTTTAAGAACTGTTCACAATAGCTTGCTATTTCCCACAAATTGGACAATACTTGAGATTCCCTCATTTGGTGGCAAAGTTGTAATTTATAGGCTTTTTTAGTGCTATTTTGTTTTTGAACATTGACTTTGGGTTTTTTCATTGAATTTCTATATGGGTGGGTTTTGTACTATTTCAGGCCCCACTATTGGGCCTCAAAGTCCAGCTCCCAAATTTAAATTCACTTGAACAACTCCAAAAAAGGAAATAGCTCATTCACTATATCCTTAATATTTATAACCAAAATTTTCTTTAATATTAGGTTTGATTTACCTTTGAGATTCCATTAACATTTGTTATATTGAATTGTCACAAATTACAAATGTCAGAGAGCACCAAAGAGTATCTAGGGACGCAGCGTGACAATTAGATGACTAAAATGTTAACCTAAAACACATAACTCTAGAATCCACCAAGAAGGAATGAGGGAATCTCAAGTATTGTCCAATTTGTGGGAAATAGCAGCTATTGTGAACAGTTCTTAAAAAATCCAAACTAAATTACAACTTTGCCACCACATTTTCAAAACAAAAACCCAAACTGAAGCCCGGCCCAAGTTTCATTAAAAAGAATATAGATATCAATGAAGTTGAAAAAAAATCTAAACAAAATAAAAACAACAATAATTATTACACTTTAACAAAATGGTAATATCACCATATTCGAATGCAACTTATAATCCGAAGGCAAATTATTATCGGAAGACAACTTATTATCCGCAGGAAACTTATAATTCGAATTTAAGTTATTATCAAAAGGCAAGTTATTATCCAAAGGCAACTTATAATCCGAAGGCAACTTAGGCCTTCTCCAACTTATTTGGTTCCTAAGCCCAAATTTTCCCCCTCCAAAATGTAACTATTTGGGTTTTGCTTCGGACTCAAACCGTTTTTGCCTCTCTAACCCTTCAGAGCCAAATTTTAAGAATGCTACTTTATTAAATTGTTTAAGAATGGTTTAAGTCATTTTTTTTTAATGGATAACTTTTCTTCAACAAGAATGAAAGGAGATTGATGAAATTGACAAAGGGTGGGTATTTATAAAGTTTGGAGTGAGTTTTGGGGTTGGATATGATTTAGATTAATTTAAAATATTTTTGACAATTTGATTTAAATCTCAGCCCTTGAATATTTTTTTTACTATTAAAATAGCTTGGATTTAATCTACATTGTTTATTTAAGTTACTGTTGAAAAAAAAAAAAAAAAAGATGTTTGAATTGTCTCCAATGGCAACATGACCAGCTTTTGACACGTGGCGTGACAGCTTCTGCAACACAGTAGTGGCGGGCCCCATTGTTTCCTCCTTGCACATGGGCTATATCATGGATCAATGGGCTCCAAAAAAAAAAATTCTAGTCCAGGCAATAGCTGAACTTGTATTCCGCCCCAATTTTGAGTTTTCCCAAATTTTAGCCCCTTACTTTTCTTGGGTTGAAAGAGGAATTGGACTAAAATTTAGGATTTTTTGGGTTTGGCCTACTCGGTTGGAGATGGACTAATTATCCGAATGCAACTTCTAATCCGAAGGCAACTTAGAATTCAAAGGCAACTTATTATCGGAAGGCAACTTATAATCCGATCACAACTTATAATATATGGGCTCCACATATGTGCCACATCATCAATTTAACAGAAAATTTAACAGAGGTTGACGGCGTGGACCAAATTGATATACATATAGTAACCTTAAGGACCAATCATGTCACAAAAAAAATTAGGATGAAAAATGATAGTTTCGCGAACCTAAAAACCATATTTGTGATAAGAAGCCTATATTAAAACTAGAAGTAGTATTGAGTCATTTAGCTATAGCTAACCAAAAGCACCGAAGTCAACGACTTTAAGAGACTCTTTTTCATTGGCGGATGGACAAGAAGGTGAACTAACAACTAGTACAACACATAGACCTCAAATGGGTCGTCAAGTTTTTCCTAACCACATCTTAGTAAATCAGTAAGCCTGTGTATGTAAGGCGATCCAGCTATAGATATTTTTGTTGAAAAAGTAATGCATATTTGTGTAGATGTAACTGCACAATTCTAGAAAACTCAAGCACCTACAAACAAAATGATAGAATGTCTGCAACACACAAATGAATATGGTGGAATATTCTAGAAAAAGTGACAATTGAATGGCTAAAGTATGACTGTGGAAGAAATCTCTAGAACAAGACTACAAACATGTGGTTGGGAGAAAGTGCCCAAGTCGGTGGACCAAGGCTAAGTCGGCAAACAATCATCTATAAATAGGTATGCAACCCACAATTAAATGTAGAGTAAACCAATAAACTCCCAAACTAAATGGGGAGTAAACAAGCCAACTCCCAAACTTAAGGGAGCCAAGAGCTATCCAAACAAAGCTATGTTGAAGAGCCAATAAGCTCATCAAGTTAAGAGAGAAAGAGGAACAATAAGCCTATATAAGCTAGGAATGAGGCCAATAAGCCTAAACACTAAACACCTTCTAGTTGAAGAAGGCCAATTAACCTAACCCTATGTACACCAAGCTATGTATTAATTATTCTCCTCCAATGTAATAAAATAACTTTATTTCAACTATTGTCTATAGTCCTAAACTCCATCATCACATAAATTAACAATGGTATCAGAGCGTCACAAACACTCATCACACACCTCCTAAATTCCAACAATTTTATCCAATAAAGTCCACATGTACTTTGTTGATCATGTGCCTTCGAACCTATGTGACTTGTTTTTTGTTTTCTTTCACAAAGCAATATTCTAAACTATTCTAATGTAGAAGGAAGGGAATCGAACTCAGGTACAATGGGGCGAGCGCTACTTTAACCTAAAAATTTACAAACTCCTATAACTTTACATCTCATCCCCTCTTTGGTTTTTAAATATCTGGTTGTAAAGAATGGCATGGCAAAGCAAAATAGAAATCAAGACAATGATAGGTAGGTAACTACCACTGCGAGAGTTTTAATGGAAAACTACAAATTATTAGTACTATACTATTCTAAATTTTGACCCATACCGGCATCTGACATATTTTTATTTTTCAACAGAATTTTACAGCATTTAAAACTGGTCTTCTCGCTATAAATTATAACCATAGGCTAGTCTTCTCGTCCACATCAAATTTCACAAGCTTTATTTCCACACTAAGATGGCAACTTGGAAACCGTTTGTCATAGCTATCCTTGTCATCGCTTCATTACTTTCGAGCACACATTCTGCTTTCGCCGCCCCTCGAAAACTCTTGGCCCCTACCTTTCCTCGTTATAAGCTGCCCAAGATCCCTAACCTGAAGTTTCCTCCTCTACCCCCCACACCTCTATGGCCAGAATACAGGTTGCCTCCCCCTATTATTACTTCACTTCCATATTTCCCATCACCTCCAACGTTTCCGTTCTCTCCACCTTCAATAGCCACTAACCCTTAATAAAAATGGCATATAACTATATGTCTAATAAATATCTCATAAGTTCTCTATGCAAGCCATCAGTTCTTTATTAAATAATGGTTGTGCAGGCATATTATCAGTGGCATATTGACGATTTCCGTTCATCAGCCGGACAGTAATGTTTGTAGTAATACTATATCTATATGCAGTTAAATAAAGGTTCATAATCACATATGATATGAGCCTTTCATATGGTGTTGCATACCTAGATGCTTGATCTATTTTAGCGATTTCTGGAGAACTATATGGACCACTCTTGTGTAAACCAATATTGTTTTGTCCTATTATTAGTAGTATTGCTATGAGAGTAAGAATATTACTACTTTGTTCGCTCTTGTTGAATTTTTGGGATATAATTCCTACTAGCTTCTATTACTTATCATGCTCGTTTTATGCATGTATGGATTTATCTCATTTACAACATTAATGCTTAGGATTATTATGGTGGGTATGAGAGGGATGCTCATTATACTACCCCAAAGAGAAAGGCATGCCTTGCAATTTGGATGCATCTGGTTTTCGATCACCATGATGAGCTTTGATGTTTTACTTTTATCAGCTGAACAAAGTTTGACATCTATAAAACGCATTAAAGAAAAATCCCCTATTAGTATTCTTTAAGCATGACTTGGCTTGGAGACCAATGAAAAATAACCTTGACTTGTAGACCAATAGTCTCATATTCAAACCTCTATGGTACCTTGGCATTTGTGTGTGAGAAAACACACCCTTCCCTAAATATTAAGCTTAACCAGAGATTAACCGCCAGCAAAATTTTTTTTAAAAAAAAGTATTAACCAACAAAGCTTAATACAAACCAATACTTTGCATTACTTTTGTTAGGGAAAATTAATTAATATTTCTCATGGTGAGATTAGAAAAAGACAAACATATTTTATGAACTGGTTATTTATGGCAAGTGATTTTTGTAGAAGCTCTGGTTCTCAGATTACTCAATGAGAATTGTAACCTGACACACTATATCAAACCACCATGTACAAGTTAATCTACTAAAACCATTATCTAGTGCATTGATGAAAATAAAATGCTACTAAAGGCAAAAGATAAATCTTGGAGTTGAATTCAATAGTATCAACAGTAACCTTGTAAACCAACACTAGAACCGAAGATCCTAGCATTCCTCACCAAGTGACCTACTAAAAATGTTTATGTGCGGAGGAAAAATCTATTTACATTTTCTTATAAAACGTGCCAAATACGGGAAGAAGGAAAGGGAACGTCTTTCATCTCTCTTCATCTCTTTCTCTTTCCACCAGCCTCTGAACCTCGACCGCCTTTTTTCTCAGCTGCGGCAGATGAACCACCTCTACCCAGGGACGGATCTACAGAGGAGCAAGGGTGGTCAAGTGACCCCTACAACCTCTGAAATCTTCCATGGAATGGGAGAAAATTGATCCCTGCAAAGTGTTTGATGAAAGTCTCCAAAGAGCCACAATCTGCTTCTCCAGCGCGCAGTGATCTTGAGCGCTTCCTCTTCTATTTTTTTCCCTCGACATCAAAACGACGTCGTCATACTAATGTTTTTATTATTAAAAAAAAACAAGGCCTAAACCACGTCGTTTTGTCTCACGTTTTGAAAAAAATATAAAAAGGTGCAGACTCTTTTTAACACAGAGAGCCCGATACCTCCCCTCCCCATATCAGTTTCAGCTCCCAGATTTGGGTATTAATTGTAAATGTATCTTGGGAATTTGTTCTTTTTCAAGTTATGATCTTTCTAGCTGGGTTTTAGAAATGTAGAAATTTGGAAATTGAACAATCACTGTACTTTGCCAATATTCTGGCATAAACATGGTTTTTTGGGGCCCTGTTTTTGTTCAAGTTTAAAGTTCATTTCGTTAAATTAATTGTCTGAATCATTGATTTGTGTTTTCTAGTATTGTTTTGTTTAAAATCTGTTTAAATTTGATGACCTTTCTTCCATTTTGTGTTCTAATGGCTAGAATAATAGATTTGATGAATTATTGGGCTCTGTTCTTTTTCAAGTTTTAACTTTGTCATTTAGTTCCAAAAATTTATCTTCTTTCTAGGTTTTTCAGTTTCTTGAGGATTTTTGTCAATCTGTCGGCATCAATCTTGTTTTTGGATCTATCAATTTCTTGATGATTTTTATCGATCTGTTTAAACTTGATGAATTATCTGAATCTTTGCATTCTAAAATCTCCTCCTTATCTAATTTTTCTCGTCTCTTTTTGTTTACAATTTCAGTAAAGCTAGAAACTAGGCAAGTCTTTGCAACTCAATTTCCCATGCTTTCAAGGTACATTGGTCAGATGAATGTACCTCAGCTCCGAAATCAATATCAAGTAGCCGTCGGGACGTTGACCCCTGGAAGGAAAATTCCTGGATCTGTCCCTACCTCTACCCCTGCCCATTGGTGTCTTTTTTGCACTTGAATTTGTTGCACCCTTCAAATCGAATTGTACATGCACTCCTACATAGTATGAGGCACACCAAGCCACCAAGCCAATAACAAGAAAATAAATGCAAAAATAAGATCGAAGCAACAATAAATGTAAATTTAAGTAAGAATGAAACAAGAACGATATGAACGATAAAGACGATAAATTAAAGCAATCTGAAATTAAATTAAACTTAAAGAAAATTCAATTAAATTAAAAGTAAAGCAATAAGTAGGTATTTGTGTATGATGTCGGTCTCCTTTGCTCTTCATCTAGAAAAGTATATGTAGGGGCATCTGTCAGCCCGTGGGTTGGCCATCAAATAGCCAAAGGTCAACTTCGTTCAAAATCTTTGCTTGTGTGGCTTCCAAAATCCGCGGAATTGATTCGAATGAGATCATTGAATTGCAAACCTAATCACTCGATTCTCTCCTCCTTAGGAATGTTCTGGATTGACATCAATTTCTTTAATTGCTCTCCTTAGATGGATCTCGTCACGTACATAAAAACATCCGGAGGTTTTGGGTCTACTTCCGCAGGTTGGGCTTGGACCTCCGAGGACTTGGCTTCACATATGATTTCTAATTTTGATTCAACATAATCCACTGATGTTTGGTGACTTGGAATTCTAATGAGTCCATCTGCATCATATATATATATATATATATATATTATACCCTATATGTTGAGTTTAAATATCATTATATAGATAGTATAAGGCCAAGTTGGGAAAAGGAGCTTGAGCTTCTTGACCCGGCTAAAAAGGAGCTTGACCTAGTTGACAAGGAACTTGACCTGGCTATTTTTGGACCACGCAAATGAGTGGTAAGAGAATCCAAACTTCTTGCATTAATTGGCTAAGCATTTATTCCAAACCAAAACTTTCATTTATTTACTGCCATTATAAATAACAATTTCTTTATTTGGCTAGACCTTGGGGAGTTGATTCCCACTTGACTTGGTTTGAGATTGGGACTACTTGACTTGGCTTGGGATTAGGTCTCCTTGACTTGGCTTGGAATTGAGACCACTTGACTTAGCTTGGAATTGGAGACCACTTGACTTAGCTTGGAATTGAGACCATTTGACTTGGCTTGGAATTGGAGACCACACCCCAACATTGGCCCTTGATTCCTTGGCCTGCGATTGGTGGAAGGGTAAGTGAATCAAAATTCTTACGACTTTTTAGTTTTCTCTGGATGTTTCAACTTCGTACTTTACTGTAGCAATTTATGGTGTTTGAATTAAATTGATGTTTAGGGAGATACCCTAATCAATTTTTGAGAGACTGTTAGAAAACCTAGGCATTATAAATACCAATCTTCCTCTAAATGTTTCTCCATAATCAAAACTCCATTGCCATTGCTCTTAGAAAATTCTCTCCTACCAAACGTAAACTTTGCTTCCTAGATTCATCATTTGATAGGCAAAAAACCATTCAGATGTGGCTATGCAAATTCTTGACTTGCTCAAAGTCTAGCCAAGTCACCAAAGAAGTCCAACTTTCGGCTGAGGCTCTTGGAGATGGCCAAGCAATGGCCTTGAGTCCCATCTTTGTGGCCTACTTTTATAGATGCTTTCATGTGATTATTTTGCCCAAACCCATGTCATGCAATACTTCAGGCTCGATTTGGATTTTCGAGTTGTGGCTCCAAGTTTACTTCCCGGAGTTGGGTCCACCTAATGCCACATTCCAGAGGTCACTCGCTTCTAGGAAAATCGATTGTTAGTCTTCCCTTGCTCAAGCACCATGTCTGCCAATTTGGAACAGAGTTTTGAGGAAGTTTGACATACCATGAAAAAACAGCCCCCTAAGGGTACTCCGGAATAGCCTTAATTTCAAGGTCTCATGATGTCTAATTTCCGCACATTAAGCCATGAATAGGCCAATATGCTCTATGGTTGACTGAAGTCCGTCTTCTGAAAACAATGGAAAATTCAAAACTTTGAATCCTCATGGAACCTTTTTTTGATCAAAATACTCTAGATAGGGCCTCCGGTAAACTAGTCTACTAATCCTCCTAGCATGAGGCACTATATCTTGGATCATCTGTTCGATTGCCCTCGTCAGTTGATTGCTTGGTTTCCTAGTAGTGAATTATTCAAGTTCACATTCCCACCAAGATTATTCCATCCACTGATTCCCGCAAATTGGTTGATATGAGGTCCAACGAAGTTGACTCCTGCCCCTAGTGGGCTTGTTGGCAGAATTGGTTATATGGCGGGAATCCTTCGAATTGGTTGGCTGCCACATATGGGTTATTACCCATCAGGAGAACATTAACTGCTAGGGCTAGGTTGGCCCCAGCTGGTGGAATCAATTGAGGCAGATCACCCCCAAGATGTTGGGCAGGACCTCCACCTGAGGCCCTGCCACTGGCACTCCATTTAGAGCCACCTGATTCCCATTTTGGCCATTTTGTTGGCCTAGAAATCAATCAAACCTCTCATTTATCTGAGCATTTTGGGTAGCTATGGTTTGAGCCATCTCTTGCATCCGTTGGTGATTGTGGTTTGATGTCTCCATTGCTTAAATGAGTTGTTGGATCTCCAGCTGAAGTGACCGGGTTCGGCCTCAAGACTGGTCCTCCAACAACTTCCGTAACATCTTCGACCACCACATGGTTGGGGTCGACGGTCGTGGCTCAGCCAAGGCCATTTTGGCCTTGTTGATCATGCGGAACATTTTGTGGTTGAGTGTTCATGGGAAGTGAACCAGCCATGCTTGTCTCTGATTCTGAACGAAGTCTAGACTCTTCAAACTCTTGATCTCTTTTAGGATTCTTCCTAGTGTTCATGACCATAAAAAATCTAGTGGTCCCACCAGGTGTGCCAAATTATGTTTCTCTCTTTTCGGTCAAGGTGGCCGACGGAAGGAACTTTTGGTCATTCTTCTCTTGAATTGCGCAAGCGCGCCACCACCAATGATTGACTTGAATGGAAAAAGTTGGATTGTTATATTTGCGCTTTTGACTTCTAACCAACCGATTAATTGGCAAAGCAAGGAATCTCCTCTTGGCCTAAGTTCTTTCACTTCCTCGAGGGTCGAGGATGGTTAGCTTTCGTATGGGTATTTTAGTATTTTTTGGGATTTAATGACAATGATGCAAATTAAATTAAAAGACGATTAAACTAAATAGCAAGAAAATAAATGCAAAAATAAGATCAAAGGTAATAAACATAAATTTAAGTAAGAATGAAATATGAATGATATGAACGATAAAGAATAAAATAAAGTAATCTGAAATTAAATTAAACTTAAAGAAAATTCTATAACAATTAAAAGTAAAGCAATAAACTTGAGTTATAAAACAACATAATGGAAAATGTAAGAAATTAAACTTACACTAACGAAATCGAAGAACTGATCTAGTATACTTGCTTGGAAATTAAAAACCTAGTCTAGGGATAGAAAAGTGAAAGACAAAAAGTAGGTTTTTGTGTCCGATGTCAGCCTCCTTTGCTCTTCATCTAGAGAGGTATATATAGGAGCATCTGTCAGCCCATGAGCTGGCCATAAAATGGACAAAGGTCAACTTCGTTCAAAATCTTTCCTCGTGTGGCTTCCAAAATCAGCAAAATTGATTCTAATGAGATCATCGGATTGCAAATCTGATCACTTGATTCTCTCCTCCATAGGAATGTTCCGAATTGACATCAATTTATTTGATTACTTTCCTTGGATGGATCTCGTCACGTGCATGAAAACATCCGGAAGTTTTGGGCCTACTTCCACGGGTTGGGCTTGGACCTCCAAGAACTTGGCTTGACATGTGGTGAAACATCATGATTTCCAGAGTTTCTAGTTTTAATTAAACATAATCCATCGATGTTAGGTGACTTAGAATTCTACTGAGTCCATTTGCATCATATATATATATATATTATACCCCATATGTTGAGTTTAAATATTATTATATAGATAGTAAAAGGCCATAAAGTTGGCCTTCGAACTTTCATCCCATTTGGCCTTTTCAAGAAACTAGTTGGCCTCTAAGTGAATCTCAATCAAAACTACTTGCTCTTTCATTTATTTACTGTCATTATAAATAATAATTTCTTTATTTGGCTAGATCTTGTGAAGTTGAGTACTTGATTTGAGATTGAGATTACTTGACTTGGTTTGGAATTGGGTCTCTTGACTTGGCTTGGAATTGGAAACCACGTTAATAATAATATTATATATATATATGAATTTGGTCACTTTACACTCTTCTTGTCGGCAACAAAACAAGAAAGGGTCATATGGCCTTTTTCAATCATTTCATTATCCCTTTCCAGCCAAAGTCTACTTTATTTGAGACTAATTATTCTATCAAGCCTTCCAGGCTGCATCTCGACTGTAAATGCTCCAAAGACATCGCGAGACTAACCTTCGAGAGGTGTGTTACACCCGACTGGTAAATCATCTTTCTTGGCCTAATATTTATTATTTGCACATATTATCATCTTGGTCTTTTCACGGCAAGAACATCAAGCCGTAAGCCTCATGCATTAGATTTTTATCATATATATATATATATGAATCATGATGTGAATGTATGTATGTTAATTTACCAAAAATATGCTAAGCCTTATAATATATACACTGACGGATCCAGGAATTTTTAAGGAGAGGTGTAACATTTCAAAAACTAACTGTTCTACACAAAAAAAAAAAAAAAAAAAGACAAACAAAAAAAAAACTTTGGAAATTTATAATTTAACTGATACTATTATTATTCATAATTTATAAAAGAAATAACATTTTCTAATTAATCAAAAAAAATTCACTGATGAATTTTTTATTTTTTGTTTTGAAAAACATGCATGATGCACATTCATGATTTGAATATATTGATTAATTGGATTTACAATATTGTAATGTATATATGAACTAACAAAATTCGCTTGTCATAAATGTGCAATTTGTATATTCAGGAAAAAGAAAGAAAAAAAAAAAGAACTTGCAAGAAGATTAAATTAACAAATAATTCAACAGCATTTTAAAGTTCAGTATGTGCTTATATATATATATATATATATATATATATATATATATATATATATATATAGGTTAAGCCCTCAAACTCTAATGACTACTCTACCCTCAAACTAAAGCTGCAGCATGATGTGGTCTTATATAACAAAAATTAAACACATGTCTTGCACACAAAGATTTTAAAACATATTAATTGATCTGGTCCAAAACGATTCGTTTTGGCCAAATTATTAAAGAGAAAAATAGATCGCGTTTGCTGCTGTTGCTCTTCACTCTAGCCTTTCCACAAACAGGTTGTGGGCGTTGTGGGCATTCTTGCCCAGCCACCCAAGAGCTCAAGATGACTGACTTCTATGGCATTTTCAGGCGAGGGGAGCTGCACCTGCGCCTCCTTGCGCCTCCTTGCGCCTTTGTGGTTCCGCCACTGAATATATATATTATAACTCATCATATTTTTAGCACTAATATTATAAATAAACTCTACACTATTTAATTGCTATAAACAAACTCAAAAAATAATAGCTGACCTTATTGAATTTAATTTTGATTATTAAATTACTTTAACGTCATATTTAGTGTTTTTGGTTTTTTTATGAGATTTTGGGGTTGGGTTTGTTTTGAGAAATTAATGGCAATTTTGTAATTTAAAAGAAATTAAAAGTCTTTTTGTTATATTGTAAACGGGCTTTTGCCGTTTCTAAAATTCATTTCATATAAAGTCTTTTTTATAATTTAGGCTCTTATATTAGGTACAATAGTTAATCTCCTTTTTTATATTGGCTATTTTTAGCCACTTGATAACTTTGAAACCCCACTCTTTGTTTATCATTTATTTTCTGCAGAGTGTTTTGGTCTTGACTTGGAGTATAAATTCCAACTTGGACTTGGAGTCTAATCTTGGACTTTGTCCCAACTTGGACTTAGAGTCCAAGACTTGAACTTGGGGTCTCAACTTGGGATTTAAGACCACACCAACACAAATCTATATGACTTGTCATTTTTTTTATTCTTTCACAAAGCAATATTCTAAATTATTCTAATGTGAAAGGAAGGGGATCGAACTCAGATGCACCCGGTGAGTGCTACTTTAAAAAAAAAAATTACAAACTCCTATAACTTTACACCTCATCCCCTCTTTCGTTTTTAAATATCTGGTTGTAAAGAATGGCATGGCAAAGCAAAATAGAAACCAAGACAATGATAGGTAACTACCACCGCGAGAGTTTTAATGGAAAACTACAAAATAGTACTATACTATACTAAATTTTGACCCATACCGGCGTCTGACAAATTTTTATTTTTCAACAGAATTTTACAGCATTTAAAACCAAAAATAAATGGGGTTGTTCCCTCTGGAATCAACGTTATAAATTATAACCATATGCTGGTCTTCTCGTCCACATCAAATTTCATAAGCTTTCCAAGATGGCAACTTGGAAATCGTTGGTCATAGCTATCTTTGTCATCGCTTCATTACTTTCGAGCACACATTTTGCTTTCGCCGCCCCTCGAAAACTTTTAGCCCCTACCTTTCCTCGTTATAAGCTGCCCAAGATCCCTAACCTGAAGTTTCCTCCTCTGACCCCCACACCTTTATGGCCAGAATACAGGTTGCCTCCCCCTATTATTACTTCACCTCCGAATTTCCCATCAACTCCCACATTTCCGTTCTCTCCACCTTCAATAGCCACTACTCCCTAATAAAAAATGGCATATAATATGTCTAATATCTCGGAAGTTCTCTATGCAAGCCATCAGTTCTTTATTAAATAATGGTTGTGCATCGATATTGTTGAAATAATAGATGTGCATCGATATTATTCAAAATGTATCGATAACATGTCAGTACGTTTTGTTGGCGACAATTATATCGGCATATTATCAGTGGCATAGTGACGGTTTCCGTTCCGCAGCCGGACAGTAATATTTGTAGTACTACTGTATCTATATGCAGTTAAATAAAGGTTCATAATCACATATGATATGAGCCTTTCATATGGTGTTGCATACCTAGATGCTAGATCTATTTTAGGGATTTCTGGAGTGTGTTTACCAATATTGTTTTGTCCTATTATTTGTAGTATTGCTATGAGAGTAAGAATATTATTACTACTTTGTTCGTTCTTGTTGAATTGTTGGGATATAATTCCTACTATTACTTATTATGCTCGTTTTATGCATGTATGGATTTATCTAATTGACAACATTAATGCTAAGGATTATTATGGTGGGTATGAGAGGGATGCTCATTATACTACCCCAAAGAGAAAGGCATGCCTTGCAATTTGGATGCATCTGGTTTTCGATCACCATGATGAGCTTTGATGTTTTACTTTTATCAGCTGAACAAAGTTTGACATCTATAAAACGTATGAAAGAAAAATCCCTTACTAATAGTCTCATGTTCAAAACCTTATGCCTCTTTGTGGCATTTGTGTGTGAGAAAACACTCCTCTCCCTAAATATTAAGCTTAACCAAAGAATAACCACCACCAATTTTTTTTATAGAAAGTATTAACCAACGAATACTTTGCATTACTTTTGTTGGGGCAATTTAATTAATATTTCTCATGGTGAGATTAGAAAAAGACATTTTATGAACTTGTTATTTATGGCAAGTGATTTTGTAGAAGCTCTGGTTCTCAGATTACTCATGAGTGACGCACTATATGAGTGAATGATAATATCAAACCACCGTAAACACTAGTTAAATCTACTAAAACCATTATCTAGTGCATTGATGAAAATAAAATGCTACTAAAGGCAAAAAGATGAATCTTGGAGTTGAACTCAATAGTATCAACAGTAACCTTGTAAACCAACACTACAACCGAAGATCCTACCATTCCTCGCCATGTGACCTACCAAAAATGTTTACGTGCGGAGGAAAAATCTATTTACATTTTCTTATAAAACGTGCCAAATACAGGAAGAAGGAAAGGTGACGTCTCTTCTTTCATCTCCCTTCATCTCTCTCTTTCCACCAGCCCCGGAACCTCAGCCGCCTTTTTTCTCAGCTGCGGCAGATGAACCACCTCTGTCTCTTCTTTCATCTCCCTTCATCTCTTTCTCTTTCCACCAGCCCCGGAACCTCGGCCGCCTTTTTTCTCAGCTGCGGCAGATGAACCACCTCTACCCCTGCCCGTTGGTGTCTTCTTTGCACTTGAATTTGTTGCACCCTTCAAATCAAATTGTACATGCACTCCTACATAGTATGAGGCACACGTAAATCATGCATTCAGAAATAAAGTGCACCTAAATGACACGAATATGGGCATGTGTGAGTTCATGTGGCTACCAACTACCTTTTGTATTCAAACTTTGAAGTTCCTGTTGCAGCTTCTCACCAGCCACAGAACCTTCTGACAAGTGCAAAAAGAACAATCACTAAGTGAACACCAATGTCAACCAGATTAGTTAAAGTGTCTAGAAGCATTCTAGTTTGCAAAGTTTTTTCTTCCCCTTACAATCCTATCATAATCAAATTCATCGCCAAGTTTCTGTTGGCCATATCATAAGAAAATTGCAATAATTTTAAAACAAACCAGTTTTACTGGTGTTAGGTTTCTTGAACAAAAACAACGACCAAAATGCAGCATCATTTCAACATTTCCAAACGCGTTCCCAGCATTTCCTTTTCTTTTTACAATTTTCAGAATCAGAACGAAGTTCCCAGACAGTATGGAACATTCCCTCCATTTATTTTATGGAGTGCAGCATGTTACCATATGCCATCTTTATTTCATAATAATAATTATACAGCTTACTGTTCCTGAAACAGCTTACTGTTCCTGAAAGGCGCCACCTATTCACAAACTGCATTATTCAGAGCGAGATTGCCATTTGTGAAAAATTTCCTAAAACTAAAGCAGTCCCATCAAAATGCACTATCTGCAATTATCTAACAAAACAGCTAAAATCTAATGACAGAGAAAAACATATAAGAAAACAGCAACAATATGATTACAGACAAAAACTTACCCAAGTCCTCTGTATCTGACGAATTTTCTTCTTCACTCTCAACCAAAGTATCATCATTGTTCTCTCCAATTACATCAACAGATGGTTCTAAAATAGCAGCAATCCGCTTCTTAGGAGCCTTCTTCATTCCAGGGAAAGTGACAAAATCTGCAGCTCGTACCATCCTTGTTTTGCTGCCTTCTTTGTAAGCTTTTGTCAGCGCTGTCTTTACAGCTGGTTGAATGCCATCTAGAGGATTTGGGTGCCCCTGATACGTAAGGTATCGATGAGAAAACATTAACAACTTTAGAACAGTAGCAACAACAAAGCTGCACCAAGTTAGGTGGGGTTACCTGAAATTTGGATAACTCCACAATAGTATCAAAGTCATCCTGACTAATGGAGTAAGTATTCATGAAATCCACAACTTTGTGTACAGCTTCATCCTGGTAATTTTTTAAAACACAGAAGATGGATTTACAACTGACCTTCAACCCAACTATTTTACATCTTTTTTTATTGATATAAAGATTCACACGCAACCAAAAATTGATTGTTTCCAACCTTAGGAAATTCACGGAGTGGCACGGTCAATCGTTTCAGAAGAAGAGAAAGGTATTCAACTCGCAGGGTTTCCCTGAATAATTTACAGCATGAGAAACTTAGATGCTTTCAAGGGAGGCAAAATAGGACAATTTTTTTTTAAAAGATAATGAAAGAGACGCAAGAAGTAGTGAACAAGGAGTCCATCAAAAACAAAGAACTGATACAAGTGAAAACAAACCTACAACAAACACATTATGCTATGGATACTTCTCAATTTAGCAAATTAAGAAGAGAAATTAAGATCCCTGAATTCGGATGTAACTGAAGCCCAAAGGGACAACAAAATCCTCACCCTCTCCCACTGCGCTTCTACCCCCATCCGTCAATTATTGTCAAAAACCCTCAAGATAGCCCTCCTGCAACAACCCCATAACACTCTAGCCTTCTTTCCTCCACCGAAAGCAGCAAGACTTTCACTAAGCAATGAATGGCACCCTTGTGGAATTACCCAACTCACTCCAGCCTCCTTGAATAGTCACCACAAGTTTAAAGCTACGGGACAATGGACAAACACACAATCTGCATCTTCCTTTCATTTTACACCAACTTGGAGAAAGGCAGCAATTAGGTATCTTATTCTGAAGCAAGCCACAGGTGCTCACCCTCTTGTGAAGCACAAGCCAACCCAAAACCTTTGCTTCCCTTATCACTTCAGCTGGAGCAAAAACTGACTGATCAGATCCATCAATTAAATTTCTAAAAACACAAGAGAACTATCCTGAAGATGCCAACTCCCAACGCCTCATACCATCTCTCCCTCCAGACAAACGAACTCTTTCCAATAGCACCAGCAAAGAAATGAAGCAGACTATGATGAGATTAAAATTGCATTTGCAGTAAAGAGAACAGAACACAAAGAGACGAGAACAGAGGATACTAGCTTTTAGACTCTATCTAGTTAGTCAAACAGAGGATACCCCAAGAAAAACATTTTGCCTTACAATATCTGAACCTTATGATCAAAGAATCTACGAAGCTAAGTAAATCAGCATCCTAAGAACACCATTGAGTGAACATAGTTTTTGTGCTTCCACCCTATTGCTTTGAAATGAACACATATTTACTAATAAAAACCTTATATAAACTATTTTTTTTTTTTTTTTTTTGAATAGAAACGTTGTATTGATAATCAAGAGGAAAAAACCTCGATTAAACAATGAAAAGGAAAACTCTAGAACAACTAAATAAAATCTAGCCAGCTATGACTGAAAATAAAACTATAGAAAGAAAACAAGGCTTTAGGTAACATCATCTTAAGACAGCAGCCATGTCTCTCATGATGATAGAGTAATGATAATCCTTGAACTGCCTAGAACCCGATGCCCAAAGAGAAGCCCAGAATTTAACTCTATCCCATAACTCCTCAGCCCTTACTCCTAAGTGACCCTGAAAAATTCTTCGATTGCGCTCCATCCAAATATTCCAGAAAATAGCGTGAACAAGACAGTCACGCAGAATCTCAGCTCTCCTTCCCTTCCCCACAACCACGAACTTGATACTAAGGAACTCAAAACACCCCTTAGGAGTCACCCACTCCGCTCCAAGAGCCTCCAACATCCTCCACCATAATTTTAGGGAGTACGAACAATGAATGAACAGATGATCTATGTTTTCTACATTCATTTTACAAAGAACACACCAAGAAGGGGATAAACACTTCTTTGGATGTCTCCTTTGAATGATGTCGCAAGTATTAACCTTGCCATTTGCTGCCAGCCACAAAAAGAATTGGATTTTCGGAGGTGTCTTTGCCTTCCAGATTGAGAGGAAGGGGGAAAGACATCCCTGGAATTAGAGAGAAGAAAAGATCTGAAAGACTTGCACGAAAACGAACCCTGCTCCTCGATCTCCCAAGATCTGCGATCCAATCTAGAACTACTTAGTCTCACCTTTCCCAAAATATCCAAAAGTATTACCACTTCTGCAATTTCAGCCTCTGACAAGTTTCTTCTTGAAATCAAAGTCCCAATTAAGAGGTAGTTCTTGAATGTTCACAAAACGGGATATGCTATGATTTGTTTTCCTAGACAAGGAGAATAGTCTAGGAAACAAATTTTTCAGTATCCCTTCTTTCAACCAAAAGTCCTCCCAGAATATGATTTTCTCTCCATTTCCAACAGAAAATCTGCAGCAAAGAAGGAAAGAATTATACCCTTTTGAAATTTCTCGCCAAGGATTCCTACATGACACATTAGCTATCTTTTTAGTATCCCACCCGTTGGAGTCGATTCCGTACTTGCTCTTAATGATCCTATGCCATAAGGAATTGGATTCCAGTGGAAATCTCCACAACCACTTAGCTCTGAGGGCTTCATTTCTTTCTCTTAAAGAGCCAATTCCGAGACCACCTGCCTCTTTTGATCTAGTCACCCTTTCCCACCTCACCAAGTGGCAATTCTTCCCTTCTTCTATGCCTTCCCATAAAAAATTACGCATCAGTTGTTCCAATTTGGCAGCCACTCCTTGGAGGCATCTTGAATAATGACATATAATAAGAAGGAATGCTACTCAACACCGCTTGGATTAGCGTTAACCTTCCACCTTTGGATAAACAAGCCCTCTTCCATTTTTGCAGTCTTTTCTCCACCTTGTCCATTACTGGATTCCAGAACTGAAGAGTTCTTGGGTTTCCTCCAAGAGGAAGACCCAAGTACACCATAGGCCAGCAACCTACCTCACAACCCCACCTGCCCGCCATTCTATTTAGTGCTTCGATATTAAAATTGATCCCAAAGATGCTACTTTTAGCTTTATTAATCTTCATTCCGGACACATCACAGAACAACTTCAACAACTCTAGCAGGTTTAGCCAATACTCTTCCTTCCCATCCAAAAGGAAAATGGTATCATCCGTAAATTGAAGGTGAGACACTTCCACTTGATCATGCCCAGTTTCCATACCACGTACTATGTTAGTTTCTGCAGCCCTTTCTATTAATCTGCTTAATACATCACTAACCAAGGTAAAAAGGAATGGTGATAGGGGGTCCCCTTGTCTTATTCCCCTCGATGCCCTAAATTTTCCTCTTGGTTTTCCATTGATCATGACAGAAAAGTTGACAGATTCCAAGCATCCTTTAATCCAACTTCTCCATTTGGCTCCAAAACCTTTTCTTTCCTGGACATCATCTAAAAAATTCCATTCCACATGATCATAAGCTTTCTCGAAGTCTATTTTGAACACCAGCCCTTTTCTCTTATGTTTTCTGACTTCCTCTACAACTTCATTTGCGACTAATACTGCATCTAGAATTTGTCTCTTTTGGACAAAAGCTCCCTGAGATTGAGAGATTGTATCACCAAGAACCTCCCTCAGTCTTGAAGCCAAAACCTTGGAGATTACTTTATATAGGCTCGTAACAAGACTAATCGGTCTATAGTCAGAAACCTTCACAGAATTCACCTTTTTAGGAATGAGACAAATGAAGGTTTCATTTGTAGCCTCGTTCACAATCCCACTATGGAAAAAATCTTGCATAACCTTCATAAGGTCATCCTTGACCATCTCCCAGGCAAGATTGGAAAAAACTCATAGAATAACCGTCTGGGCCCGGGGATTTATCCTTGCCACAATCAAAAACTGCTTTATGAACTTCCTCCAATTCAAATGGGCGTTCAAGCCAATCAGCCTCCAATTGACTAATAGGACACCAATTTAGTCCTTCTACTCCCCAAGCCTCCAATTTCTGTTGCTGCTATATAATTTTTTAAAGAATTGAAGCACTTCCTTTTCAATGCCGTCTTCGTCTTCTATTACACCCAATCCCTCCACTTCTAATTTATCTATGAAGTTTCTTTTCCTGACTCCATTTGCCACTTTGTGAAAGAACATAGTATTTCCATCACCTTCTCTAGCCCATTTTACCTTTCCTCTTTGTCGCCACTTAATTTCCTCCTTTTGGGCCAAATCTCCGATGTTTAGGAGAAGATTTTCCCTCTCGATCCTCAAAAAATGGTCCAACCCTTCTCTCCCTTCTTGTTGATCCAGCACCAATAATCTAGCTTCAGCCTCCCTTAAGTGTAGCTCTACTTCCCCAAATTCCACTTTGCTCCAATCTTTCAATTTCAACTTTAACAATTTTAACCTCGACATGAACTTGTATCCCTCCCATCCTGAAAATCTGGTCCTCACCCCACCACAACTTGATATTCCTCTTAAAATTCGGGTGATTCAACCACATGTTTTCGAACCGGAACGGCGAAGGGCCCCATTTCACCTTAGAAGTGTCCAGCTCAATAGGGCAGTGGTCAGATGTGATTCGCGGCAAAGCTTTGTGGCGGTAATGAGGAAAATAATCTTCCCAGCTACCCGACACCAGGAAATCTGTCAAGTCTTCTCCAGAATTGCATTCTCTCTTAGATTAGACCAAGTGAAAGAACTATTGAGAAGGTTTGGGTCCCGTAGATTTGTATCTTGGATAAAATCATTAAATTCTCGCATGCTTTTAGTCGCTCTACCGCCATTCGACTTTTCAGCTGTGAATCGGACCACATTAAAATCGCCTCCGAGACACCAGTTGACACCGCAATACCCGAACAGACCGCCAATTCATTCCAGAAACTGTTTCGTTCCCTTTGTCTGCAAGGACCATAAATCCCAGATAGCCACCATTCCGTCCCAATACTCTCAACAATTTTAATGGAAACCGAATTCACCAATCAGAGAATCAATTACCGAAACGGATTGGGAATTCCATATAACTGCTATACCACCAGACCTTCCCATGGAAGGAGAGAAGACCCACCCCTTGAATCTTGACCCCCAAACACTTGCCACCAGTTGTCCGTCCACAATCTCCTTTTTAGTTTCCAACAGAATTACTATATCTGGTTTGAACCTCCGTAGATGCTCTTTTACAAGTAATCTTTTCCTTCCCGCTTCCCAGACCTCGAATATTCCAGCTAATTATCTTCATTAATGAGAAGTAAAATCCCTTGTTTTCTCTTTACCTTTTCCAGTGCCCCTCGAACCCGAATCACCGTTGGAAACACAAAGTTTGCCATGTCTTCTATGAGCCAAATTCTTCTTTAGGGGCATCAAAGATATATCCATTTTGTGCAGCAATGATTTAGGTAAGGTGTCTTTGCATCCTTTGCCTCTTCGCTTTCCTCGTTTTTCTGTAGTACAGGACTTCCTGGAATGGTCTCTGGGACAATAGTTTCATCTTCATAATCTTCTTCTCCCATTTGATCATCTGACTGGTTATTGACACCGTTAATTATATCTGGAATGTCAAATAACTCCTGAAGAATTCCTTCTTCGTTGTCAAAGGCATCTGTGTTTTTCTTTTCCTCGTTCGAAGATATTTCATCCATAAATTCTGATTCTGATGATGGTATTTTAACCACTGAATCCACTGATTCGCGTGTAGATCGATGAAACCGAGTCGTCATCTTCTCTGCGAGCGTATGGGCTTTGAGGGGAGGAAACTGACTGCATCGGTTCACCTGCACTAGATATGTGAGATAGTCCCACTCGAAAGCCCCTATTTCCTTCTCCATTTGCTCTGCCAAATTTGGATAAGAATCTGGTTTTTGATTTCAGCTTATCTGCCTACCCTCGCTGTTTGGCTTGGAATCAGAAATCTTATTCTTTTCTATCCCACACATGGGGCCCGGTTCACTAAAAGATCTAGTTTTCAGAAAAGGATTGGGCTCAGGGAAAAACCACTAAAAGGGTTAAATTGGGGTGTGAAATTTGAACTGGGCTTGTCTTTAATTGGGCCCAAAATTTCCTCAGCTTCTTTCTGCCCTTCTCATGTAGATTTAACCTACGGCAAGGGTGAATTGAGCTTTCTGCCGCTGGTGTAGAAATCCCTTTACCTCGAGCGTTGAAAATCTGAAAGTTTCGCAATCAAGTTTCGAAAATCCGCCTTGAGACCACCACCCTCATTTATGATGCCTTGAGCCCAATTTACCTGGGGAATATCGTCGGTACTTTGGTGTCTCTGACCTGCGAGGACTTCACCTTCAGCCACCGTCCGAACAACCCGATTGTCGGAAACCGTAGGCGGAGCCTGCCATGATATGGTGGGCCGAATTGCCGAGAGATTGGCCTGATCTTCACATAATAAGTTTCTGGACCTTCTGGAAGAGTCACCACTTTGGTAAAAAACCAAAGAGATTTCTTCTGGTTTTTATCTTTGCTTCGAATAGATACTTGTAATTTTCAGTCCGCCGGTCTACTTCTAAAAATCCCCCACATTCCATGCCAATGCGTTGAAAGAAATTCTTGGTCCACCAGTGCATGGGAAGCCCAGTGATTCCAAGCCATCCCCCATAATGAACTATTTTGGGGCATTGTTTTTCAACCCGTGCTCCCAACTGTATAGCAACACATCCGCTGTCCTTCCATCGCCAGTTTCCACCGCGCTAACGGTCATTGCCTCTAATTTGCTATCGCATGTGAAGAAAGCCCTGTTTTTGGTAAGGGAATAATTTTACATCTTTTTCCAGCCAGCCTTCCAAAGCCTTCCGGATATCATCCCATGCCTAATGCAGAACTTGCCTTTCACAGACCACCACCCAGCTCCAATTTGACGTATCGTCCGAGGTACCTGTCCCTTTTTCCTTTTCTTGGGCAGCCTCCTTAGTTTGTACCGCCTCCTTGTAACTCTTACCTCATCCTGTGCCACTGACTCTCAAATCCCGTTTTAACGACTTCTTCAGGGCATCGGTGACTACTCGGTCTGCTTCTCCCTGCCAAATTCCTTCTAAATTCTCTTTTACCTTAATCCACCCACTGTCCATGTCGGCCCTGGGGGATCACCACAGACTTTACAATTCCATGTACACACTTAGTCAATCTCAAGTAGTATCCTTTCCAGTTATTAAGCTTCTCTACCCACACTTGATATGAATCCCCCCTGTACCTTCTGAAGAAACTCTGGACTTTGTTTACCAGGAAGTCCCTGCAGCTCTTTGATCAACCACTCTACACAGCTCTAGTTCGATGGAAACATGGAATAGACGTTCTCTGACCTTCTCTGTAATTAAAATTGATCCACCAAACGATAAATCGTCTACCTTAATTCTGAATGCCTTTGATTCAATATTGAAGAACCTTGGTACATGTCTCGTACTCACCTTCCCCTCTAACAACGTTTATATGTTGGCATAAGCCATTGCAAAACTCAAAGACAATGCATTAGGTTAGTGACCAGAAGTTCAAACGTAGAAGAGAGAGACTACCTCCCCGAACTAGATTCACGAGAAGCGAGGAGATGGACATGCAAATCTTCCAAGAGCCTCAAATTTTTTCCGAGTGTTGAGTTCTTTCCCAGCCACCCTCCAAATCTATTAAAATTCCTTTCTCCCTGCAAAAGAAGGCCAACTTGTGACAATAAGCGTACACCTCAATGCATATATAACATGTACATTTCACAACATTTGGAAGGTATAAAACCCAAAAACTGAATTTTCCAAGTACCATGAATGTATAAGTCCTCTTTAATAGGAATCAAACCCAACTCTATAAACTGAAGAAAAGGGACAATTCAGTTGAACCAGTGGTCCAATGAGAACAAAGAGGAATTTATGATTATAAAAAAAACCAGTTATATTGTCAGGGATTTGAAAGATTTTCAAAATTTTCAAGAGAAATTACAATAGCATAACCATGTGAAAATCTACTGAAAGTAAAGGTTCATTCATTTAATAAAGTGAAAAACACAAAATTAAAGAGAGTAATTACAAGAAGTGAGACTAGCTGGAAGAGGGACCAACTAGACAGTTTCTATGTCGACCCAACCTGCTAGTCCTATAACAGAGCAAGGGTCAAATAACCTTGCATTTTGCTTTCCTCGAGAGTTATGTTCCTCAGTTATATTTTTCGGTGTGGCATGGGTCAGACTCCCTTGACTGCATGCAATGACCCAAGCTGGCATGAGCCTATTCTCATTAGGTTAACCAAGCTGTTCTTATAGCAGCTCCTAAGTGATTGATTAATGCTACACTTAGACAGGGATTGGAAATGGAAGCAAATTTCTTGAGCTAGCCCTGTGGAATTAATCTTTTGTTTTTCTAATCCTTTAATTAATTGTTTGATTGAATAGTCACGAGGCTGTAATCTCTAGTACATTACTTTGTTAAACGCAGCTCCTTAGCACGTTTTTCAATAAATTTCCTCGTTAAACTTTCAAGAAATAAGTTCTGCTCCACCATAAAACACCTTACCTTCATCTTAATTTCATAAACAACGATCAGCCCACTAAAGACAAAACTAGCACAGGTTTCACTCTCAAAGAAACCAGCAGAACTTTTTTATAATAGTCTACACTAGCATAAGTCAATCACATAATATCCCAAATATGGCGTATACCTCTGTGGCATAACATAAAAAAAGGAAAAAGAAAATCAATGGGGACAATAAATGTGAATTGCTAGAGCACACAGAATCAATACATTTTCCAAGGCCACAGAGAGCATCAGTTACACTTTTGGAATTTATAAGCTTGCATGTAATAGAAATTCATTACCTGCTCAAGTGTCTCTCTTTGCCCACGCAACAATGCAGCACTGATTATAACAAAAAATGAGTATAAAAATTATACAACGAACTAGAAATTATGAATACACTCATAAAGATATTATTTCGACTTCCATAACTGATGTTAAGAAACATACGGAAAAATAGAGGATGAAAGACAAGCACTTTGGGAAAGCTGCCATTGCCGATATTTTCTAATCTGTACATTGAAAATATCCCCATTGCCAATAGACTCAGCGGCACGAGCAATCAAGTTCATACGTTTTATCCCATTATCATCCTTGACAGCAGAACTTGGCCTATAGTTAATATAATTTTCCTGCCAGAAATTGCATAATAAGCTTAATATATGAGAATATTTAAACATTTCACTACAAATATCATCATTTAGAAAAAGAATAAGGTTAAAATTTGAAAGTGTAAGTGTCCATGTTTGAATAAATGTAAGTTTACATTTAATTCCATGAAGAATGAAATTGATCAAAAGAAACTGAAGTGAAATAAAATATCCAGTCATTCGTATGGGTACTAGCCGCACTAAGATCTTAAGTCAAATAGCACATATTTAAAAACTAGAGGAGAGTGTGGTGAGCAAGAACACACTAAGCTTCCTTTCAACTCTTTCTTGATTTGAATATTGATATATATATATATATATATAAAAATATATTGTATCTAGAAAGGGGGAGAGAGAGAGAGGGAGAGAGACTGATAGCTTAGAATGTACATTCTTTGTATCCTTTCTTCCTACTTCATTGTTATCATACCAAATTACAAGAATATTCCAGATTAATCTCATGATACAAATGTTGCTCTTTCTTTTTTGGCCAGAGTCATGATACAAATGTTAAAACAGTTCTTCATATCGATGCAAGTTCGAGTTCTCACATAGTATTAGAAATTTGTCTGAAGAGCTGTAATGATAGCCAGAACAGTTCAGTATGTGAGCATTGGAATCATTTGTTAAGGTGTATACCACCCATCACCTGTTCGCTTTAGTAAATTTCTTTTACTTGTAAAAAAAAAAAAAAATGTTCACGAGTTCTGATTAGTGAAATAACACATCAAAGGAAACGTCGAAAAAGTATCTTTTAGGAATATGCTCCTACGAAGTTAAGTGTCCCTTAAAAATTCTACTCGCATTTATATCATTTTCAACTGAAAAGCATTCCAAGATAATGCTTCATGCAGTCATATGTTTATAATTAACCAGCACTCTTGATGTTATTGTTATTACAAATGTATATGATAATTATTAGTTTAACCAATGACATGAAGCAGAAACTGCTGAATAGGTTATCATCCATGCAGCCTGTTAACACTAAGCACTGCAAGTCTTTTCTTCTGGCAGTAGTATTCGATAGTGAAACTCAACAGATTAAAATATCTCACCGTTTGTTATATCATTTTTTATTCAGAATATGCCAGCCAAAAACAACTGCGCTAGCAAAGAACGCACCTGGATAAGAAGAGGGACTAGATCAGGATCACTCATGCTCAGGTCAACACGCTCATCCATCCGCAACTTTCCTGCATTAAAACCAAACAGCCTGCAGGACGAAAGACAAGTCAGCATCACACACATGTTAATGGATGCATACAAGAATGTAAGCATTCAACCCAAAACCAATTGGGAAAGGATGGAGAGGCCCAAGATCTTTTAAGCTCTTAAGCTAGGCTTCCATCCTTGGATGTGGGATACTCTCAAGACTCCTGAAGGCCAAATAGAGCCTTCACTGACTGGAAAAAGTACCCGTAACAAGATTCTGAGAAGTTAAATTTAACACGAGGGAAACAAGACGCTTTTGGGGAAGGAAAGAAGGCAAAGACTTCATCAGATTGTGGTGTAATGCCTTTATTTTGGGTGATATGGTTAGAGAGAAACAAAAGGATCTTTAAAAGTTATAGAGGGAAGGCAACAGAGGTTTTATGGGATACTGTAAGGTTTTGGGCATCGTGAAAGTGGAGGTTTTATGGAACAAGTTACGGTTTTGGCCATCATTATCAGCTCCGGTTTCTTCTGTATTCAGGGAAATACCGCCTTTGGAATTTTTGCCAATTGGAAGGCTGTACTTATTTAAGCTTATGCAATGAATTTTAATGTATTCCTGTTGAACGGCAGATGGTGCGTTGCGGTATTACGTTGTATGTTTTCCATTAAGATTCCGATAAAACTTCATTTCTCAAAATCTAAAAAGAATTGAGCTCAGACCTTAAGTTTTTCTGATTCGTGGATGGTGGGTTAGTTTCTTAATTTCTACATTTTCTCAGTGGATAGCTTTTCCACTGCATCTTTGTACTGTTCCAAAGTTTATCAATAAAATTCTGTTTTTTATTAAAAACAAAAACAAAGCATATAATTGAGAGCAAAGAAGTGAATCTTAAAGTCATGGTTGAAACAGAAACCTCAAATATTAAAGACTTTTGATGCATAAATCAATCAAGAAACAAAGTACAGCAAATAGAAATGAATAAGAGAAGACAAGCATATCAATAGACAGCAAGATGCAGAAAACCAGAGCCAAAAATGAAAATATTGCTGCCATACTTGTCAACAGCTGTGAATGGTGAAATATCCTCATCCTTTGCACTGCTTAATAAGCGCAGCCTTACATCATCGTATTTAATGACAGACATTGATAGGCTCATATACTGCAACTGGTTAACTGCCATTCGCATGTCTCCATTAACTTTTTCTGCGAGTTCCTCAAGAGCAATCTGAGAAAATGACAAGAAGATTAATCAACATGGGGATAAAAAAGAACCTTTAAATACATGTCAGAAACCAGATAAGCCAGATACTTGATCACACGTAAAACCATACTACAAAATACAATTACGAAGGTTAGCACTTAACACAAAAAGAACAAGTACCTAAACTGAACTAGGTCCTAACAAAGGGGGTAAGAGAAAATTAAATTATATAATTCTACAATATAGTCCATTTTGCTTAACAATAGAATTTGTCTCACGCTTGATATTTCCAGAAATAATCATTTACAATATTTGGTGGAGTCCAAAGCTTCTGTAGCAATATAGTACATGATAACTCCAAACAGTTTGACTTTCATCACAATATTTACCTCATTAACTTTAAGTCCTTCAGCATTTGCAATTTGCATCAACCTCTTTGCCATCTACCACCATGAACACAATATAAAGTGTTAGTAACTGCTTCCTGGCAGCAACGTCATTCAAATCTTATTCAAAGGTAAGCCAAATTTAAGAGTCAAAAAGCATGAAATGTCATTTCTAACTGTATTACAAATGCACAAAAATAAAAGTGTTAGTAACTGCTTCCTGGCAGCAACGTCATTCAAATCTTATTCAAAGGTAAGCCAAATTTAAGAGTCAAAAAAGCATGAAATGTCATTTCTAACTCTATTACAAATGCACAAAAATAAAATTTCCTATCCATGCCCATACACACATGAAGAAAAAAAAGCACTTCTATATGAAATCAACAATGCAGATTTTCATAACTACATCAGCTCAAATGCATGCACAACGGGCCATGGAAGCATATCTCTGGATTTTATATACAGGAACGAAAAGGTTTTCCCTCCATTAAATTGGCTAAACATCACACTACATGAGATTTTCCTCAAAAACATAAAGTCAAAAGTGAGTGTTTGAGTGCTGCCCATTTATCGCTGCCAGAGATATTTACATCCTAACTTACAGAAAAATAATGCCAAACTTGTTTCCCTGTCCAAAAGAAATAAAATCCAATAACAAATCAATTGGTTATTTCTTATGGACCAAATCAAGCCTTCACATTTTAATGCTTTTCTCTAACTGCTTAAAAAAAATTACAATTCAAAGGATCTTAGATGCTATTAAAAAATCAATTAATCAAAAGGACTCATTGAGTATGAGAACTACAGACTTATGGTTGCAAATTAGAAGATAACATAGTTCAAGTTCAGGTACTACAACCCGAGGCTGGAAAGGATAAGAGCTGAGGCTTTGAGAAAAAACATGCCAGCGTGTTGTTAGACAACAGATATTGCTATACCCAAAACCAAACGAAACAAACAAGTCTGTAGCATAACCAAAATGTTTTTTGTCAACCTTGGTAAATTTGTTTGACTTCAATGTCTAGTATTCACTACCAAAATGCCAATGAAAGGAACAAAGACACTTTTATTGTCAAAAATTAATCTTTCAGTTCTAGGTCAACAAAAATAACCTATTAAATCACTTGTTTAATGATCAAAAAATATCTCTCATACCGAAGAAGTTTTTGTGGCACTCAACATCATAAAGCAACAAAAATTATAACGTTACAGATATAGGAGCACGTTGTGGAATTTTTTAAAATACATTAGTCATTGGCTTAATTGACAAAAAAGTTTCTTATGCATCACAACCAGCATAAACAATTTTGATTTTCATCACATCTGTCAGTTTGTGTGTCCGAGTGCACACACACATATGTCACAATGCACATTTTGCATCAATATAGCAAGCCAAATTAAAAAATTAAAAAAATCATTCAATGACAGCGCTCCAAACTTTTTAACATTGCCAACATTAATAAGAACCAATTAGTAGCATGGTTTGGCAACTTGCAAGTAATTACTAGAAAGAATGCACTCAAGTAACATATAAGAACAAATTCTTTAAAATACTAAAATATATCAAAATACCAAAAATTTACTGTTAGGGAGGCAGGGGGACCTGTTGTTTAGTAGGTTTCCGAAAGCTGAGAAGTAAACAGTAATTCACAAGACTTTTCAGTTTCTGACTGTAACGATCATTACAAATGCAGATAACAGGAATTTTAGAAATCTTTATGCTAGCAATAAGATCAGCAACTCCTCCCCGATCTCCAGCAGACATCCCATCAACCTCATCCATAATTAGGACAGTTTTGGGATGCTTCAATCTGCAAATTTAACTAAGAATTAACTGGAGAAAATAAATTCCTTCAGGCAAGTCCTATGCATAAATGACCCCAAAAAATATACATTATATAGAGAGAGTGTGTAAAACCAACCCATCCATGCTCAGGGCCTTGTTGCTGACAAGCTCTTTAATAGAATTTGCGTTGCTTCCACCAATTCCCTTTTCAATCTTGGAATCAGCTTTCCCGCGACTGTCACTAGCATTTACCTAAACAATATGCAGGCATTTGCATTGAGTAACATAACTCAGAAACATTCAAATTATTCCATAGTTATGAAAATTTGGTAAAAGTATGACACCTCAATTGTCTGGAAACCAAGCATCTGACTGACTAACTTAGCGGACGTCGTTTTCCCTATACCAGGCGTTCCACTTAATAGTACAGCCTTTTTGGCACCAGAATTGGTTGGGTTTTTGCCTTTTTTCTTATTTCCAGTATCAAGAAATTGCTCATGCCAATGTGCCAACCAATCATGAAGCTGCTTTACCTGCATATTAGACATTACATAAATTTTATCAGAATAACAAACTTACAATGGCTTCCAGATAGATGCATGTGCAGACAACGATTCAACAGCAGATGCAATGGTGGTAAAGCAATAATTAACAGGCATACCAGTGACTGATTCCCGATAATGTCATTTGGAACCTTTGGCCTATATTTTTCTGTCCAAGTAGAGGCAGAATGCTCAGTAGTTTGCTTCTTACGCCTAGCATGGGAAGCATCTGACTCCAATTGTTTGTGGGATACACTTGATGCCAAGGAGCTTCCAGCACAATCTTCTGGAACAGTACATGTCTATTTTATAAGAAAACTTCAATAATCATGCAACTACTTTTTCTTCTTCAAATAAGATGCAACTACTATATTAACCTGCTAGGAAAAGCATCCAAACTCCATATAACAAGAAAGTTTACTTGTGCCCTCCAGGGCATAGGCTCCATCAATGCAAAATACTATACACATGATACAAGATGGGCACACACAGAGAGAGAGAGAGAGAGAGAGAGAGACACACACACACTTTTGAAGGTAGAGAAATATGCGAAGGGGTTAAGAAGAAGAAGACGAATCATCACAAAGTTGACTTTGATCATTTAGTTAAAAGATAACAGCGTGCACCATTTTTTTTTTACAAAAAAATTTAAGTATTATTCCTTCAAAAGTAAAATTGAGAGTAAAATTTTTTTGGATATATGGCTACACTTAAAAATAAAAAGATGAAGGAGAATATAAGATAATCATATTGATACCATCTGAGAGCAGATAATCAAAGTTCCTTCAAATCACCCAAACCAAACTACAAGACAACTTGTTTGCTCCAGAGTTGTGAAGGGAAGGGACAGTGCAAAAACATATGATGATTATTTGCCTGCAGAACTGTACAGTACCCAATGCTACATTAATATCTTCGAAATCTCAGTTCAATTTTTCATCCATTTGGATGGAGGAAAATAACTCAGGATTTAGCTAAAAGTCAGGAATTGAAGAGGAGAAATTGATATTTTCATTGTTTGGCAACTTAAGCACGGAACTTATTAAATGACGCGTGGAAAAAATCATGGAAATTGGGTATCAAGATTCCTGAATTTAATTTCTGACAAAAGAGGCGTCATTTCGCAATTTCTACTGAACAGGTTTTTGTTTCCCCTATAATTTCTGTCATTTACAAAATTCGACATACATAAATCCAAACACTGAAATTATCAATTGCCAGAAATTTAAACAATGGAGATCTAAATTCCGTCATTTAGGAATTCTGTGCAATTTTCAATTCATTCATCCAAACGGAGGGTAAGGTACTTTCTTCATTGTCTTTTGAGCAGATTGCCTCAAGGACGTTATTGCTTAGTGAAGCAAAAGTTATGAATTATCTATAAATGTTTTTATGTATCTAGCTGTGTGACAATATGCATAAACACTACACAGCATAACAACACATAATTGGACACAACGAGAGAGAGAGAGAGCAAGTAAACATATACATAATTCAAGTGCCTATATGAATAAAGAGGACAATGTAAAAACACAGTAAATCCACAAAATGACAAGCAAGAATGCCCACACGCAACAAACTATGTGATATGCAATTAAGCATGGCCCACACACATAAACCCAGTCAAACCAAAAACTAAATTATGAATCTGCCAAAAGAATGATAGACCAAAACTACTTAGTTAACTGCAACATACTCTTTGATGCTACTTTATTAGGACTTTTCTTTGGCAAAGATGCTGCTGCCGCATCATCCACAGATTTCTTTGCCTCTTGCACAGGTACTTTAGCACGGAATGGAGGACCGAATCATATCAAACAGTCCATCCTCGGTGAGAAAAGCAGTACTACAGAATACAATTAAAATTTAGATGATAAATAAAGGAAGCAGAAGTAATATGAAATTGCATCTAGTTCGGTCCAAGATAACAAACCCAAGTTCTTTGGCTTTAGAGGATTTCCTTCCCTCAATATCTTCATCACATAAAAGATAGTTCTGCAAACAGACTATGTTAATCACATGCCGGCAGTAGTATCAAAATACAAGAATTTACAAGATAGAAACATGAAGTAACCGTTTTCTTGCTGACAGATCCAGTAATACGACCGCCATGACGTTTTATCAAATCCTCTGCTTCCTCTCTTTCCAAACTGTAAGTACGGTAAAATTTTAAACTTCAATCTTATGCTGAAAGATAAATATTTATTAAACTCTACCAATAAAACAAGGAAAGAAAACATAATCAAATTAATTAATGCAACCAGACAAACATCATAATTGAAACAATAATATCAACACAATCCTGACAAGTACATGAAGCCGTTATATGTAATAGCTTCCTAGAAAAATGTTGCTGATTGCCAAGAACGTATGTGCAAGGGATTTTAAATCTACAACCAAATGTACAAACAAGCTTGTGAAAGTCAAACAAACAAATACCTGTCAAGTGTACCACTAATTACAAAAGTTAAACCAGCTAAACAATCTGGAGCACCTTCAGGAACTTCCTGAGACACGCAAACAGGGACTAATGGTTAACATCAAGAATAATACAATCATTTCAACAATCAATTCCAGGCATTCCAAAGCACTAAACCTTTTCGCCTTTGTGTGGAGGATCTTTTCTATCTCCAAAATTCATAAATCCACCTCGTCCAGCGCCCCTGCCTCTTCCACCAGCTGGTCCTGCGGAAGTACCTCTTCCACCACGACCCCTACCACCAGGCTTGCAAGGATATTCAGCATCCTTGACGTCATCATCACCACCTTCATCAATAGCCGTAAGTTTCTGTGCGACTCCCACACCAGATGCACTCTTCAATTTCTTACTGGGAGTTGCATCAACTGAGTTCTTCTTTGAATGAGGTAAGACAAAATCATCGTCGTCATCAACAACTTTGTGAACTTTTTTTGCAGGTGAGGGTTTCACGGATTCATCAGGCTCCTTGTGAGTCTTTCTTTTGGCTGGAACTTCAGTTTCTTTTTCATCCTTTGGCTTATCTGTGGTAAAATACTTGCTAGTTTTCCTCCTGCCTGAATTCTCTTGACCTCCATGCACCTGGTTTATCACAGATAATAGCACATAAGAAAACAAACGGGAAAGTTTATTATGACAAATAAAGTTTCGAAATTCCCATGCTCCTATGGGGACTAGCCAACTTGGGAGGGGGTGGTGTTCTTTCTGTGGAATTTACTTTTTGGTTTGAGATTCTGATTAGACTTTCATAGTTTCCTTGATTACTACAAGAACAAAATACATAACATGATTAAGAAAACAAGCCTCCTTATCTTATCATTACATTCAGTACAATGTTTGTATATCAATTCTGTTAAAACCACGCAGTGGAAAAATCATTCTACTTTTTTGTTTTAAAAAAGAACATACAGTGTTTAAAAATCATATTATTGTTTACAAGCAAATAACACAAATTAATGTCTCTAAAACCATTTAAACCCAATCAGACCTGCATCAAGTAGCTGTTAGTTTATCCAAACCATAGATGCTAAAAACGATATGCCTGACTTTTACAGACGCAACCAAGCAAATGCAACAAAATCTTCGTTTGTCACCAAACCAAACCGAAAACTCACTGGTTCTTTAGGCTCTTCCTTAGCTGTAGAAGGAGTCTGAGAAGTAGTCGGCGCAGGTTTCTTGCCATTGCCCTTGTCATGCGACTTCATAAACCACTTCCTAATATCTGCCTGTGACTTTATTCATCCAAAAAAACAAACAAACAAACAAACAAACCCAAAACTCCAATTTCAAGATTTCATCATCAACTTATATAGGGTACGAAGAATCAAACAATTAAAACTTAAACCCTAGAAAATATATCTTTTCCCGCAATTTCCCAAGAACAAAAAGCATTGTTTCCCGAAACTATAAAGTGTCTGAAGTTTGGCTTACCATGTCTGAAGATTAGCTTAAGCTACAATGCGGCAGCAAACCTCTCTGCCTCCAATTTTACGCAACCTAGAAAGTGCAAGAGCCGAGGAATAACATGTTAGAAATATTATCACTATCACTGACTCATAGTTTCGACATGCATGTATATATAAAACCATTCTAGAAATCAAACCCACACGAAAAATTCAACCAAGAAGAAGACTTTACCTTGTTTCAAGAGAGATGACGATTCGGGTCTGGGCGTTTGGGTTTTTTACGGTATTTGGGTTTTGGGATCCAATGAGAGAGCTGAGAGAGTCGGTTCAGCAGAGGTAAATTTGGGTTGGGGTGTTTGGGCAGAGATAGAGAGAGAAAATGAATGAGAGAGAGAGAGAGAGAGAGAGAGAGAGAGAGAGAGGAGGAGGTAGGGGTGGGGTCGACTGACGCTGGTGAATTTGACGGTGACGTTTAGGGTCGAGGTGGAGGTGGTGGGTGGCACAGAGGGGAGTGAGAGAGGAGGAGGTGGGGTTTACTTTTCCTTTTCTTTTATTAAATTTTGTGTTTTCATTTATGTTTACTGGTATACTCAATGGACACTTTGCCCTACCCAAAAAAATGGACGCTGTGAAAGTTGAACACCATGGTATACTCAAGGTGGGGGTGTAGTCAATTAGAAAGTTTCTTTCTTTCTTTTTTCTATAGAATAAACCCTGGACTTTGGGATAGACTTCTATAACATATTTTCATGGATTTGTATATAAATTTATTATCTGCTAAAAAAGAAAATAAATTTATTATAGACTTTGATGGTTTTTTTTCATAGATTTGTATTGATTTTTTCAACATTTTTTTTTAATGCGGAAAAGAAAATTACAAAGCAAAATTTCTTGAACACAAAGGCCCTAGGAGATTGAAAAAGAAAGCAGGAGCAGGAAGTAACAGCAACCCAACTTCCCACAGGAACAAAGGCATCCAGTGCCATCTAGGCCTTGGATAGGCATGAGCTTCATGGGCGCCGAGTAAGGGTGAATTATGCTCCTGATAGACCTCGCCCTAACTTCGGTGATGGCGGCTACAATAGCAGTGGTGTAGGTTACAATGGCGGCGGTGGTTGTAGGTATGGTGGTGGGAACTCTAGTGGCAGATATGGTGGAAGTGGAGGTGGCTATAGCAGTGGTGGTAATTATCCAAGTGGAAACACTTTTGAAACTGCTAGCGCTGGAGGTGGTTTTGGCAATAGCAGCAATTTGGGTGTTGATGACTTTATTGGCGGTGCTGATGACTTTATTGGCGGTGCTGACAATAGCTTTGGCAGTGGTGGAGCTCAATTGGGAGAGAACAAAGGTAGTTTCAGCTTGGATGATCCATTGGAAGGAAATGATAGGGATGACGATGATGCCAGCAACTTTCACAAGAGGGCTTGATAATATTTAGATATGAGGAGCAATTTGCCAATTTGGTGGACGAAACCCATAAGCAGAAGAAGAAGAAAAAAGAAAAAGAAGAAGAAGAAGAAGAAGAAAAGAGAGTTGGTGGACGAAATGACCAGAAGAAGAAGAAAAGTACCTGAATGTGAATTGTATCATTCTATATAATTCTCTCAATTGGCAAAGGCTAATTGTAATTAGTCCTTACACGGCTTCCACAAACCATGAGTGACACCTAGCAATATGTTATGGCTACCTAAGCTACATAGAATTCATTTTGAGAACTTAGTCAGTTTGTGGTTACAATGCAATTCGGTCTTTCTCTATTACAATACTCTATGTCGTGTTGTTTGGATATGGTCAATTTGTGTCAAATACTTAACATGACATCGCTAGGTTATATGATTCACATTGATGCAATTGCAAACGTTCTTATTTCAATTCTCATCATGTACTTCGGCCAAAGATTCAATAAATCATATCTTTAGAGTATTCTCTCTTCCCACTAAGAGTAGAGATTCCTTATTGTACATTCACATGCCTCTGTGCATATGTTGAGTATCATACACAAGACAACTATGATGTCTCCAATCTAAGGACTAATTTGTATTATCACAACTTAGAATTCTTTGTTTGACACTTGTAAGTAAGACTTACATACAAAAATTCTTGAGTTGATCACGTCAATGAACTTCATCTCTATAGAACACCTACACACTTATCTCAGTGTCTATATAAGAATGACTTAAGACTAGTTTAAAGTTCAAGATCTTCTAGACATCGATATAAGAGTAAAATCTTGAACCGGCCACGCTAAAAACTAAAAGTGAGCCCAAGATATATTTCAATGGGCCTAATTAATAAAGTCGGATAGAAGCCAAAAATCATAAATGTGGCAGAATATCTACATGTAGCGGAATACATCAATCTAGCCAAACACATCAATATGACCAAAAGCACAACAGTGGTCAAGAGCCTATATGCGGCCGAAAGTGTATATACGATCGAATGACTAAAAGCGGCCGAATACATAAAATCAGCCAAGGCTTAAATAAAAATAGAGATTATCCATAGGAGGATTTTCTCATATATTCTAATCCAAATATAGAATGAATTATGCCAACTTGATGGTTAACCGAAGTTATTGTGGGAGAGCTCAAGATGGAAGGAAAATCAAATCAAATATTATTATTCACATTAAATCACATGCATGAGACAAGGGATTGAAGACATTTTGGAGCAATTATGATTAATTTGAAGGCCAATTGACAACCGACCAAATTGAGACACACCGACACCCTATAAATACCAAGCTTATGGAAGAGAGAAAGGACCCCTAGCACAACACACAACTTGTCATTTTACATTCTTTTCAATTTATATCCCAAGAGTAGCATAATGTAGCCACAGCTTAGTTCTTATTTTTTCTGCTCTAGTTTTCGTAGATTTCAATTCTGCCTTCACATTCTTCTTCTTGTTTTTCAATTCTATTTTAATTACAATAACTTCAATATTCACGTTATCTTTATTATTCTTCGTAATCTAGTTTACTTTCCACCCCTTACTTTACGCACTTGCATTTCAATTATTTAATTTATGCAATTTACATTACACACTCTTTACATTCTTTATTTTTCGCACTTTGAATTACACACTCGTCTTTAAATTAAAATGGGTCGTAGAATTAAAGTTGGCATCCCGAATATGCATGTTAAAGGTTGTTTGTATTTGGTTACTGTCCGCGGAAACTACATTACTTCAGCTTTTGTTTTGAACTTAGCTCGGTGGGATGTGCCTAAATTGCAAGATTCTTGGAATCGAAAGCGGGATAGCTTGAGTGAAACCAAATTGACGACCGATCGCAGAAGGAAAATAAACCTAAACCCCGCATGGGTAGTTGGCATGTGTACCTATTGATAGGCCGAGGTGCAAGTCTCTACTCAATAAAATGCTAGCCCAAAGGCATCTCAACCATTATCGGCCCAAGATAAGAAGGAAATTCTCGATCTAGACAAACAGAAAATTCGTCTGGGAGTGGCCTTCACAGTTATATAAAATTACAAAGTAATCTTCAACATTGAGGCCGGAAAGGGGAAAAGACAAAAGATTTACTCTAATAAGAGAATTAGGAGCAAATAGATAATGAGCTGGCCGTACTTTTGGAAAGTATACTTGAAGCCACAATTAAAACAACCAAATCGATCTGATAGTATTACAATTCATTGGGTTGAGTGACACCATATTTTAGAGACCTTGACATAAATACACCAACACCTTTGGCCCAAGGGCCAACCGATGGCCTTTTGCTAGTGCTTCGGCCAGAGGTTGAACTTCTAAGGTAACTTGTGCCGACGCTATGCAGAAGACATATTTGCACAGCCAAATCATGAGAAAAGCTGTATGTTCTTTATGCGTGAGTAGCCCTGTTTCTTGAGCGTTAGCTTCCATGAAAACCTTATAGCTTTTGTTCATCTTGGTAAAACCAAAATCAACCTCACATTTTGATGGAGATAGAGCACTTACTTCACCACCGTATGGTCGAAAACCCGCCATGACAGCTAAGTCAAGAAGAGTTGGGGTCATTATCCCAAATCTTAACTTCATAGTATTGGTAAAAAGTGACCAAAAACAAAGACCGGCTGCAACAAGATTACCGTCGCATGTGAAACTGGACTTACAAAGCATGATTGCATCATAGATGCCCTCTTCCCTCCATTACGTGTTGCACAAGCTTGACAATAGATTAAGCCACTTGTTCCATTGTTCTGGCCCCAAAGTAGGCCAACCCCTCATAATCTTGGGTCGATCCCAACCTTGCCAATTAAGGTATTTTCCGAGCAAACAAATGTCTTTCTGCTGCGGTCACATAACCTTAACAATAGAGCTGAGCATACGGCCGTGAAAATAGGGTCCAAGGACTATGTTGCATGGGGTGGCAGGCACGGGCGCAAAATCATAAAGGTCGTTAGAGAAAACGGCCTCATCATCATTAAGGGCGTCAACCAAGATGTTGTTGTACTCTTTTGCTTCTTCAAGAGACATTGAAGAACAACAAGAAAGCGGGAAATTGGTAATCTGCAAAATGTTATTTGTTAGTGATATTCAATTATTCAATATTTTCTTTATATATATATATATATATATATATATGAAATTTGGCCTTCCAGCCATACCTGAGTCAAATGACCTTAGGGTCATAAGAGCATCTCCAAGAGCATCGCTACTCCCTTATCCCTAGCTATTTTAGCGAAAAAGAAGGAAAAACAACCCTCCAGGCTTCGCTACTTCTCTCGCCATTTTGGCTATCGCTATTTTGGCTCGCTACATGTAGAGAGGAGGAGAGGGAAATTCAAGGCTCGCCAAACCCAAAACTTCATCGTCTCTCTCTATTCTCTCTGTCAAAGTCTCCATCTCAATCTCTATTTTCTCTGTTTCTCCACCCTCTTTGAACTCTGAAGTGGTGTTTCCAGGTGAGATTTGAAAATTCCCTTTTAATTTCTTGAAATTTGTATATGGGTTTCTAGGTTTATGGGGTTGAAATTTGTATATGGGTTTCTAGGTTTGAAATTTGATAGGGGTTTCTAGGTTTTTCCTTGGAAGGGTTTGGGTTTGTGCTTCAAATGAACAAGTTCGTTTGCAATTTCTACAATTTGGGTTTAGGGGAAAGTATTTGGGTTTGTTTATGATACAATTTCTACAAGGGTTTAGGGGGAAGTATTTAAAAGTACTTGAATTGTTGGATAAATTCTGCTGCAATTTCTGCAAATTGTGCCATCATATGTCTTTAATTATTTTGCTTCTTTGTAATTTTATTTTTATGGTTTTTGTTTTCCTATGCCCAATTTGTGAATAGATCAAGGAGAAGGAAAAGGAGAAGGCCGTAGCAGATGAGGTTCATAACTGGGAGCAACAAAACAATGGCCTTAACTTGCTTCAACAGCCGCTTCCATGTTTAAATATGAGGTGATTAATTTGCTAGGGCCTATCTTTCTCTAGATCTGCAAATTGTGCTTCTGAAGAAAAAAAAATTAATGTGCTTCTCTGCAAATTGTTAGATGGATTATGTAGATAATACATATTATGCCAACATCCTCAACGGTCAGGTAGACCTCAATGATCCATTTTCAACATTTGGTTGCACGCCTACAAACCAAAATGAAGGTGACAATGACATGCCTCAAGTGATTGTTCCAGTTATACCAACCACCAAGAAACCACAAAGAGCTAAGAATTTTGTTGTTGAAGAAGATATGCTTCTTGTGTCTGCATGGCTCAATGTTAGCTTAGATCCAGTGCATGGCAACGAACAAAGGAGTTCTACTTATTGGAATAGAATTCGGGAGTCCTGGATGGCAGAGAAAAAGTTTACTTCTAACGTAGTTCCAATTCTCTTCTACACTGTTGGTCAGGAATTTAACTCTCAGTGAATAAATTTTGTGGATACATGGCCAAGATTGAAGGGAGGTCTCAAAGTGGTGTCAATGAAAAAGACAGGGTAATCTTCTCGCCTATGCCATTTACTTAGAAGTTCTAACCCTTGCTTGTTTTAATTGTTAAATATTTTCTCTTGCTAAAAAGTCTTACATTAGCCAATATATATGTAGATGCATGTAAGAATATTTGCACGCTTGATACTTGATGTTTGTTAGTTTAATACTGAATATGCCATTTACATATGAAAGCCAATGTCCACTGTGCAGATCTTACAAGCAAAAGAAATGTATCAACAACTCATGGAATCAACATTTGTGTATGAGCATTGTTGGCATCTATTGAAGGATCAACCTAAATGGACTACTGAAAATAGCAAGAAAAAATCCAAGACTAGCCCAAATGCAAGCCCTGCATCTTCTTCTCCTTCCATTCCATGTGCAGTCAATTTAGGGGAAGATTCTCAAGAATCTAGATGTATAGAAAGGCCAGAAGGTAAAAAGGCTGCAAAGAAATTGGCAAGCCAGAGAAAGGGTAAAATTCCATTGGGTGGAAATGCAGAGTCTGCAATAGATCTTCAAATGGAAATCCAAGAATTAAGAAAACAGAAACTAGAACATGCACGCAGACAAGATGAGCAATTCCAATTGATGTATGTTGCAGAGCAAGAGCAACTTGCTATTAGGCGTGAAGAAGTTCTAATTCAACGTCGAAGTGAGGATTCTAGAATAATGGTAATGGATACTACAAACATGCTACCAATGCACATTATAGGCCTTCAAAAGGACATCTTGGCAAAAGTTGCTGATGGGAGGAGGAATGAGCCACAACAATTTGCTGGTTAGTCCAAAATGACTGGAGCTGTTATGTGCATTTTATTTTTGGGGAAACTGATTATGTACCTCTTTGGCCTATAATTTTTGTTGGGTAAACTGATATGCTCTTTGTCAATGTTGCTTCTATCATTGAATACCAGAAGATTTGTTATTGGTAGTAGAAAAGAGTTTTTTTGGAGGTCTGTAATGCACTGCTTGTTACAGGCAGTTTTAGAAATACTAAGGTTGAAAGAGTGTTGTTTATAAGAGAAAAATGAGTTGCTTATTGGTTTGGGGTTTTTTGTTTATTTTTTGTTTGATTTGGCAGACTGTTTGATCACTTTCAAGCAAATCATATTTCTCTGTTTTAACGGCTAAATTCGCTGCTTCTATACGTGCAAGCAAATCATCTTCATATTGGTCATCAAGGACATCGTTGTCGAAGACAATACTACGTAGAAAATGACTTGCTATAGAACGACGTGCCATAAATAATAGTAAGAACTAATGAGAAAATGGAATTCAAATAAAATAATGAGAAATGAAGAAGGAATTTGTTTTTTGTTTTTGGTAGATGACGGAAAATGAGTGAAGATATGTTCTTATTTATAGATAGACAATATGTCATTTTGGAAGAAAAAAAAAAACTAGCCGTTAAAAACTAGCCGTTGGAAAAGTAGGTATGCTAAATGTTTAAATTTTAAGAAATAATAAAATATTCGAGGTTAGCTAAAATAGAGAGTCTGTTGGAGGAACCACCTTTTAAGTGGCTAGCTATTTTAGCTTTCTAGCTACTTTAGCTAGAATTTGGATAAAATTTGGAGAGTCTCCTGGAGATGCTCTAATGTCATAACAAATGGCCTTTTTAAGCCAAATTGGGCGTAGAAAAAAAATTATAATAAAGGGCTAGCTAAGTGGCCTTGTGGCCAAAACAATCTAAATGGCCTTACGGCATAGCCTCTAATAAAGCAATCAAAATGACCTTACATCCACGAGGGAAACGCCCATATGGGCAGTTAAAATAAAAGCATGCACCATGGGATATTGAAGATGTCAACAAGTCCATATTCGTGTGGTCAGAGAAATATATATATATATATAACAATCTTGAAATAAAATCTTGAAGCTATGAAGTAATCCGTAACAGATATGGGGAAAACATGGTTTCCAACAATCTATCTGTCATAACAGCGAAAAAATAAAATAAAACAACAAACCCTAACAAAGAACAATTGGGTGATTTGCAACAAACTCGGTCATATACTATGTAGAACCAATTTTAGAGAACATAAGCAGTATTAGAGAGCAAGTTTTGGGAGATTGATTTGATTGAGAACATAACCCGAAAGAGGTGATGGGTAACTTCAATATGAGCATGGCTCATAAGAAATCACTATAAAAGACTTCTTATATTCAAGAAGGCCCAGTGGTAGGAGATGAGGGGTATAAGGCAATGATGCTTATTACTCATCCCCCCACTATGAAGTTTTTCTTTGGGACTCATAGGGAAAAGAAAGCGGCTAGAGTTTTTCCCAAAATTTTCCTCAACAATTGTTAATTAGATAACAAAGTATGTTTAAAAGCTTTTTTCTCTTTTTATGCTTTAAAAAAGCTTTCCTAGGTTTCCTATCTATGCTAGTCTTGTTATTATGGATGTTCAGGATATGGAGCAGAGAGAGAGGGGACATAGATTTATGCCATCCTTCTAATTTGCGGTATGTATATTTATATAAAGCAATGGTAAATATCCTAACAAGGTATAGTGCCGAGATTGAAAAACTCACGAACTTGAGAGACAGTTTTGAACAACACGTGGTCTTTCAAATATATATGTGTGTATACACATTGTTGGAGAAGAAGAGATAGAAACGGCTTACCTGGAGAATAGACGACCACTTTTTAGTGCTTACAATGGTGATGTACGTTATTGATTAGTATATTGAAGTTTATATAAAGGAATGGAATGAGTCCTAATTTGACTCAGAGAATATTTGCGTTATACTTTGAAGAAAAGTAAAGAAAGATTTTCTTACATGACATAAAATACTTTCTCATAATAGCCGAGTTTTATTTAGGCAAGTAAGAGAAAGAGATTGCCTTTATTTGTGGCTTCATAAAGCAAGATTTTTCTCCATGATTTTAGCCAATTAATAGCTAAGTTAAAAGGTCTCATTAATACCCAGAATATTTTGGAGTAATTATGAACCTAGTCGGGTGGGAATAAATCTTACCAAGGATGAAGTAAGGTATAAAGTGTATATTTGGAAGGACTGTAAGGTATAACTCGTATACTAGTGGTATATTTACATGATATACCTACATTTACATAGGGGCCATATTTTCAATAATTAATCTTTGGCCATATTTATTGAAGACCGTAAGGTATACCAACCTAGCCAAATAGCACTAAATACGGCCATAATTGCAAACATAATTTATCCGACGAAGACGCTGCCATTATGGAGTTAGCGACCTCCACACGATCGGACTCGTAGACATCCGCGCAGTAGGGTCTTATGCAAAGCTCCATAGTTTGAAGCTAGAAGCTCGTAACTGCATCACCGGAAAGAATAGAGATCTCGACTGGGCTTCAAACGATGGCCTTCCCGATATCAAGGAAGAGAAACGTGTTGGAGCCCGTAAAGTCTTTGGGCCAATTAATGGCTAAGTAGCGAACCATTATTCTTAATGGCCAGTTATTGTTAATGTCATTGACATATTTCTTAGTTATTGTTAATGCCAATTAATGGCTAATTATAAAGATCTCCAAGATATTGACGTGAACAAATGGGAAGAGGAAATCTCATTTTGTCATAGCCAATTAATGGTTAATCATATAAGTATCACACATTTTATCTTGAACCGCGAGAAGAAGAAAAAGAAATGTGCATTTACTTTCTTATTTGAACCAAAAGGAGGTTGATCATATTAATTGGGGGAGACTACCCATAAAATATCTTGCCATGTTTATAGCCAATTATTATGGCTAATTTTCTTTAATGGGTTAAATATATATAAAAAAAATATGATGTGGTTACATTCCTAGTGAAAATGGTTCAAATAAGAGAAGCAGCATGTTTGGTAAGAGGACAAATCAATGGTTTGCTTGTTCTAAAAAAAAAAGTAATAAAATTGGGCCGATTAATAATGGCCATAAAAAACAATATTTGTGATTAAAGAATGAAAAGTGCAGTTGCATGAAAATAGTTAATTAAACTTTCACAATCGGAATGCTTTGACAATAATACGAAAATAATTGTTTAAAGTTCAAGATCGTCTAGAGGCCGACATAAGAGTAAAATCTTGAACCGGCCACGTGTTCGTAAAAAATAATTAAATTTAAGTTTTTATAAACTTAGCTGGTGGCAAAATTCATAAAAAGTGGGGGGTGGGGCAATGTTTGGGCCTGAATGAAATTTGACCGGGTTAGGCCTTAGATTCTGACAATTAAACTAATTGTGAGCCCGAGCTATATTTCAATGGGCCTAATCAATAAGGTCAGATAGAAGCCAAAAATCATAAATGTTGCAAAATATCTACATGTGGTGGAATACATCAATTTGGTCAAACACATCAATATGTCCAAGAGCACAAAAGTGGTCGAGAGCCTATATGTAGCCGAAAGTATAGATATGATAGAATGACTAAAAGTGGCCGAATACATAAAATCAACCAATGCTTAAATAAAGAGAGAGATAATCCGTAGGAGAATTTTCTCATATGTTACAATTAAAATAGAGAAGGAATTATGTCAACTTGATGGTCAACCAAAGTTATTGTGGGAGAGCTCAAGATGGAAGGAAAATCAAATCAAATATTATTATTCGTATTAAATCATATGCATGAGACAAGGGATTGAAGACATTTTGGGGCAATTATGATTGATTTGAAGGCCAATCAATAACCGACCAAATTGAGACGCACCGAAGCCCTATAAATACCAAGCTTTTGGAAGAGAGAAAAGACACCTGACACAACACACAACTTGTCATTTTACATTCTCTTCAATTTCTATCATAGGGGTAGCATAATGAAGCCACAGCCTAGTTCTTATTTTTTCCACTCTAGTTTCCATTGATTTCAATTATGCCTTTACATTTTTGTTCTTGTTTTTCAATTCTATTTTAATTACAATAACTTCAATTCATGTTATCTTTACTGTTCTTCGTAATCTAGTTCACTTTTCGCCCTTCAATTTACGCACTCGCATTTCAATTATTTAATTTATGCAATTTACATTACGCACACGTCTTTACATTCTTTATTTTGTGCACTTTAAAGTACGCACTCATCTTTAAATTATTTATTTTACGTACTTTACTTTCCGCACTTATCTTTCAATTATATTTAAATTCAAGCACCTTTTACTTTACGCACGTGTTCTTCGTTTCATTACATTTCACCTTCAATCTTCATCTCCACCCAGTCCACATTATTTGGTTGCTTACATAAAGCCTTGACTCTGAGGTAGTGAAAAAACCTAGGCCATGAGGAGGTTCCTTGCTCGGTCGAATAATCGTTTGATTAAAGTCAGATTTCGGACGTATCATCTACTCACATTCCATTCAAGCCTAATTTGTGGCTTAGTGATGACACGCCTCGCACTCAATTAAAAAAGTACAAAAAAACTCCTTCAATCGACCTACGATGCCTAAACGAGGGAACCACTAGTCTACCAGTTAGCTTTATCAGTAAGGCATTTCCAACCCAACTTGGCTAAGGCTACTTTATTAAATTGGGTAGTGAGACAAATACCCAGACCACCCAAACTTTTTGGAAGGCAAACCTCTTTCCACTCAACAGGGGGAATCTTATTACTACCCCACAAAAACTTCATACAACTCTTATTTAACTCTTTAACAACCTTAAGAATGGATTGAAAATAGGATAAAACATGATTGGGCATACCTGGGACATTAGACTCAATGAGAGTTAATTTCCCAACTTTAGACAAGGTATTAGCTTTCCAACCAGCAAATTTAGCTTTTACTCTATCAATGAGATCCTTGGCATTCTAATGATCTTTTCAAAAACAACAATGTTATGAATGCCCAAATATTTCCCAATAGTAGACTTATGCTAGATCTTACTAACATTACCCTTAACAGTATTAGAAACTTAATGAGAGAAATAGATTGTAGATTTATGCATATTAATGTGATGTCCCGAGGCCAATGAAAATGCCTCCAAAGCTTTGCTAACATTTCTAATAGCCAGAAGAGAAGCTTTCATAAAAATGAGACAATCAACTGCAAACACTATGTTAGAAATTCAACAACCAAAATGGGGAGAAAGCAACCCAACTTAAGATCTAGTATTCATTGCTAGTCTATTGAGGTGTTGAATAAAGGGTTCCATGCAAAGAATAAAAATATACGGGAAAAGAAGATTACTTTGTCTAATACATCTGGTAAGCTTGAAGAAGCCCTTAGGGCCATTGATAAGTAGAGAATAGGAAACTGTGGAAATACAATTCAAAATGCAACCACACCAAGCTTCCTGAAACCCAAATTTTAACAAACACGCTCTAACATAATTCCAATCAAGAAGATTGTAAGTCTTTTTTAAATCTAATTTAATAACCATCGCTCCTAATCAACCTTTCTTCCTCTTGAAATCACTGAAAAGTTCATAGGCAATAAGAATGTTATCAAAAATGGACCTACCAGGAGCAAAAGCCCATTGATTTCGGGAAATGCACTTACACAACATGGGTCTTAGCCTATTAATGATACTTTTTGTTATAACTTTGTAGGAAACGTTGCAAAGACTAATAGGTCTAAAGTGACTAACAATTTCAGGGGAATCCACTTTAGGGAACAAAGCAATATAAGTTTGGTTTAGAGAATCCAAAGGTACGTTGCTGTAGAAAAAATCATGCACTAGTTTAACTAGCAAATGTTTTGTTTATGCCCAATGCTTTGGAAGAACTCTCTCTCTCTCTCTCTCTCTCTCTCTCTCTCTCTCTCTCTCTCTCTTTCATGCTTGAACAGTGGCACCGCCACTTCCAGCCAATTTTTCGTCGCGTTCGGCCACAGTTGGCAGCACAACCTTTATAAAAGTTGTTCTTCCTCCTCTACAAAATCCATCCAAAATCCACCCTTGAAACCAGGACATAGCCCGATTTTTGGATCAAAAAACTGCCCATGTTGCCGGAAATTCTAAAGATTATGCGAGCCATTTCCGGCCACCACCGACCACCATTTTTGTCCCAAAACTCGACCCATAACCTCGCCGAATTGCTCAAATCGAAGACGAGAAATTCCTAGGTTTTCTGGCTAGAAAGTCGGTCATTCACGACCATTAACGGATTTAAAACCCACCATAGGTACCCTATTTGTTGCCTTCAGAATTATAGTTGCCTTCGGAAATTAAAATATCTTTGTTCAACCTAGTTGCCTTCAGAATCAGTCTACGCGCCTACAACTTGCACACAAGTGCTTTGGGGACTCTTGAACCGTGTTGTTGCTAGGATTGCCTGCACAAACATCGAAACATTTTTCTTGTGCTGAGCCAGGATTTGCTCGCATGTGCAGAGTTTTATTCTGCATGTGCGATGCCAGGATAATTACCGGCCACCTTGTTCATTTTGTCTGCTAGAGTTGGTCAGTTCTTTGGTACACTTAGGTGGAGAGTTTTATACATTGGATAGGTTGGATTTTGTTATTGGAGCTTATTATATATATATATATATATAATTACAGTAATTGTTTTTTTGTACACTTATATAAAAAGGATTTTCAGATGGTTTTCAAGATGCAACCACACCATGTATGACTTCTCATCATTCCTAAATCCTGAATATGTTCCTAAATGATGAGAAGTCTCCATGTATGGATTGCTAGTATTGTTTATGAGTCATGATGAGAGGGAAAGAGAGAGAGAAAAAGAAAAAGAGGGAGGGGGAAGGGTGCGGTGAGTGTGAGACATATACCTAGGTTCTTTAATATTGAAGCAAATGAATTCCGAATTAAGGTCGACGATCTCTCCTTTGGAAGGTCAATTCTGATTATTGAGAAGGCCAGAGCGCGTTTGTTCCATGTTTCTCTTGAGCTTAAGTGCGTGAAATGGCTGGTCAAAGAGTTGCAGGAGCTTTTGGAAAACAAAGAACAGAGATTTTTCCGACAGTACAAGGGAGATTCATATCAAAATGCGGGAAGGGTTTTCATATGTGACTGACAAAATGCATACATGGCATAGTTAAGTCAGTGATTGTTCCTAAGGGTTCAAACAACATTGGATGGGCTCTGATGAAAGAAAACTTAGAGGTCATTTTGACAAGGAGAATCAACTCGACCATGTCAACCCATCAGCCGAAGTTGACTGGACTCCTCATTGAGTGGCAAAGGTAAAGCATTGGGCAAAACCTACAAAGAGGAGGTAGAAAATGAGAATGGGCCAGAAAAGGATGGCTACAGAGATCAACACTTCGGCTGGGAAATTGAAACTGGAGTTGGGTGGTGGTCTGTGAAAGGCAAGTTCTAGATCAATCTTGGATTGATATTAGAATTGCCTTAACAAGCTGGCTAGATAAAGATGTTGAACTATTTCCATATCAAATTAATCTGGCTTTCTTCATTTGTGAAAGTAAAACGGAGGCCATGAGAGTTAGTTGCACTGGTAAACTGGCGGTGGAGGGACAAACGGACATACTCTTATGCAGTTGGGAACGTGGATTGGAAAATAATCTCCCTAAAATTGTTAGCTATGGAGGGTGGATTGGGATCTCCTGGTCTTACTACGCATTGGTGGAGAAAAGACTTCTTCAAACGTATCGGTAATGTGGGGGTTTGATTGAATTGGACCAGAGGACGGAAAACTTCAAGTATTTGTTCGAAGCAAGAATCAAAGTCAGAAAAAACCACTTCGGATTTCTTCTCGAAATTGTGATACTCATCTGAAGGATCAGAGAGTTATTTTGTGAAATAGCCGGTGTCCTTCATCTAAAATAACCGGCGGGCGGAAACCATTGGACCCAACCAGCGACGATGGTTCGGTGTGGCCTTTCAATCCAAGGGATACTTTCTCCCCCCACGTGGATGGGGAACATGGCAACCACATCGGGAAGATGAACTTCGAAGCTACCTAGGAGGAACACTGTAGTTTGGCGGCTAAAACATTGGAATGCGGAAGTGAGATCTACGGGATCGGCCGATTATCTGGGTTGCAAGCTCCACAACAGGAGCCAACTATGGAAATTCGCCACTTTCCAAAAGATCTTGTTAGAAAGTCACAGGGTGTAGCTGTTAAAAAATCCTTCACATGGGCTAATAAATCGGGCCCAAACCCTAAACCAAAAATTGGGCCTATCTTGGAAACTTTTCTAAGCCCAATCCCGTGAAGCCTCTTTTATCTTACTTGGGGCCTGGAGGTAATTGTGACAATCTGCCAAACCCTCAAGGAAATGGGATGTGGGCTGAGCCTGATCAACATAAAACCAAATTTATATCTAAGTTCAGTTCTTTAAGTGAAATGACTATACCTAGAAGACGATGTGTATCACACACTCAGGATGTGCGACCTGGACAAGGAGGGAAGTTTGCAACTGGGCTGAAGCGAGACAGGGGGATGAATCATGCGATTCCGTGGATGGCAAATCTATCACTTCAGTTGCGACAGAGGAGGATGACCTTCCATCTTAGGTGAACGAGTCAATTGATGTTATTGACTGTGACGATGGGTCTGTCGCTTGAATTTTGGCTGGGTAGAAGGAATGGACTGTTCTGGAAGGCCATGGTGGGTTGGAGGGTAATTTTTTTGGTGGAGGCAACGATGGTGACAATGAAAGGGCGCCGGGTTTTGAGGGAGATAGCGTTCACAAAGAAGTTGGGTTTGCGAAGGATTCCAGACCTACGCAAAGGGTGGGGCCTACAGAAATTGATTCGGTGGACTACACTAACCCTAACGCTAGAAGTTAAAGACTCAGGAAATTGGCGACAGTGAAAATCAGGCTGACAATGTTGTGCCACTGATTCCGCACGACATTGAGGAGGATGGCGGTGTGGGGATGGTTGGGGAGACAACCAAAGAAACTGAATTAATGAGTTATAGCAGAAGAAGGAGGCTTGGTAATGGCAAAAATCTCTACCCAAGTGAGGAGAAACACTCTCGGATAATGGCCAAACTGAATCTCACGATGGTTCCCATTAGAAAGCAATTGTCACTTGGGTGCCTCTCAAAATCAAGCCGAACAAAGCCGAACAAATAGTGAATCTGGAGGGAAGGGGAGATGGAGTTCAACTAGGGTCAAAATAGAAGTGTTCTGGAAGGCCATGGTGGGTTGGAGGGTAATTTTTTTGGTGGAGGCAACGATGGTGACAATGAAAGGGCGCGGGTTTTGAGATAGCGTTCACAAAGAAGTTGGGTCTGCGAAGGATTCCAGACCTACGCAAAGGGTGGGGCCTACAGAAATTGATTCGGTGGACTGCACTTACCCTAACGCTGAGAAGTTGAAGACTCGGGAAATTGGCAACAGTGAAAATCAGGGCTCGACGATGTTGTGCCACTGATTCCGCACGACATTGAGGAGGATGCGGTGTGGAGATGGTTGGGGAAACAACCAAAGAAACTGAATTAATGAGTTATAGCAGAAGAAGGAGGCTGGGTAATGGCAAAAATCTCTACCCAAGTGAGGAGAAACACTCTCGGATAATGGCCAAACTGAATCTCATGATGGTTCCCATTAGGAAGCAATTGTCACTTGGGTGCCTCTCAAAATCAAGCCGAACAAATAGTGAATCTGGCAGGAAGGGGGGGACGGAGTTCAACTAGGGTCAAAATAGAAGTGGATAGTGTGCAAACTACTTTGCTAAAGAGGGAGGCCAAGTTAAATCAAAGAAGATCATATCTTGGAATGTGAGAGGTCTCCTGAGCAAAAGGAAAAGGGCAGTGGTAAAAGAGCAGTTGTTACAAGTAAATCCAGATATTGTTTTTTTGCAGGAGACTAAGAAAGAAGTTTTTGACATAAGGCTTGCAGCTGGTGTGTGGGGGTCTAGATTCAAAGAGTGGGTGTATGCCCCTTTAAGGGGTAGGTCTGATGGGATTGTGGTGATGTGGAATTTTCAAACTATTTTCATTTCTAACTCAGATTGGGGAATTCTCTGTTTATATAAGAATTATGGATGTCTCTTGGGGGGATTGGTGGTTATCATGTATTTATGGTCTGTGTCATCCTAGGGATAAGAGAAGATTTTGGGAGGAATTAGCGAGGTTGTTCGGTTTGTGTGGTCACAAGTGGTGTATTGGTGGGGATTTTAACGTGGTTAGGTTTGTCTCTGAGAAATCAAATAGAGGAAGGATGACAAGTAGTATGAAGAATTTCAATGATTTTATCGACGACACAAATCTGCGAGACCCATGCCTATTGAATGCTTCCTTCACCTGGTCCAATTTTAGAGAAAAAACGCAGTGTGCAGAAGACTCGACAGATTCCTCTTTTCAAAAGCTTGGGAAGACTCTTACCCGCAGGTTAAACATACGGCGTTGTCTAGAGTCATTTCTGATCACTGTCCCATTCAATTGGACACTTCTATTTTGAAATAAGGTCCTAAGCCTTTCCGTTTTGAAAATATGTGGCTTGAACACCCGGAATTTAAGAAGAAATTCAAACAGTGATGGGGGAAGGCCAGGATTCACTGGTGGGAGGGTTACAAATTCTCAAGAAGGTTGAGGACTCTAAAACTGAAAATGAAGGACTGGAATAAAGAAGTATTTGGAGATGGGGCTTCTGAAAGAAAGAGGCGGAGGCTAGAATCGCTGCTATTGATTTAATGGAAAGGCAGGGTGGATTAAATAATAATCTAGAAAAAAAATGGGAAGATTTATACTTTCTGGTATGTGATTTAGTTCACAAAGAAGAGGTGAAGTGGAGACAAATGGGGAAAATTCAGTGGGCAAGAGATGGAGACAACAACACTAAGTTTTTTCATCGGATAGCAAGTGGCAGAAGGAAAAGGAATTTTATTCAGAAGCTGGAAGTAGACGATTCTGGTGTGGTTGTCAGTGAAGGGGAAATTGAATCAGAGATCATTAATTTTTTCAAAAACCTTTACACCAGCAATGCAGAGGCAGGGTGGTATTTGGAAGGTTTAAACTGGAATGCTATTAGTGTCGAGGAGGCTAAATGGCTGGAAAGGCCCTTTGAGGAAGAGGAAGTTAAAATGGCTGTTTTTGACTATGGGACAGAAAATCGCCAAGTCCATACGGATTTTCCTTGCCGCTTTTTCTAGTCTTGCTTGGATACTGTGAAAGAGGATCTTATGAAAGTCATGGTGGATTTCTTCAACTGTGGCATAATCAACACGATCACAAATGAGAAGTTTATTTGTCTCATTCCCAAAAAGAAGGAATCCATTAAAGTTAGTGACTTCCGGCGTATTAGTCTAGTGACAAGTTTGTCAATGAGGTGGTGGAGGAAAGTCGAAAGCTTAACAAGTCGGGGTTGGTGTTCAAAATTGACTTTGAGAAAGCCTATGATCATGTGGAATGGAGATTTGTAGCTGAGGTTATGAATAGGAAAGGCTTTGGGGACATGTGGAGAAGCTGGATTCGGGGATGCCTTGAGATGACCAATTTCTCTGTGATGATTAATGGAAGACCTAGGGTAAATTTAAGGCCTCCAGAGGTTTGAGACAAGGTGACCCGCTCTCCCCTTTCCTGTTCACTTTGGTGATCGACGTGTTAAGCAGAATCATGGAGAAAGCTCAAGCTGATGATCAGATTCATGGACTTTTTCCGGTGTACGAGCTAGTGGAGGTATCCCATCTTCACTTCGCCGACGATACCATTTTTTTCATACAAGATAACGAAGAGTATTGGAATAATCTGCTTCAGATTATGGAATTGTTCTGTTTCGTGTCGGGTATGAAAATCAACAAATCAAAGTGTTCTTTAGTTGGTATTAATCTTGATGAAGGGCTGTTGAATGAGCTGGGGGGGCGTGGGGCTGCGAGGTGGGGCATGGCCTATGACGTATTTGGGTCTTCCCCTAGGTGTGAACCCTAGAGCTATTAAGTTCTGGGATCCCGTTTTGGAAAAGGTCGAGAAAAGACTACAAAAATGGAAGAGAACCTGCTTATCCAGAGGGGAAGACTCACAATGATTCAGGCAGTGTTGAGTAATATTCTGATTTACTACATGTCCATTTTCAGGATTCCCATTGGAGTAGCCAATAGAACTGAGAAGCTTATGAGGGATTTCCTGTGGGAAGGTTTGGATGGAAATAAAAACCATGCTGTGAATTGGGAGATTGTGGGTAAAGCTAAATCCTTTGGAGGATTAGGGGTGGGTTCACTGAAGGCTAAAGGTGCAGCTTTGCGGGCCAAATGGTTGTGGCGATTTCCTAATGAACCTCTCGCTCTTTGGCATAAAGTGATCAAAAGCATTTATGGAATGGATACAAATGAGTGGGATGCTAAACTCGCGATCCGAAGGTCTTGCCGCAGCCCTTGGAGAGACATCTCTAGTGGCTATAATTTGTTCCTTCAAGGCTATGTTTTCGTGGTAGGATGCGGAGTTAGGGTCAGATTTTGGGAGGACGACTGGAGTCGGGGTGGTACTTTGAAAGAGGTGTTTCCAAGACTTTTCAATCTGTCCAGGAAGCAAAATCACAATATCTCCTCATTTGTGGTCTCGGATGGGTCCCCACTCAGACTGGGATTTTGGCTTCAAGAGGAATCTCAATGAATTGGAGATTGAGGAGGTGGCTAGATTGCTGGATTTACTATAGGGGGTGAGGTTGGTCACTTCCAGAATGGATAAGAGAAGATGGAAGCTAGACCCCTCTGGGCTATTCTCCTGTCATTCTCTCTGTTCTCATATTCAAAATGTTGGAGAAGGGGAGGCTTTCTCTCCTTACACTCAAATTTGGAAGGCCAAGACCCCTCCAAAAGTTAAGATTTTTGTATGGCAAGCGGTGTTGGGAAAACTAAATACAGGTGATACATTACAAAGACACTTTTGTCCCTATATGTGCCTTAGCCCTTACTGGTGTGCTCTCTGTAATAAGGCGGGGGAGAGTGTGGACCACCTCCTCCTTCATTTCCCTTTCTCTCTAAATTTGTGGGAGACGTTCCTGAAGGAAGTCAACACTGTGTGGGTAATACCGAAAGGTTGTTTTGAACTTTTTTCCATCAAATTTGATGCTTAGGGAAGGGGTAAGAAAGCTAAAATCCTTTGGGGCAGTCTGATGGGGGCGGTGGTCTGGAACCTTTGGCTAGAACGTAACAGGAGAATTTTCAAGGATTATAAAAGAATGGGAGTGGTTGAATTATGGGATGGAGTGAAGTTCTGGGCTGCCCTTTAGACATCATCTTCCATAGCTTTTAAGGATATATCCTACCCTACAATTATGCGCAATCTGCTGGTTGTAGTATCTTAAGGGGTTGTCTTTAGATTAGGTGTTTTGGGTTTCTATGTTGAGTGGCCTTGGGTCTATTTCACTGGCTAGTGTTTCTTTCTTGTTGTTTTCTTGTTGTCTGTGTTCTTAATGTCCTTTTTTGGTCCTTTCAAATTTTGAATAAAAAGTGTTTCTATTCCAAAAAAAAAAAAAAAAGTCTTCATGTATGCAATCTCATTACATGGCTCTCGTATCCACTTGTGTATTCCTTGGACTATGGTTGTTCTACATATTGAAAGATAATGTAGGATGATTTAATGCATTAAACAACATTTCTTTCCCATTGATAACATAATGTGTCTTTGGCTTTAAGGGCATATTTCTAATACTCCAGCCATGTCATTCAACACTTTCTCTACATCTGGACCAGTGGCAATTTTAGGTGCCACAAACAACTTGTTAATCTCTTTTTCCATGGCTATAACTGCGTGAAATGTTTTATAAACTGTGGGGTGCAAAGATGCACTCACCTTTAAGGTCACCTCATAAAACACCTTAAAAAAACCTCACAAACACTGCTGCATTATCCCAATCAACATCAGTTGGTGGTCCAACCCGAGGCTGCCTACAATTAGTCTGAACTACACCATCCTCATCAACTTCCTCATCTGGTTCTTTGAAATAAATCATGCATGGGCTGTTCAAATCCTCTGTCATTCTAGTAAAAGCCTTCTTAAACTTCAAGGATGCATCCAACATCATGTATGTTGAAATTCATCTTGTGGGGACATCCATGCATACAAGACCTTTGAAGGTCAATTTCTCCTTCTCAACAGGGGTTTTAAAATAATCCAATCTCTATGGAGATGACCTAACATACCTCACAGCATTCCTAATTGCCAAAATAGATTTTTGTAGCTTCCTTAACCCACTAGACACAATTAAATTAGTGATGTGAGCACAACATCTCACATGTAAGTACTTCCCACCCAAAACAGCTTGTGAATTATTCCATTTATTCATCTTATATCTAACCCAATCAATTGCCACTTTATTTGCAGAGGCATTGTCCATAGTGATGGTTAAAATCTTCTCTATACCCCACTGTAACAAACAACTCTCAATGAGGTCTCCTATGGTGTTGCCTTGGTAATTAGGAATAATACAAAAGTTTGAAACCCTTTTGTGCATCTTCCAATCACAATCTATCAAGTGAGTAGTGAGCACCATGTAATTGGTGTTTTGGACACTTGTCCAAGTGTTAGTCATGAGGTTAATCCTATGTGCACTCAAATCCTTCTTCAGCTGTTGCTTTTGTGCATCATATATTTTAAGAAACTGCCTCACTATTTTTCTCCTACTAGGCACTTCAAACATTGGACAAGCAACACTACAAAACCTCCTAAAACCTTTCTTTTCTACAAAAGAAAATGACAGCTCATCAATGACAGTAATTTTAATACTATCCATAACATCAATCTGCACAAACCCATTGGCAACCATTTTGTTACCCTAACCCTTATCACCAGCAATGATCTTTTGTGTTTTATCTTGGTTAGGCGGGTAATGTATGCAATATTTTCTAATGTGGCTTATCATTCCTGAAGTCCCATTTTTCCCACTATCACATGCATAATCTCCTAGACCAAGTTTAGATTTAGGACAATATATGCATTTAGCTCTTTTATTCACAACTTATACATCTACCATCTTCCTGGTGGCCTCATCCTTTCTTTTGACATTTTTTTTTTATCATTATAGGGTGTAAAATGATCCCAAACCCAACTTCTCTTATTACCTCTAGCTTTTCTATCTAGTTCAGTTAACTAATCATTTTTGTATCTTCACTCTCAACAGCTTAGGCTTGCACTAGCTCTGGCACAGGAGCTTCAGAAAGTTGGCCTTCCAATTGCAGATGGTGAGGCACTTATGGTGGTGCTGGTGATGTTGCTGTTGAAGAAGCAGCAAGCCCACTTTGCTCATGATGCTGCTGCTTATTTGATCGAGACTGCATGATAGTAAAACCCAACAAATTAACAAAATTAAGAATAAACAATCTAAACAGAGAGAGAGAGATCCTCAACAAATTTAGACAACAAACATATTAACCTTAAACAAATGAACAAAAATCAGAACAAGAACAACTTACCATTTGAGGCTTTGTCGATTTGGGGTTATCGAGATTCTAGACAAAGATCGAGAGATCAAGGGAGTGAGACAAAGATCGAGAGAGAGAGAGAGAGAGAGAGAGAGAGAGAGAGCTGGGCATCGAGATTCTTCGAATGGGTTCAGAGATCGAGAGTGACAAAAGTATTAAAATTAGTCTTTGTTACTGTTCAATACGGTACGTGATTAAACGGTATCAAATATCCGGTACCGCTCCTGTGCCATACAAAGTTGACACGGTTTAGTATCATACCGGATGCAACCTAAAACCAAATGAAACAGGATGAAATCGATATGATATGGTTCGGTACGTGTCCGGTATCGGTGCTTCGGCTTTAGATGCCCAATCCTAATTTCATTGAGCAATATGAGATTTGATCACAGCTTCAAGAAGCACTGAAGCAATTAAGCCTAAGACAAACAACACATAACAAAGCAAAATTTTCATTACCCAATAAATAAATAAAATTGAAGATAGAGCTAGCAAAGTTAATGGTTCAAGTAGAGTGATAATTTTAATAATGAAAAATGAAAAGTGAAATGTTCTTTCACTCCAAAATAGTGGTCACACAATGCCATTTTCTACTTGAATTTTCATAAGGAAATAGTGCATAATGTTATAAATCTAGAGGAATTGATAGAGAATTTAGGAGAGTGAATAGAGAGAGACATAGCAATGTCCATACGATTTCTTCTTCTTATTTCTTATTAATTCATATGCCTATTTATAGGCATAATAGTTCCTTATAATATTACAATGGAAGTTGATACATACATCATTGATTAGTCATCTAGCATTTGTAGGTGGGCATCCATTTTAGTTATATTTATAACACTCCCCCTTGGATGTCCACCATGCACGGAATATGCCTCATTAAAAACCTTGCCAGTAAAACCCAGGAGGAAAAAAACTGGTCGAAGGGAAAAAGAGTACATAACCATGGGTAGCATAAAACTTTGTCATGTGTATAATGAACATGACTAGCGTGCAACACTGCCTCGTTAAAACCTTGCCAGGAAAAACCCAGTGGGATAAAAAAAAACTTGGACGAAGGAAAAAGAGTACAGTGTGTGAAGATCTTTTATTGACAGGCACGCTCCCCTGATGCTTGGCAAAATTATTTTTAAGCTATAAGATAAACCATCTTTCTGAATGTTGTAGCTGTCATGGCTTTGTTGCATCTTTAGTGAATAAATATGACTTTCAATTTGATGGATGCTCCCTTTGAAGAATTACTTTCCTTTGATAACTTCATGATCCATCACAAATAAAATTGATAGCACATTCTTTTCTCGTAGAGTAGGCTTTGGTAATGCTTGCACCATATTTGCTCTTGTAGCTTCAATTTATGGATGCTTAGTTAGATGAATATCTCCACCTGATATCTTCATGACTATCTCTTTGGAAAGGAAAACTTTTCGAGTGAGTGGAAGATATAACTATCATGAATTCCTGTAAGTGATATGAAATCAATATATCTTTATAAGTAAATATACTTCAAGTGAATAATCTCTATGCAAATTAGAGAAATTTCCAGAATCCGCGTGTTTAATAAATCATGGGCTACTTGTATAGAATATGCCCGTATATGTTAATCTGTTGAGATAGCATTAAATATGCGTCACATCACCCTCACCATAATAGTGATGGAGCTAAGCTTTAACTGGAAATACCATGTCTGGTTATACTACCGGAAAATCCATATAAAAATGCTTCAATACTTTCTTAGTATAAGCTGATTGGTAGCCAAGAATTTCGTTGGCATAATGCTCAATCTTTAGGTCAAGACTTTATTTCTTGAACTCTTTTAGGAGTTTTAACCAATTATCAACTCTTCAGAAGTTGTAATGTGTTGCAACATTTCATAATGAATGTACTCACTGAGGCAATATACTATTTTCATATTAATATTGAGTACAAAATTTGTGCTTCATGCACTTGTCCTTGAGGGACTTGCTTCACACAATTTGAATCCGTCAAGGATTTTCTTTCAAGGATTACACTTCATGACACACTATATAGCTTTATACCCAGCTATCTTGTCCCATTTTTGCATCGCTTATGGTAATATACTCCGTGCACTTAATAACCTTTAAAGATAGTGTGTTAGTCTCCGTAGATGTGCAATAATTTCATCGTAGTTGCATCTACAAGTATGGAGAATCTCATAATTCCAAGTTTCTTCCAGAAACTCTATGTCATATAGGAGTGAGTGTATTCCAATTTATTTCAAACACCCATGTATAACCTTCTTGGTTAACATCTTCTGGGGTTCATATATGTTCTTTCACGTTCATTTGCCTCTTTCCATTTTGGCCAATGATTTTGTCAATATTTGATAATTGAACGTGGTTCCATTCAACATAGCCCATTGATGATTTGAGTAGCTACTTTAAAACCAAAAATAGCATTCATCAATTTGTGATCCCACCATTCTTATGTGCATGCGCATGCATCAATAAGCATTTCTTTGCATTTTCCCGGGTACCCAAGGCAATTTATTTTTAGGGACTTTCATTGTCTCCTTCTAAACATACATCTCTTATAAGATGAATTATGTGAGAATGTGGATCATAACCTCCTCTGGAGTGTTTAAAATAGGGCGTGAATAATCTCCATTCCAGGAGTTGGAACATTTAGAACATATATCTGTCATGCTTTAGGCATGCCACAGACTAATTTTATCATGTCAATGGATTGTCTTTCTGTGACATAAATTCAGACAATTTACTACGCACTCAGCGTGCACCATATTGACATGTTGATGGATTGTCCTTTTTGGAACCTCAATCCATTCTATTTGCTACGCATTTGGCGTGCATTCACACTGTCATACCCATGAGTTACTCTTTGGGAGCCTTTAATATATGCAATGTTTTGCAATTTTCAGAATTTGCATTAATCTTTCATACATGTTACATATATCAGGTAGTATAATCATGCGTTGATGAGACAATATATTCCATAATCATTCACGTCGTTAACCCCAATTCTCCCCCTAACGACGGAAAAATGGTCTCATCTAAACGATTCCAAAAGTATTATAAGCATAGTCTTTCGGAGACAACAAAAGACAGAAAATTCAGTGTCCCTTAATAGAATCACAAAGATACAGGATATCAGAGAATCTCTGGTTCTCAACAACAAGTGATAGGGAAATGCTTATAATATAAAAGCAAACTCACAACGATCTATAAAAAGTGTGAGGCTTACAAACTTCCTTTGATCATTAGGATGTAGAGAGGTTACATGAAGAACATGAAATATACTGGAGAGATTCATGTTGTGATGGAAACGTACCATGCTTCATGTTCTGATGATATATCATCCATATTCTGATCCATGAAGCATATGAATCTTCCTCTTCTATCATATGTGAGAGAGGTATATATGTTCTAATGAACAATGTCCTCTCTTTCTTATCATAAATAGACCCAGAAGCTTAGTGAATCAGGCTGATCCATGATCAAACAACTACTTTAACAGAGTAGTGAATCATGATCAAAGATAATCTTGCTTCTGAAGGTCCTGATCAAAGATAATCTTGCTTCCAAGGAAATATGCAGGATTCCTGAGCATGTCAAGTACTGTGGAGAGAACTCAGGTTGATATTGCTTCCAATGAAATCTGTAGGATTCCTGAGCATGCCAGGACTGCCCAGAGAACTCAGGTTGATATTTCATCCTTTGTTTAGAAAGCAACAACAAAGGGTATTTTGAAACTGTCTAATAGTAGGGAATATATATAGCAGAAATGAGAATATATAAAATAGGTAGCTTAAATGTAAACCATACGTTAGTCTCTAATCAATCAGATTACTTTTGATAAAATTCTCAATAAGACAATCCGGAATTTATGCAAAGAGTAAAACGATAAGAATTGAATCCTTTTTATACATAAAAATATCCCAAAGATCGGATCAAATACCTTACCATGGTCGACAAAACTTGAGTGGGGTAGAATAGATTTTGTGGAACAAGAATTTATAAAAATATCTCAAGGATCAATACCATGAATGTGGTCGACAAGAGTGAGTAGTGAGAATAGATTTTGTGGAACAAGAATTTATAAAAATATCTCAATGATCAATACCATGAATGTGGTCGACAAGAGTGAGTAGTGAGAATAGATTTTGTGGAACAAGAATTCGAATAATATGGATGGTTGTCATGTTGCTCACCTATATATATATGATGCTTACAATGCACGGTTCATCAATAGAATACGTTCCCTATTTTCTGCTATTACTTAAGTGGTTCATTTCCACATCTTTTCCTTAAAACATGTCTTCCTATCCCCAAAATAATTTTGATTTGAATACTGCTCCCCATGAGCAAATATTGTTAGCAGTGAGATCAGATAGTGATGTTGTTAATGATTCTTTGGTTGCTAGCATGCAGCATGCTGCATCAGTTACCAACTTGGGACAACGACGTCTGGCCAGATCACAAGAGGTGCAGGCACTTAGATCTCAAGTCATGATACTACGCAGAAGGTTGACTGAGGCTAATCAAAAACTTAGAAGACTGGAGAAAAGTAATAAAGATTTGGAGGAACTTGTTTCTGTGTTGCAAGTTCATGAGGAGAATGATGAACACAAAGATTCTCCTACGGAATGCCCAAATCTGAGGCATTAAATATTTTAGCAACTCTGAGTATGTAATAATTCTCCTTTGTAATATAGAACTGCCAGTTCCAATTTTCATAGTATCCACTTAAGCCTTTAAATCATATGAACTTCAAGTTCAAATATGTGGACACTTGTATGGATGCACTCAAAGCTATCTAGTTTGAGGATTTATGAAATATTGAGATCCATGAGCTTCCGGCTTAGGTCATATTTTATACCAAAATATGAGGAGTTTTAATTCATCTAGTGGGGTGTTGATTGTGGCAAAATCATTCTTTGCTAAATTCATCAACTTCTTATACCAAAGAAACATGTGGTATGCAATTTCTTGCAATGATACCTCAAGGTTTATCCATTAATTGTTAGAACCTTTAAGTTCTTTAACATTGTTTAGATTTTGATCTTCAGGCCAAAATCATATATATGGACATTCTTGGAACTTCATGTTCACATTTTGGGATTTTAGACCCTTTCATAATTATCCATGTTTTGAGGAACTTCTGGCATCTTATTTAATTGCTCATTCATGAGTTTAAGGAATTGCATGTTCCTTTTTGTATATGGTGATAGTTTACCAAAAATGGTTATCATTCATGCATACGGTACTGTCACTTATTGACAAATATAGTACCGAGAGATTGCCAACTCTCATAACATTATCATCATCAAGGATCTTCAGGTCCAGATGTAGTTGTATGATGAGGATCAAAAGACTTTTTGGTCCTAATCTCTGTATGTTGTAAAACTCATCATATCACTCAATTAATTCATAAAATAAATTACTTGTAAAAAAATTGCTGGTAAATAAATTGCTGGTATGGACGATAATCCCGCACCATACTTTAAATAAAAGTAAATGAGCAATAAAGTAATTCATAAAGTAAATTGCTTGCTGTATGTGGGTTAATTCCGCATCATACTTTAAATAAAATTAAATGTGCGGTAAAAGTAAATTACTTGTTGTATGAGGGTTAATTCCGCATCATACAATGATAAAGTAAATGTGCTTGTATGGGCACTAATTCTGCTCCATACGTTTAAATAAAAGTAAATAAATGTGGGGATAAAACCGCCACTTAAAAGGATCTTCTGGCCCTTTTTAGATATACATGCATTTAGGAACTTCTGGTCCTTTTTTAGCTCCGTCATAACGCATATGGATTTTAACCAATATACGGAGAAATGTCTCTTGGATAGTAAATATTCTATCCCCATGGAGTTTAACCAATATTATTGATCATAAGTGGGCTGCGAGTTCGCAGGCATCCTTAATAATCAATTTCTTGTTTCTGCCATTTCATGATAATTGTAGCAATGATCTCTAATGATCAATTGTGGCAGTGACCTTTTCTAGGTCCTGTTGAATAATCAAACAGATTGTTAGGAACCATACATATTTAAAGATAATTATCAATAAAAGCATAAAGAAATATATATAGGTATATATGTGTGTAAAGCCGAACATGTGTAAACATATTATATATTATATGTAGCATATTACTATAACCCATGAAACTTGATGTAGGCCTTATATAAAGTAATATGTGTTTTAAAATCACACTATAATATTATATAATATAATCATATGATATATGTAATCAGGCAAGTCAAAAAGAAGGAAACCCAGTGAAGGGACTAGTGCGTGATTAATATTATGCATGTTCTTGCCTTTCCACTTGCCACCATCACACCTGCAATATATATACTATATTATATGTTAGTGGAAACAGGAAATCATGGTGTCCTAATTTCAACTGCTTTTCTTCCTTTCACCTGCCATATACAAACTTCAGTGCTCTTTTCTTTGGATGGTCAGTAAGAGTATGGAATAGCATAATAATTATATTATCAAGACAAAAGAAAGATAGTGGGCTTATCTCTTAAATAGTCACCAACTATTCCTTTTAGTTGTTTTGTGCAGTAGCCTTCTATGGAGCCAAATACTAGTCCGGCCTTGCACCATTCCATCTCCAAGCGGCAACTTCTTCTCCGTTTTCCAAGCTCTCTTGTTTTTCTGGTTTGGTTAGTTTATTTTCTTTTAACTTTTTCTTCTCTGTATGTTGTAGACATGTTTTAAAGAAGGCTATACTCTCTGCTACAGTTGAGAGGTTGATTGCTGGAATTTTGAGAAAGAAAGGTATTGAAGCAGATGGGATTCATCAGAGAATTCAGCTGGTATTTTGAAAGCGAATTCGTGCTGATAACGTGTTATAGATCTAGAGGAATTGATAGAGAATTTAGGAGAGTGAATAGAGAGAGACATAGCAATGTCCATACGATTTCTTCTTCTTATTTCTTATTAATTCATATGCCTATTTATAGGCATAATAGTTCCTTATAATATTACAATGAAAGTTGATACATACATCATTAATTAGTCATCTAGCATTTGTAGGTGGGCATCCATTTTAGTTATATTTATAACACATAATGAATTTTTCCTAGTGCCAATAATGAAAAAGAATCGGTCAACTCTTTAGAATTCTACCAAATGCATGATTATATGGCCCACTAGAATAGTTCACAGGCTTAGTGGCTTTCAAACGACAAAACTGCTAAAATGACCTCTAGATTTTTTTCTTGTCGAAACTAAAAAGATCTTAGATTGATTCGAACAACCAAAACCCTAAGCAAAGTGAGCAAACAACAGCAGAGCACCGAGAAAAGAAGATGGGAGTGGAGAGGGAAGTCTTGAGTGCTGGAACCGGTCCAAAACCGACCGTCGGTCAGAAGGTCACCGTTCATTGCACTGGTTACGGTTAGCTCTTCATTCTATTTCTGTATAAAATCTGCCTTTTTCTTAGCCACATATCGAGCTATGAAATATAAAAACAAAATTTTACTTTATTTATTTATTTTCATTTCTTGAACTTTGAATGTTTTTCAACCCAGTATAATTATTGTAGTTGAATTTCATTATATGGTCTGATTGTGTCCTTAACCCAGGAAAAAATCGTGATCTGAGTCAGAAGTTTTGGAGGTGAGCATTTTTTCTAAATGTTTTTCATGGGTCTTTTCAGGCTTATATATATTTTCTAAAAATTGAATTATGTAATTTTTTCTTTCTTTGATCTTTTTAGTACGAAGGACCCTGGGCAGAAGCCTTTCAGCTTCCAAATTGGGAAGGGTGCTGTTATAAAAGGTAACTAAATGTTTTTTCCTTATATATGTGATTGTGTGTATGTGTGTGTGTGTGTGTGTTCGTTCCAAGTTTTCTCTTTGTGATATATACTTTTGACTTGTTTTGTTGGAACCCATTTGTAGGATGGGATGAAGGTGTGCTCCAAATGCAAGTGGGAGAAGTTGCTCGTCTACGGGTAATGTTCATCTTCTATGCTCCGGAAGATTTATGCTCTATGATTTAACAAATAGTTTTGCAGTACTCTGAAGCTTATTATAAAATTTTCATGGTGCAATTAGAGGGCCATTAGGAAGCCGTTTGAACATGATCATCCTAATGACTCGTTTGGAAAACTTTTAAGTACCTCATTTGTAATTGTTTGTCATTGTGAAATTGATCCCTTTGCATTTTTTTGGCAATAAACTCCCATATGTAGGTCATGTTTTCGTGAATCTCCGCACATTTTTTCACTCCTCTTAAGAGTACTGTATTGTTTTCTATAGAAACAGAGTTAATTTACCTCTTTTCTTCTTTATGGGACAACATGTTTTGCCCCATCCTGAAATTTACCAACTACTTCTAGGCTTGGTTCTCGTTGTGTTATTTGCGACCTCGCAAAATGTTTGATATTTCTTTGACTGATGCCCAAATTATGTATTCCTCTTCAAACTGAATGGTCCCAGACTCCAGTATCTTAATCCTGTTTCTAAAATAGCGATTTAAGATGTAAGAAGCTAGGAATGTCTCATGTTCTTATTTTCATTTGGAGTGCATTTTGAAAGTCAGGAACTGGAATGCACTTTATCTCACATTAACGGCTGATATTCCTTGTTGATGAATTTGCAGTGCTCTCCTGATTATGCTTATGGTGCTAACGGATTTGGTGCATGGGGGATACAACCTAATTCGACTTTGGTTTTTGAGATTGAATTCCTAAGTGCGGAGTAAGCATTTGGGCAGGGAGTCGGACCATCTGCAAATCTATATGATTATCCTAATTAACTTGCTTTTCCATGGGCATATATCAGTATTATGACACTTTATGTTTCGAAATCTTGGTGGGTAAACTTGTGTGACCTTTTTCATTGTCTTTTTTAAAACTTGGTTTGGTGGATATATCCACATGGTTTTCCTATAAATAATTTATTGTCGTGCCCTTTCGTATATGACACGTTTTAAGGATTGGTTCTGATGCAATGTTACCGAATATTAAGAAAAGAAATACCATTAATCAAAAGTAACTTGGTTCATGGTATAGGAACGGGTGGTATTAATTAAACCCTAGATATGCTATTTAGCCTGTTTAATTATGATAGGAATGAGGCGACATGGGCCTTATGGCGTTGTATGATTTCTCTCGGTCATCTAAGCAAATGATTACCTATTTTATATGGAGTTTTTTTTATTTTATATGGAGTTTTTTTTTATTTTAGGTGAAACAGGCCGAAATCCAACAATAAAAATAACTGGGCAGAAAACCTGTCTGGGTCTAGCCAAACTAATAGCATCAGCAACTAGAACATCAGAGATAGAACGAAGTTCATAAGATCTCATGTTAGCCGGAACATGCTTGAACAAATCCGAGGCTCCTGAAGCTTCATTTTGTAGCAGGTCACAAGTTTGAAAAGAGGATGAGTAAAATCATTAATCGTGTCAAGAATCTTCTTTGTCATACTGAGGGTGAAGGGTTTTACTCCGTGTTCTTAGTTGGTGTAACGGGTCATTGGCGGATCTAGGAATTTTCCTTCCCGGGGCAAGAATCTGTAGAGTCTCGCCTCAGATGCAGAGGATAATGGAGCCTACAAATAACCTGTAAAGTTTGGCCTATTGCAAACAAATTGAGACATTTTATCAAACATTTTGCAGGCTTTGCCCCCAGGCTCCAAGAAAACAACAAAGCAGCTGGGCACTTTAATAGGTGTGTCTCATATTGAGCTGCACTCATCCCTCAATGGATCTGCAAACGTAATGGGATTGGTCATTGTATTGCCCGGTTTGATATTTCGATTGATGATTCGTTTAATTGGGTGGTTAATGCTCTTGATTTAATTTTAAATGGTTTTTTTTTTTTTTGTAAAGTTATTTTAGTTGAAGATTGAGCTTCTTTTTTATATACAAGTGATGGTATTAAGGGAGGGGGACTCGATTAGGATCTTGAGTGGATAAATAAATTTTATTAATCACAGTTGCAATATTTCTTTTATGAATAAAGTATGATCTTCTCTTAAAAAAATAATGAATGAATATTAATTACAAAAAGGAAAAAAAAAATCAAAAATCTTTGAGGAGCTCCCGGACCTTCTCCAAGGTAACGAACAAGACCACAGTAAAAGGTCCTTGCCTTGAGATGGTAGGAATAAAGCCCTTATACAAAGCCATGGGACCCTCAGCCCTCACTGTCTTCATCGCACAATCCAACGCACCGGAGTACGGTGCCGTAGCACCGGCCTCCACCTTCATATTCATCACCCTCGTCTTGATCACGTCGATGGGGTTCGACGCCACCGCCGCCACGAACCCGGCCCCGAAGCTCGCCACCACGTGGGTCCCAATCCCGTCTTTCATGATGCCCTTCTCCAATATCACCTCCTTCATCTGATCGTACGACGCCAGCTGTGATGCCGTGACGATCATGGCACGGTTCACCGTAAGAGATGAGCCGCGCCACAGGCTAGTGATCCCCTCGTGTTTTGACATTTCCCGAATTGCGTCGATCACACCCTTGTAGTTGCGGCGCTGGTGGATCGGGAGGCGCCCATCGGCCTGCATGCGGACCATTGCCACGTCAGCGGGGTTGCCGACGGCGGCGCCAACGCCTCCGGCGACCAGTCCCGCTGCTAACTTGCTCGGGAGCGGGAGGTTTCCAGATTCAGGGTCGGCCCATTTCCGCTTGAGGATGTCGTAGAGGCCCATGCGGGTGGTGGAGTAGAGGGTTTGGCGGAGGATGGTGGCGGAGACCCCGGAGAACAGCGCTGCAACGCCTTCGGTCTGCGCAATGCGGAGTCCAAGGGAGACAGGCCCCAGTCGGGGTGGTTGGGGCGCGGGTGCGCAGAATGTAGAAGGCATGGAGGTGGTGGCAGAGGTGAGGGCGAGGGCCGGGCGGAAAGCAGGCTGCATTGCAGGGTTGGGGAGGTGGGATTCGCCTTGAAGTTGGATGCGAACTTTGATGAGGTCAAGTGGGTGCGTGGAAGCTCCGGCTATGATGGAAGCTATGCCACCTTCAACGAAGCCTTTTACACCCATTTTGCGATTATAATGAATTACACTTAGAAAAATGAAGATGAAATGAAACAAGAGTTTTCAAGTTCCAACTTCAGGAGAGAGAGAGAGATTGTGTTGTTGGGTTGCAGTGTGTTTTGAGAAAGTTGAAGAGGAGAAGCGTGGATTTATAGATATGGAGGTATTAATTGCAAAGCGTGTGCTTACGCGGGTTCTATTAACTGTGTGTGAAGATGTTGTGGTTTGACCTGAGAGTGAGAGCGTGAGACAGACTAGACCTTTCTTCTTTCTTGGCGTGCTGTGCTGCGCTTTTGACTTAGTGAGGCACATGTTGGTAAAAAATTGAGTTTTGTTTAGTGTGTTTCATATAAATCGGGAGTCATACACGTGTCAGTTGCCACTCGTAGACCTATAATTTAATTGAGTTTTGACAAGGGACGATTTTATTTGTTTTACTTGAGAGCTTTAATATAGTCTCACATGTGTGTTAATTGATTTTTTATTTTATTTTAAAGACAATATTCTTGAATTTCAATTTGTTATTTCGGTCTTTTATTTTAGAATTTAAATGAGAAAATTAATCTAGGTGTATTCCAAGAAAATAGAACATATGTTCTCTCTTTTTTCTTTTTTTTTGTTGAAGAATGTAAAAGTCCCACATTGGATACTTAACTACATAAATGACAAGATATAATGAGTGGTTTCACTATTAATAACATTGAGTTTTTTTGTTATGAAACCCAAAATCTAATTGGGTTTTGTAGGTGATTAAGTTACCGATAAGATCGGTATTACTTGAGGGATCCTTCAAATAAGCTTATTTAAAGGACACTTTTATAGAGTCCACTCCGCATTGTATTTAATTAATCCAAACCGTCTATTTTATAGATATTCATTCAAAGATCATCTCTATAAAAAATTACTTGAATCCGATATCATTTGACTATTTATTTAAATTATTGAAATTTAAGTACTTTTTTAAAGTACCGTGTTCATTAATTTTGTTGGTCTCAATTAGACGTCTGAATGATTTTTTATTTTTTTTTATTTTTTTCAAAGATGATCTATGTACAAAATTATATATCTACCATTATAGTTATGTCTTTTTGTTTTATAATTATGATTTTTTTATAAAATAAAGAAATAATTCTTGTACCTAAAAAAGTTATTTTAGCTGTTGGGTGCAAGAAGATTATGCAATTTATTAGTAATTTGTAAGAGATGGACCAGTTCACACTTTCAAGTAAACATTTGACCTGTGTGGCTTCTTGCATGCTTTCCTTTCCTCGCCCCTTCGCGAGTCTTACACACTCACCAAAGTCCAACGCGTTTCTCAACTCATTCTATTTAACGAACATGTTAGTGCTGCCTACAATAATTGATTCCAACTTCGAGCACTGTTTTGACTTTGAGGAAGGAGGAAACAACTGTTCTTTCTCCTCTACTTTAATTTCAGAGATAGAAGATTTTTTTTATTTGTCTTCGTTTTGTTATGATTTTCATTCACTCATCACAAGCAGTGGCGTTTTGATATCGAATTTTTACCATAATCCTTTTTGCTATTTCTTCATGTTTGGAATAAGTCGTAAAGACTCCTGGGATCTTTTGTGTAGTTTCACCTCTTCTTTTGTAAGAGTTTTCCACTTCTCTTTTGTGAGAGGCTTATTTGTATTGTTATTTCTTGGTTTTTTCAAGCTTGATCTATATTTGATTGTTCTGAGTTTGCAATTTTAGTTGGGAGACCTATGCCAGAGTTTCTTCAATCATGCATGATCGTTAGTGGAGGTGCATCGCATTATCTTAATTTTGATGTTAGATAGCTCCGTTATTATAATGACCATTTGTGATTAGTGATTTTTTTTGGTTGAATTATAAATGCAAAATTTCTATATTTAAAAAATAAATAAAAATTGATTCCAACAAAGAACATTAAAAGTTATAACAATGCACCAACGAGGTGGTCTCAGAGTTCGAATCCCCCATAATACATTGGTTGTGTATATGGGAAACTCCCTTCCTCATTACTGTTTAAACTACCACTTGTATTAAAAAAATTATATGAAAACTACGTAACTAAATATAAAATCAGAATCTCACTCTTGATTTGTCAGGAACGATATTTTTTTTTTTATAGGTAACTTGGGAATACCAAAAATAACATCCTTCTATACCCCAAAAAAAAAAACAGTTATCCTTTTATACCTATAATACCCTCAAAAATAATATTTGGTTTTATTATTTTTGTGGAAAATATTATTAAGTCATGTGACTATTTTGGATGTTGTATGACTTTGGTTTGATGTAAAAATATTGGAATTAAGTGACTTAATCACAAATTGGGACAAAAATACCTTTATGATTAAGTTTATGATTTTACAAAGGAAGTACAAGAAATTGAAGTGAGAAAATTATGATTTTTGATTTGGAAAATCGAGATTGATCTCACGAACGCGTAGGCGCAAACGGTTCGTGAATCCGAGTTGAAACGAAGAAGTTATACTCGTTTGAAATTTCAGGGACTAAATTGCAAACAGAGACTTTGCCTATAAATTTCAGAGGGGCACTGTTTGGATTCATATTTTGCAATTCAATCCGGAAGTTTGAGAGCTCGTCGGAGAGGCGATTTCCGGCGGCTTCTGCGGCGGCGTGCGGTGGCGGTGATCGACACCACCAACCCAGATCGATAGCCTGTTACCTTTTGAACATAACCCAAGAAGAATCGGAGCCATCGGAGGTGCGGTGAAGGTACGGTGGTGCCTGCGAAGTTGGTTCGTCAATAGTGAAGTCAACAACTTCAACCGACGGTTTGAGCCACTTACACTTCGATTGCAATACCATGTCGTTTTTATTAATATACCATCATTTGGATTGCAATACCATGACGGTAGAAAGGATTAAGTTATTGTAGTATTTAATTTACTTGTTTTACAAGCTATCTTGACTGACACAATCCCACTCTCTGTATCTCTCTCTCTCTCTATCTCTCTCTCTCTCTCTCTCTCACTCTTTTTCTCTGCTATTGCTATTATCTTTTTCTGCTAAAAGGCAGGTACACTCTGGAATCTGGATTTCTGTAAAATTCTATGGTGATTTAGACAATGGTTTTATTCCTTATCGATGTAATAGATAAATACCACGACGTTTATTATTTACCGTCGTTTAATGTTATTTAGACGTTCGTCATTTCTACATACCATCTTTTGTTATGCCTTACCACGACGATTTAATTTAATTTTTGTTACTTGTTGTACAATCTGTCTTATATATATATATATATATATCTTTATTTCTTAAAACAGAAATCCATGGATGTAGAAAAGCAAGATAAAAAGGTAAATTCTCATAACTTCGCATCTTTTATTGGTTTTTCAATTTTCAGATGTCAATATTTTCTTTAAATCGTCGTTTGTTTTAAACTTCCACTGCAGTTTTGTTTTTAATTGAATTTTTAAATTGTTGTACAAGCTTTCTTATATATCTCTCTTTATTTAGTAAAACAGAAATCCAAGTGTTGGAGAAAAGCAAATTGAAAAGGTAAATTCATTATTTATGAATTTTTCATTTGAATTAGACGTCGGATTTGTTTTATACGACGTAATAAATTTTTCACCACGACGGTGTTTTTTTACCGTCATTTAAATTATTTTCATACAACGGTTTTTTCTTTAAACCGTCGTGTTTATTGATTTACCACGTCACTTTATGTTGCTTTATTTCTTAAAACAGAATATCCTGAAGTACCAGATTACTCAAAGCTGGAGTTGCCATCCCTTTGTCATTATGCAAAAATGACACTAAAGGTTCAGGAGAAGATTATGACCTTTACAATTGAGAAGGAGGTGTTTGATGAAGATCATAGTACCTTCATCTTGATTGAAGATATTAAATAGTTTGCAGGCATGGAAGAAATTGGGGCTACTATGGTTGCAGTATATATGAGGTTTGTCCTTATCAAATTTTCATTTCATACTCTCCTTTCTGTTGAAAAAAAAAAAAAAAACACTCATGGGATCATTTTTAGGTGCCTATTTGATATTTTGAAAGCTGCAAATATGGTGAACATGGTTGCCCTTATTCGACCCAAGCTCAAGTTAGTGCCAACTCTGGACATTAACTGCCAGATCACGTGTGGTAGCCAATCGACTTCAAAAGAAAGATGGTGAATAGATTTTCTTCATACGTTCCAATCCAGGGTTAGTACCCTTAACAGGATTTTGTTTGTATGATGCAGTGCATATAAACAAATTTTCTTTAACCTTTATATTTATTTTGTGCAGCCGTCATTGGGTCTTGATCATTATGAGAGCAAAGAAGGAGACTCTGTATTTTTTCTGGATCCACTACCCGGAAATCGAGTTGTTGATGAGGAGTGCAAAAACATAGTGAACAATGCTCTCAAAATGTATAATTCACACATAGGCATACAAGGCCATAAATCACCTATTTGGAAAACTCAGCAAGGCACACCAAAGCAACCCAGCGTGTAGAGTGTGGCTATTATGTCATGCGCTTTATGAGAGACATCATCATGGATCCTGCCCTGGAGTTTGAGAAGATGGTAAGTAGAAAATGTTCAGATTTATTTTATGTGGTTTTTTGTATGAACAACGGCGGTAAATTCAAATTACCTGTCATTGCATCGATATACTATGTCGGTAAATGAAAAATAGCATCGTCTTTGGATATCGAATATTGAATTTCTGTGTATTTATAAAGCCTAAATAATTATTGTTTATGAATTGCAGTTTGAGAAGGGAAAAGATCAAGCGTCATACCCCCAAGAAGCCATTGATGAAGTGAGGAAAGAATGGGCAGAGTTTGTTTGCCTTCATATGGAGTAGAGGATTTTTAGAACACTTAACATTTTTATATAACGTACAAATTTTGTTATTATTAGACAAGTTTTTGTACAAATTTTCTTAGACTTAGACAAGTTTTTGTACAAATTTTGTGTATAATGTACATTCTTTTTTTCCTGTAAATTTGTTGAGGTTTTCATTATTTAAAAAAAAAAAAAAAGAAATTGAGTGACCGACGTGTAAAAACTTTCCAACGACATAATTATATCAAGCACCGTCGTCTTACGGATTACAAACGTGGATTAATAAATAAAATGACAGGTGATAAAAAAACACAACGGTACATTTACAGTCAACGTCTCAAGTCAGTATAGGTGACATTTATGTCAAGTTCAATTTATTACCAACCAACGTTGCATAAAAATAACAACGTCATCATTTGAAACAAACGAGACGTAAAAGAATATTTAGACGACGCTCTTGTACGTCGATGACCGCCATTAAACGGTGTTTATTATGTTTCACGCGTTGTTCCTTTCTTAGAGCCGACGTGGTTTGTTGGTGTTTATATCTATTTAATTCAAAATATTCATAATAAATTAAAAATAAATCCAAAAAATGTACCATCAACTCCTATGAAATCATTGAGATATTTTATTCTTAATTTGACTTGAGCTGAACCTCCTTGAAAATTTGTTGAGGTTTTCATGTTGTGAAAAACCCAAGGTCATGCTGAACCAAATTTGTAACGACAGAAAGCTGAATTCTGCTTGAAACAAAAGCGACGTAAAAGGATATTCAGACGACGCTCTTGGTAGATGACGTGGTAATGGAAATTAAACGGCGATAAGTTAATAGTTTGAGCCGTGGAATAAAGTTTGTACGTCGTTGTGTGTGTAAAAACCACCATGTTTTGTTGTTTAAACAATGACTTTTTTACAAGTAAGTCATTTATTACTATTTACAACGTCGTTCCTGTCTTAGCGCCGACGAGGTTTGTTGCTGTTTGTAAGGAGAGTTACCATGACGCATTTAGTGTAATAAGCGTCATATTTATTTTGACATTTTAACGACGGTGTTTTGGTTTTGCGTCGTAAAGAGATTTACCACAACCCATTTAATGTAATAAGCGTTATGTTTATTTTGAAATTTTAACAACGGTTTTTTGGTTTTCTGTCAATGTTTTAAATTGCGCGCTTTCTAAAAAATTCCATGTGACCTAAAATTTTCAGATTTCACTCTAAGTCTTATACTTGTAACCCTGAACCAAGTTGGCCATAATCTGTGACCTAAAACATTTCACTCTCTCACTTCAACTCTAATTTAAAGTTGGGCGATCCAGGCTCCGTCGAATCCAAGTTGGCCATAATCTGTGAGCTCTGCCTACCTGTAAGTACAAACCCTAATCTCATGCTTGTAAATTCATTGAATGATATTTAGTTATGTGTTAAAGGGTTTTAGATATATGTTTTGCGATCTTTTAATGCTGTCGAACTTATGGTTCAATGTTTTGAATAATCACTCTCTGTTATTATGAATCGGGAATGGATTTAATGTTTTCATGCTTAGTATATGTTGGTTTCATGTATACGTGTTCTTAATACCCAACATAAAAATTAATGTATATGTTGTGTTCTTAATATATTTTGAGTTCTTTTTAATTAAACTGGATTTCGATATTTAGAATGCTTTTTTAGGCATACGACGACGGTTAAAAAATCGTCGTATGTATTTTTTCTATACGATGGTTTTATTTAACTGCCGTCGTGGTTCAATTTTTTTGCCTTTGTTTTTTGCTAGCATTAGACGACGTTTTTTGAAAACCCATCGTCTATATATGTCCAATACGTCTGTTATTGTTTAAAAACCGTCGTTTGTATACTATATTACTTGCTATTAAAACCCTATATAATCTGCTATAGTGATGTTCATTGCTTGTCTTTTCACTTTATTATAGATAATAGGGTATAGTGTCGGAGATGGATAAGTCATGGATACACTTGGATAGAAGATCGAAGGCATATGAGTTAGGGGTGGAAGCATTTTTGAAATTTTCTATAGCAAATCTTCTAACTACAACACATATCCGTTGTCCATGTGTTAAATGTGTGAATTTGAAATTGTTTGGGGTTGGAATTATAAAGGATCACTTATACTTTAATGGAGTTGACCAAAGCTATAAAAATTGGACATTTCACGGAGAACCTTGAGAAGCAACTACTAATGCTAGTAGGAATGTTGAAAAAGATGATGACCATAGTAGGTACAGTTTTGTGTCTGAAGAAATAGTGATGGATGATAATGATTTAGGTGATTTTGGATCTGATCCTTATGAGTTTGCCAATGTGATTGGGGATGGAGATCAACCATTGTACCCTGGTTGTAGAAAGTACACCAAGTTAGCGGCATTAGTGAAGTTGTATAATTTGAAGGCAAAACATGAGATGAGTGATGTTTGTTTTACAGAATTATTGATACTTCAAGGCAATTTGCTTCCAAAAGGAAATACAATACCGGCCTCTATGTATAAGGCAAAAAACACTTTATGTGCATTGGGGCTGAGTTATGAGAAAATCCACTCATGCCCCAATGATTGCATCTTGTATATGAAGGAGTATGAAGATTTAACTAATTGTCCTACTTGTGGTATCTCAAGGTGGAAGGAAGGCAAAGATTCAATTTTGAAAAAGGGTGTACCAACGAAGGTGGTGTGGTATTTTCCTCAAATTCCAAGGTTTAAAAGGATGTTTCGATCACGTGAGACAGCTAAGAGTTTGACTTGGCATGCTGCTAGAAAATCAATTGACGGTCAGATGTCTCATCTGCGGATTCCCCATCTTGGAAACTTGTTGATGATAAATGGCCTGAGTTTGGTAATGAGCCGAGAAACTTGAGATTGGCTCCTTCATCTGATGGATTCAATCCCCACAGTTCTCTAAGTAGCAGATATATTTTGCTGGCCAGTTATCTTAGTTACATATAATCTCCCACCATGGTTGTGCATAAAACGAAAGTTCATGATGTTGACCTTATTGATTTCCGGTCCTAAACAACCCAAAAATGATATAGACGTCTACTTGGAGCCTTTAATTGATGATTTAAAATCTTTGTGGGATGGGATTAAAGGAGTGTATGATGCACATATAGGAGAATACTTTACACTTAGAAGCTGCATTACTATGGACAATTAATGATTTCCCTGCCTATGGAAACTTATCTGGTTATGTCGTTAAAGGATATAAAGCTTGTCCAATATGCGGTGATGATACACCTAGTCACAGGTTGAAAAATGGCCACAAAATCTGTTACATCGGCCATAGAAAATGGTTAACTAACAAATCATCCGTATCGGAGGCAGCGTGCAGCTTTTAATGGGAAACCTGAATATGACACGGCTCCAAAGCCATTAATCGGAGAAGAAGTGCTACAAATGGTTGAAGGTATTAATTATACATGGGGCTCGAAAAAAGGGGGAGGTGGAGGTTAAAATGATGGTGACAGAGTTTGTTGGAAGAAGAAGTCAAAATTGTTTGATCTCGAGTATTGGAAATATCTTCATGTAAGGCATGTCCTAGATGTTATGCACATTGAGAAGAATGTTTGCGATAGTATCATTGGTACATTGCTGGATATCCTTGGAAAAAATAAAGATGGGATTGCTGCTTGGTTAGAATTATTGAACATGAGGGTCAAACTGATTTGCAACCCGAGTATGGAGAAAGACGTACTTGTTTGCCTCTAGGGCCTTGAAATTTTTCAAGAGCAAAGAAGAGAGCGGTTTGCAATTCTTTCTATGGTATGAAGGTCCCTGAAGGTTATTCTTCAAATATAAAAAAATCTTGTATCTTTACAAGATTCAAGACTTCTTGGCCTTAAATTACATGATTGTCATACCTTAATGCAACAATTGCTCCCTATGGCAATTTGTTCTGTTTTGGAGAAGCCTGCAAGGTATGCAATAACTCGTTTGTGCTTATTCTTCAATGTTATATGTGGAAAGACGGTTGATGTTTCCAAGCTAGATAAGTTGGAAGAAGATGTAGTAGTTACTTTGTGTTTGCTTGAAAAATACTTTCCACCTTCATTCTTCGATATCATGATTCATCTAGTAGTACATCTTGTCAGAGAAGTTCGTCTATGTGGGCCAGTTTATTTTAGATGGATGTATCCGTTCGAAAGATATATGAAAGTTCTAAAAGGGTATGTTCAGAACCGTACTCATCCCGAAGGTTGCATTGTTGAGCGTTATATAGCTGAAGAAGCTGGAGAATTTTGAACCGAACATTTATCTGATATTAGTACAATTGGAGTGCCATCAAGTCAGAAGATAGGAGTTTCAAAACCATTATCAGGTTGCACAGTGAGCTTAGTTGATCGGGACCTGTTGAACCAAGCACATATATATGTCTTGGAGAATACGGAGGAAGTCCTACCTTATATCAAGTATGAGTTTTATTCTTTAAGTTTCCATTTTAAATTATTCCTTATATTTATCTTATGTGTTTGGGACCGTAATACTTGAATTTTTCGTGTCATGTAGGGAACATATGATCCGCATCAAGACCGCTTATCCAAAATTTAGAAAGAGAACAAAGTGGCTGCAAGATAAGCACAATAGCACTTTCATTCAATGACTACGCTTTAAGGCATATGTTATTGAATAACATATTGGACTTTTAATTTTCTTCTTTCTATGTTAGATTGAATTAAGATATGATTAATTTGCAAGTTCAAAGTAAACTTAATGGGGAAAACAATCATGGTGTATCAGAAAATTTGAGGTGGCTAGCAGCTGGTCCAAACATGGCAGTGCCATCATATAAGAGCTATCTTATTAAAGGTGTTAAATTTAAAATCAAGGCACAAAATGATGTGCGGACAGTTCAAAATAGTGGAGTTTATTTACTTGCACATACCATGCAAGAAATTTGGGACCTTGACTACCAAAAGTTTACAATCCCAGTCTTTAGGTGTGATTGGATAGATAGTACTTCTAGCCTTCTAGTCAACGAACTTGGATTTACCCTTGTAGATTTGAGTAAAATTGGATATAGGAATGACCAATTTGTTTTGGCTTCTCAAATCAAACAAGTATTTTTTGTTGACGATCCGATGCATCGTGGTTGGTCGGTAGTGTTATCAATGCCTAATAGAGAATATAATGATGTTATTGGCGATGATGTCTTAGGTGATGTGAGAATTGAGTGTGAGCCATTTACTAGAGGGATGCCAAATGTTGACACATTTGATGAACTAGTGGGTGAGTTTGGGAGTCAAAATATTCAAGATGGGTGTGAAGATATATGGATTAAATGATGCTCTTGTAATTTATGAAATTACTTATGCCCTAAACGGCAGTGTATGACATTAATTTTGTAATAAATTGTAATGTGTTTTCTTCACTTTCATTATGTAAGTTTTGGCCACAAAACAATCAATACAAAAAATACTGGTTCAAGATTACAAAAACGACAGTCCTGATAAAAATGTGAAAAACATACATCTATTTTAATAAAATTGTCATTAAAAAATGACATTTTGGAGCATTCAACGACCGTAATGTATTTACCGACGTCTAAAAAAAACGTAAAAATGAAGAACCACGACGGTATTGTGAAACAATTATTACATCGGAGAAGCCTAAAGAGCCGACATGCAATTAAAAATAACATGATTCTAATCCCATAATACCGACATCTTAAAAATATCTATTACCATCAACATATAATCTATGTCGTCTTTTTGGGCCACAAAAGGCTTCCGCCTCAAGATATCTAACCTGAACGTTACAAAAGACGACGCCTGTTGTGTAGATATCAACTGCACCAAAATGGATTCAGCTGCATCCTCAACTTGTGATACTCGCAAGTGCACGAGCCGTTCGGTAGTATAGCGTATGTAAGTGCGAGGTCGATTCCACAGGGATTGGTGATTGAATGATCCTATTCAGTTTTCAACTAAGAAGCAAAAGGGTTGGTGTTTGAGGACATGGAGAATATTTGAAGAGAAGAAAGTGGTGTTTGAGAAGTTTGAGAATTTGATGAAGGAATGGGAAGGTGTTTGAGAAAGAGAAGGGATGAGTGTTTGGGAAATGTTCGAAAGCATGGAGAACTTTGAAAGAGAATGTGTTTGAGAAACTTGAGGATTTTGGAAGAAAAGTGTTTGAGAACTTTAGAGACTTTTGGAAGAACATGTGTTTGAGAGCTTTGTGGATTTTGGAAGGGAAGAGACATGTGTTTGAGAGCTTTGTGGATTTTGGAAGGGAAGAGACATGTGTTTGAGAAATTGGAGAATGTTTGGAAGAGAATAGAGAAGTGTTTAGGAAGTGTTTGAGAAGGGAGAAGATAGTGTTTGAAGAATTTAGAAGAAGAGAAAGGAGAAGTGTTTGAGATTTAATACAAAGATCATATTACAACAATTGAGAACTACAAAGGGAAACTAAGAGAATTTGAGGGAGAGAAGGGAAGGGAGCTCTAGAGAAGTGTTTGAGAGCTCCCCCCCTTGGGGTGTGTTTACAAGCTTAGAGAACTTCCCTATTTATAGGCCTAGGGGAAGTGAAAATATGAATTATACAATAAGTTTACCTACCACACTCACTTCACCAACTTACAACACTTAATTCACCTAACACACTATTGCATTTGAAAACAATTCCTCTTGTCTTTAGGCTTAGTGTTGCAACTCCCACTTCATCATCTTTTGGCTGCTGCAAAATTCCACTCAAATATAGGTATTGAATATGCTTCACCAAACTTTCTCACAATCAACAATACTTCATCATGCATATGTCATGCATGACAATGCATTGCAGCCAGCTTGTGGGCTCGTTTTGGACTTGTGACTCCAGTCTGAAAAATCTGGAAAAATATGGATCTTGAAGCTCATTGTCTTATCTTTCCAAGCATATGCAGCCCAACTCAAGGGAAAATCGGAAAGGCCTTCAAATGTGATTTTTGGCCCAGTAACGCAGATGCTGCCAAATTTGACCTTAAGTTGCCAAAACATGTATAAGTTTCTCTAGAAGACTCGAAATCATGAACCGTAAAATTCTACAGAAAATAGACTTCCGTAGCTTTCCAATGATGTATGGGTCATTATCTGGTTCTTCTTGAGTAAGTACAGTCTAATCCGTGAAGTTGACTGATCTGCAAACACCGTTTTGAGCTAATTTGTCTCCAAAATGCAATTTGTGAGTCTCAAGCTTATTACACTGAAACAAACACAAAACTTATTAAAAGCACAAGTTTAACTCAAAAACATAACCAAATCATAAGTTAAAAGGGTACAAAATGATATGTAATTATGCACCGATCAACGCCTTAGAAAATGAACTCGTTCGTATCAACTCAAAACGCGTCATCTTAAATCTGTACCACATTGCTTGTGATCCCATAAAGGAAGTGGAAACATAATAATTCACGACGGTATTTGAAATCCATACATAAATTTGTCGACGTAAAGAGCTATTTGGACGTCGTTCTTTTACAGAAAACGATGTTATATAGAAATATCTGCGTGTTTTTTTTATTCTTATGTCGTTAAAAATGTTTTACACGGCGATTGACTGACAAACTTTGTCGTCTCAGAGATATTAGACGACGGTCATTTTGATAAAGATGACTTATAAAATCTGAACCACAGCTGTCTTTTATATATGGACAACGTTGTCCATCAAACACAACGTCGTCTGGATAAATAAATGTGTCGTAAGTAATTACCCTAACATCTTTTTCACGTCGTTTATTTTTAGATCATGTCGTTAAAATCATTTTACACAGCGATTGACTGACAAACTTTGTCGTCTCAGATACATTAGACGACGATGATGTTGTTTAAGATGATGTATAAATTTGTAAACACGGCAGTCTTTAATTTTCGAACAACATTTTCCATTAAAAACAACGTTGTCTGTAGAAATAAATGTGTCGTGAGTAATGACCCTAACCTCTCTTTCCACGTCAACATTTATGGAAAAAATGAAGTGGAAAATCTATTTTATGACGGTTATATAAATAGTGGTGACGTAGTATGCGTCAATAACGTCGTCTGTTGTTTATTTAAAGACGTCGTAATTGTATTTCACATTTCTTGTTTGATCATGTGTCGTGAAAGGTATATGTAACGGCTGTGAGTTTTAGTTTTCGTCGTGGAATCTCTTTTTTACGGCCATTTTCTGTTAAAATACGTCATGTGTTATTTTTTAAACAACGTTTGTTTGTTAAAATTGGTCGTCTATTCTTATCCTTAACAATTTTTTTGGCTCATTTTTCAATATACAGACGTCGGTTGTTATTTGTTAATGACGTTGTTGGTTTTAACAACGACGAGGATTTACCGTCGTGGTTTGCTTCTATGAAAGATGTCGGTCGATTTCATGACGGTTTGGAAACCGGACACACGACGGTGAATTTCTATCGTCTTTTGCCTTTTTTTGTAGTAGTGGAGGCACCTACGTACCAAGGGTTGCCATGACCGCTACTTATGTAAATTTTGACCTAAGTCCCTAACATTAAAGATCTTGGGCTGGTATCACACTTTTCCCCTTTACATTTCTCATTGTTATGTTTTCCTATTTAGATCGGTACACTAGATACTAAGTTATATCAGGTTTTGATAAGAGGTTTAAATTAGGTTATACCTTAATGCCCAAAACTTTGTGAAATAAGGAAAGGTTTTGAAGCCTATTAAGGGGTCCTATTTATTTCCTTTTTTTGCGTGAACCGTTTTGGTGGGCTTGAAAGATTAGTCAAGTCGACCCTCGGTGATGAGTAGAGACGACTTGACCTAGCCCTATATAAGCTTAAGGCTACTCTCATCAGACATTTTTTCTAACCCTGTTCTTATCATAAAGAGAGAGCTGAAACAGATTCTGAGAGAGAGCAGAAGTCTTGAGCCGTTCCTATTTTGCTAGGATTGTTGCTGTTGTGATTGAATTGCTTTTGTTTCTAGGCTAGACACCGTTCGTTTAATCATTTCTCTTGCAGCGCAAAATAATTGGAAGGTGTTTCAAATGGATGTGAAGTCTGCGTTTTTGAATGGTGTTCTCAATGAAGAAGTTTACTTGGAGCAACCACCTGGATATGTAAAGAGAGGAGAAGAGAAGAAAGTTTTCAAGTTGAGAAAGGCCTTATATGGTCTTAAGCAGTCACCTAGAGCTTAGTACAACTGCATCAGTTCATATTTTGAGAAGAATGGTTTTCAGAAATGTCCGTATGAGCATGCTCTCTATAATAAAAACATTTCGCAAGGAAGTTTCATGATTGTAAGTCTTTACGTTGATGATCTGATTTTTACCGGAAATATCTTGATATGTTGAATGAGTTCAAGCTCTCCACGATGAGAGAATTTGAGATGACAGATTTAGGAGAACTGCATCATTTTCTTGGTATAGTAGTTCACCAATCCAAAAAAGGAATTTTCATTTCACAAGAGAGTTATGCAAAAGAAGTTTTGTAGAAGTTTCGAATGGTGAATGCAAATCCAGTCTCAACTCCATGTGTTACAAGCTTAAAATTGAGCAAAGATGGTGAAGGAAAACTTGTGAACTCTACAATGTTTCGAAGTTTGGTTGGAAATCTGATGTATTTAACTGCCACAAGGCCAGACATCATGTTTTCAGTAAGTTTGGTGAGCAAATTTATGGAAAAGCCATATTCCAATCATTGGGAGGCTGCAAAGAGAATTTTACGATACCGTTGATTATGGTATTGATTATGGTATTTTCTATTAAGCAAATATTCCTATTAATCTTGTTCGTTATACTAATAGTGACTTGGCAGGAAGTGTTGATGATTGCAAAAGTACTTCCGATTACGTTTTAATCTTGGAAGTGGTGTTTTTTCTTGGAGTTCTAAGAAGCAACCTATTGTGGCTCTCTCTACAATGGAAGCAGAATACATTGCTGATTCTTATGCAGGATGTTAGATTATGTGGTTACGAGGAATTTTGGAAAGTCTTAAGCATGAGCAAAAAGGTCCCACAAGTTCGTTTTGTGATAATAGTTCAGCAATTTCAATTTCAAAAGATCCAATTTTACATGGGCAAACAAAGCACATTCATATTCGTTATCATTTTTTGAGGGAGCTTGTCTATGAAGGTGTTATTCATGTGAAGTATTGCAAGACAGATGAACAAATGGCTGATGTGTTTACAAAACCTCTTGGTGGACAGATTTACAAAAGAGATGTTGCAAGATTGGGAGTTAGAAGCAAGTTTGGTTTACGAGAGGCATTGTTGGATAATTAAACCAAATATGCATAATTATTACATTCAAGAAGTTTCAATATGATATTATGTTGAGTCTTTTTTTATTCTCTGATTTAATAAGTCCATGTACTAATGAATTGAATAAACTGTCAGCTTCATGAATTAGTGGGTTGATGAAGAGTCTAAGATATGAGAGTGGGTTAATCGGTTATGATAAGAGAAGTCTTTAAATAGGTCTTTTATCATTGTTATTTTGATGTGCTGAATTATAATGAAAAAGTCTATTCTTCTAAGAAACTAGTGTCCGTTTGTTTTATTTTATTTCTCTTCCTCCTACAAAAATCCTTTTCAACAACGATGGATTTATAATCAAAATGAAAAACTATTATAAACGAAATAACGTCCTCGAGTAAAGTCATCTAGTTACACACCAAATCAGTCTGTGCTTTCTAAAATAAACATGCTCAAAGTATAACTTGAATAGAATCGTAGGACTACAATCATATCATATAACAAATCATCTCAGCTTAAACATAAAATTAACATACTCAACATACTTGTCAGTATATTTGAGACCCACCCTTGGCGTCTCAGTTCGGGTCAACTCAATGGTTTAAGTGCTCACCCTTATAACTTGCAATGAAACTACAACACAGGCTTTATGGTTGAGAAATTTTATAACATGATTGAAGGTTGTCAATTCTAAACCAAGGCCTTTAAGGATTTCCATTGAAAATTCAATTGCAGTTTTCTTTTTGAAGCAAAACAAGACTGGAAATCGAAGTAAGCATATGAGTTTAAATGTAAATGACAACTAATCATAAGAGTTTAAATGTTTTTTTTGTTTGTTTGTTTGTTTTAAATTTGTGGCGATGAAGAAAGAGTGTAGAGTAAGATTGTTCATACCGAATCTAAATTTTGCCATCACTTTATTTGTACTCTCAGAAGTATCCTAAGTTCAAATGCCCTTGCGATGTTTTTCAGCACAATCAGTAGTATGAAACTCCTTACAATATTCTGCTTCTTCTTCGGATTTTACATATCGGCATCTTTTAGCAATGCACCACAAAAATTTACTTGTGCGCTTTCCGAACTTTCTATGGAAAATTAGTCCATCAACTGAAGAGGATGCAAAATGATGAGATGAAATTGGAAGATGTGGAAAAAGAGAGGGAGGAGCATCTGTTGTTCCAAGTATAGCATTGACAAATATCGCCAATCCTAGTATTTCCACCATAAATATATTCAAATTATTTTTTTCCATTTTTTTTACATAATTTGAAACCATGTTACTGCAAAGGTTAATATATACTGTATGGTTTCTAGTTTATTCTTCAAGAGTGCTGCTAAATGAACCTAAAATTAACTGAATACACCTTACTACCAAATTATTTATTGAATTACTAATGTACCTTAACATTAAATTACCAAAAAAGGTATATTCAATTATGAAACAAATGTAATTTTAATAAGTAAATCCTAATTTTAATAAGAAAAGGCCACCAAATGAAAGAAGTGAAGAACGAAATGGCGAAGCCATGAGAGAAATAGGCAAACAAACACTTATCCACCTCCATTGCTTCTCAAGCTTCCTCTTCCCTCCAATAATACCTAATCCACTTCAAAAATCATAACCATCATCAACCACCCAGGCTCTTCTTGGGTTTAGGGCCCTTTCTTCCTCTTACTCCAACACTACACCATTATATTCTTTAGAAACTTTGGGATAAGTTAAAAATAGAAAACATAAGTTGGGTATGGAGTTCGGAGAGGGGTGGGGATGGTTTTCTAATCCCCAACCCGAACCCTCTCCGTTTAGAATATATACATATATGTAATTTATTTTATCGTATAATTATATTATTAGAGCATGTCTAATGGGAGTGATCTAGCTTGGGCTGGGTCCAGATCTGGCCCCAATTGAAAAAACACACGTTGTAATCCATGTGTTTGGCCCAACCCAGTTTGGCCTAAGGCAAGATAAGGGGCTAGTTTTGCACCACTACTGGCCTGGGCAAGAGTGGGCTCCACAGTCAGGTTTTGAAAGAAAAAAAACAAAAAAGGGCGCAACTTTTGCTGACTTTTTCAATTGCAATGACCATTAACGAGCTGCCATGTGGCACTCTCAATGGCAATGGCCTAAGGGCTATAATTGTTGGGCTTTTTAGTTTTTTATCTTTTATTTTATTCCTTTTCCAGTTCCTAACTAGCATACTTTTTTTTCTGTTTTTTTTTTCTTTTGTTCATCACCTTCTCACCTAAAAAATATTGCAATTACTCCAAACATTTCTACTTATTTGTCTTTTTTCATTTTGCTCAAAATTGTTGTTCTAAAGTATGGCTCAAAAATAAATTTTTGTGTTGCTTTTCTTATTCTTTGATTTTTATCACAAATAAAATAATAATAAACTAAAAGAACAAGTTTTGAGTTTTAGCTCCTAACCACTCACCATCAATAGAACCACAAAAAATTTGAGAGGCTAGATTTTGTGAATAGTACCATTTTGAGGGGCTAAAACAACACCTAGCCCCTTGTCCCTTGCCCCTTGCCCCTTGCCCTTGCATGTATGACGGTGGTGCTACTTCTATACTGATGATCATGTCTTGAACATGTAGATATGACATATATTAATTTTTTTTAACTAGTCTAGAATTTTAGTTAATAAAAATGAAATTGATACATATCTTGTGCTAATAATGCTTTTTTCTCATTTAACAATGTAGCTTTTTATTTTTATTTTTTCGTAATGGGGCGGGTTCGGGAAACCCGTTCCTCAATGAAGGTGGGAATGGGGAATCTCCGATTTGAAGATTGCGGGTATGAAGGCAGGGATGGGGAAAAACATGCTTAATTGTCATCCCTAGCATTAATACCAGAGTTTCAAACAAGTCTTTTATAGTGCGTTTGGATGAGGGAAATAAACTTGGGATTTTGACAAAACTCAGAATTTCTAAATTGACCTTAACCAATTCTCCTGTTTGAATATAAAAAAACATAGAAATTTAGAAATTCCGCATGGGAAAAATCATGGAATTTGGAGATCATAAATCCCAACTTTAAATTCTATCTAAAAGTCGTCATTTCTAAATTCCCAAGAGAGATTGAGTTTTTAAAAAAGATAACTTTACGAATAAAAATTAAATTCCGTGTTTTAAATCCATCACCCAAATAAGAAACTTTACAAATTCTAGAATATTAATTTCCGTCATTTATGAAATCCTTTGTACTTTTATATTTTCTCATCCAAACGCGTTGTAATTAACTGTTAAGTAACTTCCAATTTACATAAAATGAACTGGGTATTGGAATAATTATCCACATTTTGTATTTAAAACCTGAAATAACATTAATTGGTTTTTTTAACATTCCGTCGGACACATTCTGTCTTATAGGTCTTGGTCTTCTTGGGTTGACCACGGGCTGGTCAACATTAGTCACTCAAAAATGCCCCCGTACGATGAGCGTTGGGCGTTAGACGCAGTCGATTTTGTTTGGTCAATGTCTTGACCATTTAAAATGGGTCTGGTTTCTTGGGCCTTAGTTATTCAAACCATACACTTGGTCCAAATACTTGCGAAATTGGCCCATGCTAATTTTAGGCAATGAAGTGTAGAATATTTTTTTCTCAAATCCTTATTGCTTGGGGAGTCGTTTTATAGTGAGAGTGCAATAAATGGGTCATATATGCGGACTTTCATATTAGCCATATGATTCATTTGAACAGTAGCTTCACTTAAGTTTAATGAAATGATTATGTGACTAATATGAAGGTCTACATGAGGGTCTATATATGACACCCTCATAGAATTTCGCATTACTTGGGAGCCTCCCAACTTGGGCTATTTCAAGCTCAATGTTGATGGTTCCTGAGAAGTGTAATTCTAGTACCATGGGGCTGGAGGAGTAATTCATGATGACAGAGGGGATTAGACTGATGGCTTTGTGGCTAGTTTCTTTTTCTCTTGTTTTTGTCGAAATCCAATAAGCTTTTTTGGTGCAGGCTTGCCGTGGAACAAGGCATTAAGAACCTGATCGTCAAAATGGACTCTGCTCCTGCAGTTATGATACTTCGGAAGCCTGCGTTACATGCTTCCCATCCGCCAGCTACCTTATTGTCCAGCGTGGTGAACTTCTAAAGCATTTTGATCATCTGGCTAATATATGGCACTAGGGGTGTTTTTCGGCTCTAAACGGATCGGAAACCATTATTCCGAATTCCGTTCCGAAATTTTTCGGAATTATCTTTTAGTTCCGAATTCGATTTCCAAAATTTTCGGAATGTACTAACTCTATTCCGATGCGGAAATTTTCGGCATTATCGGAATTTTCTGGAAGTTAATTGTCACGCCCCGAATTTCCCACAACAATTAATCTTCGAATTTAAAAAGAACAACCAACAATCCGGGACGCGAAGCTCCGAACCTTCAACAAAAGTACCTAGAAATTTAAACTTTTCTTTCTTGATACAACACCACTGTTTCCGAACCACAATGTCAATAATGACTCAACTCTTCTAAGTCAAATATTACATTACAAACTCACAACATAAATGAACAATCATCATTTTACATAATATGCTCCTCAGAGCTTATTTCACACAGCGGAAGTCTAACACTCACCAACACTCTCACACCACACTTTACAGTTCTGTGGGACCACCATTGAGCCTCCTGCTCCTCACCTTAATTCTCCTGCTCACCGTCTCTACCACCTCCAGGATTTTCCCCTACACCATTGAATAGTGCACCGGGTTCACCAGAACAACCCGGAAGCTTTCTAAAGCTCGTATGAGTAAACCACGTCCACAGGATAATATGTCAATTTCACATAATATACAAACACATGCACTTTCATTAGCACACCACAATCCTTGTATAACCAAGGTAATCATAATCATCAATATCATCACAATCACAATTCTTTTATTTTTATTAAAGAACTTTTCAATCACCACCTGTGACCACACCAAAACTCTTTATTTCAAAGTAGTTTTCACACGTCATTTATTTGACAGATAGAAGAGAGAATACTATGAACCTCTAATCTATAACACTACAAACACCAAAGTAGTGTTCACTCATGATTACACTCCAGTCATGAGTACTAGATGGCGCCAGACTAGAGCTCTAACTGTTCTTGGGTCTTGCTCCCTAGGGTAATTTATCCCTCATTATTTGCCACGAGAATGCCCACCTGACAAACTCAGAAGGGATTCAAGGTATTCTCACCTAAATCCATCAACACCAAAACACCAAAACACCAACACCAAAACAATATAAAATGTAGTTTCACATTAAACATTGTTTTATAGCCAAATACACCAATCACAGCAATATATAATTATTATATATATTTATGTGGTTATTCACGAATGAATTTCCACCATACATCCACAACATATGTTATATGGTTAAACACCAAAACTCCAATAATAATAATTAATTCAAAACAAAATAGAATTCAATTACCGCATGAACCCTTGAAGAACAAGTTCATGTGTTTTTAAAATAATTAAAACATTTTATAAAAACACAACCAACATGTTAATTATAGCCATTAACATTCTCCAAGGTCACATTATAATAAATATAATAATTCGTGATTTTACTCACGATTAGGATGGTTTTACTCACCTCTCGTCCAAGCTGCGTCTTTAACAACTTAACGAATCCTTCACAAGCAACTCAAACTCCAACAGTACCTAAGCAAAGTACATAACTCAACTTAGCACAAAACTCCAAAATCCAAGATTTCGCAACTAATGACGAAAATGCCCTTTGGACCAACCTGGGTCCAAAGCCATCAAATCTCGTCCAACAAACTTCAAAACTGTGACGTACGTGCTGTCGACGTCGAATCATGACCAATGACACCCATTGTCCAAAAGGTCACTATTTGGGTCCCGTGGGTCCCACATGTCTAACCGACACTCCAAAAATCCGCCTTTGGCCCACAACCTCGGATTCCAAATCCGATCTCACCAATGGACTCTAAATAGTCCCAACATCACCCTGCAACAATTTGGGCCCAATCCAACGGTTCGGATAATTCTACATTACACGATTCGAATGGCGATCGCTCGCCTTAACTTTGAAATTTAATAACTTATGATCGGGACGTCCGATCATCAATCCGTCTGAACCTACAGACTCCTCACAACACCAGCTACAACATAATTAAAATTGGGCACGATCCAACGGTCCGATTATCTTCAATCAATGGTCCACATTTGTGAGGCTCCGATCGTCGATTAAACGACGGAATCTCAACAATTTTAAACATACAAACATGTTCAGTAACTCCAGCACTACATTCTGTCTCTAAAGCCCTAACTCAGAATCGCCACCCAGCGCCGCCACGCGCCGCCACCGCCGGTGGTGGTTTGGGTACTATTCCGCGACGGACCAACCTTAGAATCGCCGGTCAAGACCTATGCCAAAATGTTCGTAATACTGAGTAGAACAACTTTAATTCTTACCTCGAGGTCCAATTCGAAGTGTAAGTGGCTCAAACCGTCGGTTGAAGTTGTTGACTTCACTATTGACGAACCAACTTCGCAGCACCACCGTACCTTCACCGCACCTCCGATGGCTCCGATTCTTCTTGGGTTATGTTCACGAGGTAACAGGCTATCGATCTGGGTTGGTGGTGTCGATCACCGCCACCGTACGCCGCCGAAGAAGCCGCCGGAAATCGCCTCTCCGACGAGCTCTCAAACTTCCGGATTGAATTGCAAAATATGAATCCAAACAGTGCCCATCTGAAATTTATAGGCAAAGTCTTTATTTGCAATTAAGTCCCTGAAATTTCAAACGAGTATAACTTCTTCGTTTCAACTCCGATTCACGAACCGTTTGCGCCTACGCGTTCGTGAGATCAATCTCAATTTTCCAATTCAAAAATCATAATTTTCTCACTTCAATTTTTTGTACTTCCTTTGAAAAATCATAAACTTAATCATAAGGGTATTTTTGTCCCAATTTGATTAAACTCACTTAATTCAAATATTTTTACATCAAACCAAATTCATACAACACCCAAAATAGTCACAAAGCTTAATAAGATTTTCCACAAAAATAATAAAACCAAATATTATTTTTGAGGTCATTACATTCTACCCTCCTTAAAGGAATTTCGTCCCGAAATTCAGCCGCACTCGGCTTCGAACAACAAGTTCAGTATATCTTCCTCCCTTGATTCCGTTTTCAACTTTGAAATCGACTCAAACTTCGGATTCTAATCATCCTCTTCAGACGTTATAATCATCACCAACCAACCATTTACCATGCCAACATTTTAATGTCAACAGGACAACAGTAAATTCACAAAACAAACACTTCATTTCATTTTCAAACCTACAACCAACATTAGTTGAAAATTGAAAGCAAGTTTAAAATGTACAATCCTTCGAAAGTCATCCTTAAACATTTTCGTCTCCTTCCCCAGGAGACTAAGGCTAATTAGAGTTTCATCTCCCTCTGCCTCATCATCAGCTCCAGAAGGCTTCGAACCTACGGCCTTCACTACCGGTACTATAGGATTTGACCTTTATACCTCAACAGTGACCTCCACAAGTCTTGAATTCTGGCCTTTTGCCACTGATTCCACACTTGTCACACCACGGCTTTCTTATTCGTTGGTCCGAACAAGTGCTCACAACATGCATGTTTGGCAATCTCACCCTTTTGTCCTGTTCCTCTCAGACTTTCCCGTTTTGTGACCACCACTCGTCCAACGTCTCCAGCATTTCCACGGAATACAAGTCTACCATCCTTGATAGCACATCCTTCTCCTTGTGTTGTCTATGACGATTCTCAACAGCCAAAATACAAACACCCTTTCTCTCTCTCATTTAGTGCCTCAATTACTGAATGACACTCAGCAATCGTATTCCACATCTTGAGCTTGGTCCTGAATCACCTTACTAATCAAAGTTGGATGAACAGCCATACTCCCTTGAAAACATCTTCTCCAACCACAGTGGTGTTAGATCAACCTCTGATGCAATTTTCAGTATCCTCCACTCATGTGCCACCCTACACGAAATCCATAGCAAAGTCTTTCCCATTTCCAAAATTACTTGCTAAAGCAAATAATTATCACAAATACACAAACTTTAAAAATACGAGACGGTTTCAAAAAATAAAATTACAAAAATCACAAAAGCGGAACAAATCATGGGGCACTTTCTAATTCCACCTTAGGGGCTTTCAATTTTGTCATCTGAATCTCTTCTCTCAGGTTTGCAAGCGTCGCTTCTTGGGGTTCATCACCTGAGCCTCCAACGATCACACCCTTACCTCTTGAACTCTTCTCGTGATCTCGCTTGCGCTTCCCTGGATCCTCCAAGGCCTCTAGCTTTCCTTGCATCTCTTTAGAATAATAGTACACCATTTTAGATAATTGTCTATTTTCTTCCTGCAATATGTGAAACTGGCGTCGATAATCCTCTATTATCCTTGCCCTATCAAGTTTCAGTTTTTTGACGTCACGCTGACACTCAACAACCAAATTGTGCTCTGCCGCTAGCTGATCTCTCAGCACTTGCACCTCATGAGACTTTGCAAGGAAGCGATGCCCCACACTTGCTATATATGCTGTATTTTGCACGCTCTGTGCCACAACATCGCTAATTAACTGGTTGTCATCCCTCGTACAAAGTACACGTTGATCTCTGGGAGTCGCCAAACTCCTAGCAACTCCAATGGAAACTTCTTTGTCCAGGAGTAACGAGTCGTTTACTGTCACTGGACCTCGTGACGAGGCGAAGTAAGGCATCCAGGGCAGGTGCAGCTCTCTGCGCACTTGTCTGTGTTGGCTGAGCTAGGTTCATGTCGAGAGAAATCTGCGGGAATGAAGAAGCCATTAATTTTCTGATTTCTCTTTCCTTTCTCTTCTCTCTCCCTTCCCTTTGTTTTTTGTTTGTTTTTGTTTTTCCCTTTCTTTTCTCTCTTCTGCGTGATTATGATTTTTATCCCACTCTCCCTTCTATAGTCAATTATAACCAGCTGAAGCCTCATAATTACGTGTTTTCTTTTTTACACGAGTCCCTCGAGCTCCGCACATAACTTTCTCTGGAAACGAGAAAGTTGTCGCTCTTTTTTTTTTACTGCATTCTCTTGGATAGAGAGAAATGGAAAGGAAGAAAAAGTAGCGGAGTTACGGTTTTCGTGATTTCCGCTCCGTGTTTTTCTGCCCCTCCCACATTTCCCGCTCCATTTTGTCCGCCTCGAGTTTCCCATCTCCATGAGTAGACAAACCCTCGCACTTTCAACTTTTAATAACATCAATAATTTCATCTTGGATCCACTCCATGTCTTTCCACAACCCCCATAACATCTCTCCATCTGCTTCTCTTCTTTCTCCGCAATCTCTCCCTCAATTTCTTTCCTTCTCACCGATTTTCCAAATGCCCATTCGAAAACCTGGTCCTTGTGGAGCTTGCAAGTTCTTGAGAAGAAAATGCACGAACGAATGCATTCTTAAACCGTATTTCATGCATAGAAAGGCTGTTGCGGATTTCTCCACCATCCACCAAGTCTTTGGCGCAAGAAGAATATTAAAGCTTCTATCTAAGCTTCCAATGTGTGACCGCGCCGTTGTGGTCCGGACGATGACAGTTGAAGCTCAAGCCAGGGTTACCGACCCCAAATATGGTTGTATTGCCCAAATCTTAGATCTCCAACAACAGGTTAAATAATACCTTTTGACCCTGTACTTGTGGAAACTAGATATATCCAATGTTAATTTTTTTTTTTCTCTGAACTTTGCAGGTGAAGAAACTACAAGCACAGTTGGATGAAACACAAGCACAGTTAGCTGCAGCACAATCACAGTTAGCTTGTGCCGTTGCTCCCGTTGCAGACACAAATGAGCAAGTTTCGGAGACAAACCTCAATCAAGCTCTGGAAACCAATAACGAGCAAGCTACAGTGGTAAACTCTACTGAGTTAGCAAGTTTACCACAATTTAGTTTTGATAATGTGGAAGAACTACTTGTAGATCCATGGTTTTCAACATATATGACCCACATCTGATTTGAGTTTGTACTTGGAAATATGATGATGACAATACTCATTTCAACAAAACACGTGCACTCCACAAACACGTTCCTGGTCAAATGGAACATTGATCCAATAAACTGACCAACTAAGCCTTGAGCTATTTTCGACTCAATAGTCCGCTAAGCTACCCTCCTTATGGGTAAACCCATCTTACTTTCGACACTTTAGTTCTCCAATTCCGGTATCACCTTCAGGATACCTCAACCATATGGCAAAACTATACCGTTCACTTGCCTTGGTCTATATCTCTAAAAAGGTCCAATTCATCACTGAAGATAAGACAACAGTTAATTAAACATGTGCATACCAAACTGAGATAAACATGTATTCAATTAACACCACTTCAACAAGACAAACAATAGCAATTCAGAAAGCCCATTCCTCTAACATCAAAGTTGTTATTGTTGTTGTTGTTGTTGTTTTTTTTTTTAATTATTATTATTATTATTTTTTTTTTTACTAACCCATCAACGTTTAGCTCAAACCATTACAGCCAAGCACATTCTTTAGAGTCAACAAAATACTCCCTCCGAGTCAACCAACGACTTCTTTCAGAACAATCAAAATATTCCAACGTTGAGATCTATCTCAGATGTATCCACACTAAACATCTATGGAGCTTACCCAAAGCTCTAACAAAGCAACCAATTGCTCTGCCAACAACTGCGAGAGCTGACCATAAGCTCTATCAATTCTTCAAAGCCAATTATATGCTCCTACACCAAACTGTCAGAGACCTTAAGCTCTAACACTTAAACCCTTCTTAGTGTTAAACACCATAATGGTCTCCAAACTAACCCAAAGTTCCGACAAAGCAAAACAATTGAGCAGTTAACAAACTGCGAGCTGACCATAAGCTCTAACACTCCATCAGAGCATAACCATTAGCTCTGATACCAAACCGTCACGCCCCGAATTTCCCACAACAATTAATCTGCGAATTTAAAAAAACAACCAACAATCCGGGACGCGAAGCTTCGGAACCTTCAACAAAAGTACCTAGAAATTTAAACTTTTCTTCCTTGATACAACACCACTGTTCCGAACCACAATGTCAATAATGACTCAACTCTTCTAAGTCAAATATTACATTACAAACTCACAACATAAATGAACAATCATCATTTTACATAATATGCTCCTCAGAGCTTATTTCACACAGCGGAAGTCTAACACTCACCAACACTCTCACACCACACTTTACAGTCTGTGGGACCACCACTGAGCCTCCTGCTCCTCACCTTAATTCTCCTGCTCACCGTCTCTACCACCTGCAGGATTTTCCCCTACACCATTGAATAGTGCACCGGGTTCACCACAGAACAACCCGGTAAGCTTTCTAAAGCTCGTATGAGTAAACCACGTCCACAGTATAATATGTCAATTTCACATAATATACAAACACATGCACTTTCATTAGCACACCACAATCCTTGTATAACCAAGGTAATCATAATCATCAATATCATCACAATCACAATTCTTTTATTTTTATTAAAGAACCTTTCAATCACCACCTGTGACCACACCAAAACTCTTTATTTCAAAGTAGTTTTCACACGTCATTTATTTGACAGATAGAAGAGAGAATACTATGAACCTCTAATCTATAACACTACAAACACCAAAGTAATGTTCACTCATGATTACACTCCAGTCATGAGTACTAGATGGCGCCAGACTAGAGCTCTAACTGTTCTTGGGTCTTGCTCCCTAGGGTAATTTATCCCTCATTATTTGCCACGAGAATTCCCACCTGACAAACTCAGAAGGATTTCAAGGTATTCTCACCTAAATCCATCAACACCAAAACACCAAAACACCAACACCAAAACAATATAAAATGTAGTTTCACATTAAACATTGTTTTATAGCCAAATACACCAATCACAGCAATATATAATTATTATATATATTTATGTGGTTATTCACGAATGAATTTCCACCATACATCCACAACATATGTTATATGGTTAAACACCAAAACTCCAATAATAATAATTAATTCAAAACAAAATAGAATTCAATTACCGCATGAACCCTTGAAGAACAAGTTCATGTGTTTTTAAAATAATTAAAACATTTTATAAAAACACAACCAACATGTTAATTATAGCCATTAACATTCTCCAAGGTCACATTATAATAAATATAATAATTCGTGATTTTACTCACGATTAGGATGGTTTTACTCACCTCTCGTCCAAGCCCCGTCTTTAACAACTTAACGAATCCTTCACAAGCAACTCAAACTCCAACAGTACCTAAGCAAAGTACATAACTCAACTTAGCACAAAACTCCAAAATCCAAGATTTCGCAACTAATGACGAAAATGCCCTTTGGACCAACCACGGGTCCAAAGCCATCAAATCTCGTCCAACAAACTTCAAAACTGTGACGTACGTGCTGCGACGTCGAATCATGACCAATGACACCCATTGTCCAAAAGGTCACTATTTGGGTCCCGTGGGTCCCACATGTCTAACCGACACTCCAAAAATCCGCCTTTGGCCCACAACCTCGGATTCCAAATCCGATCTCACCAATGGACTCTAAATAGTCCCAACATCACCCTGCAACAATTTGGGCCCAATCCAACGGTCGGATAATTCTACATTACACGATCGTCAATCCGTTCTGAACCTACAGACTCCTCACAACACCAGCTACAACATAATTAAAATTGGGCACGATCCAACGGTCCGATTATCTTCAATCAATGGTCCACATTTGTGAGGCTCCGAATCGTCGATTAAACGACGGAATCTCAACAATTTTAAACATACAAACATGTTCAGTAACTCCAGCACTACATTCTGTCTCTAAAGCCCTAACTCAGAATCGCCACCCAGCGCCGCCACGCGCCGCCACCGCCGGTGGTGGTTTGGGTACTATTCCGCGACGGACCAACCTTAGAATCGCCGGTAAAGACCTATGCCAAAATGTTCGTAATACTGAGTAGAACAACTTTAATTCTTACCTCGAGGTCCAATTCGAAGTGTAAGTGGCTCAAACCGTCGGTTGAAGTTGTTGACTTCACTATTGACGAACCAACTTCGCAGCACCACCGTACCTTCACCGCACCTCCGATGGCTCCGATTCTTCTTGGGTTATGTTCACGAGGTAACAGGCTATCGATCTGGGTTGGTGGTGTCGATCACCGCCACCGTACTCCGCCGCAGAAGCCGCCGGAAATCGCCTCTCCGACGAGCTCTCAAACTTCCGGATTGAATTGCAAAATATGAATCCAAACAGTGCCCATCTGAAATTTATAGGCAAAGTCTTTGTTTGCAATTAAGTCCCTGAAATTTCAAACGAGTATAACTTCTTCGTTTCAACTCCGATTCACGAACCGTTTGCGCCTACGCGTTCGTGAGATCAATCTCAATTTTCCAATTCAAAAATCATAATTTTCTCACTTCAATTTTTTGTACTTCCTTTGAAAAATCATAAACTTAATCATAAGGGTATTTTTGTCCCAATTTGATTAAACTCACTTAATTCCAATATTTTTACATCAAACCAAATTCATACAACACCCAAAATAGTCACAAAGCTTAATAAGATTTTCCACAAAAATAATAAAACCAAATATTATTTTTGAGGTCATTACATTAATATTTTCGAATTTTTGAATAATAATTTTGGAATTTTCGGATAAAAATTTCGGAAATCAATTTTTGAAATTTTCTTGTGAATCCTTCTACTAATATTTTTAAATGTACTTTTAAAATTTTCATTATATATGTATATATAATGTTTGCCAATAATATCAAAGAACACTTGTGTCTTTGGTTGGTTGTGACAAAACTATGGACCAATTAAAAATTGTGGGAATTCACTAAATGTTGTGCATATATAAAAATTGTGGGAATTCACTAGATGTTGAGCATATAAATGAAATATATTGATTGTTGTATAAACTTTTGTAGGATTAATTCAAAATATTTCGGATTAAATCGGAATTTTCCGAAATTTTCAATGCATTTCAAATATTCAGAATTTTTGAAATTGGAATATATTGGAATTATTGGATTCGGGATGAATTCTGGAACATTTCGGATTCGAAATTTCGGAAATATCGGAAGTTCCATGTACATTCCGAATCCGAATCCGATTTTTTCGGAAATTTCGAATTTCGGCGTTTACGGAATTCGATTTGTCGGAGTCGGGATTTTTTTGGAAATCTTCGGACCGGAATCGGTCTGGAATCGGATTTTCCAATCCAACTTGCACCCCTATATGGCACCCTCATTTTACTCCCAGCTGCAGCTAAGCACATTCATTTATAGAGGAGAACATGGTTGAGATTGCTTGGCCAAGGAGAGTTATAATTTTGACTTGGGGCTGCTTGTGTTTGCTGATATCCACAGTTGGATAGGAGGTACATTGATTGATGATGAGTCATTCTATAGTGAGAGTATCATATACGGACCATAGATGTAGACTTTCATATCAACCACATGTTTCATCTGAATAGTAACTTCACTTGAATTTAATGAAATGATCATCTGGCTAATATATGGCACCCTCATTATTAAATTTTGAGGGTGATGATATGTTATAAGTTCATAAAACTTGTACTATTTCTACTGTTTAGTTTTTGTGTTTGGGGTTGATCCCCCATTTCATCCCAAAAAAAGTAGAAATAAAAAATACACATCACACCCATATCCATTCATTGTCCCCCGCATTATAAAAATCACAGGATAACTCAAAACAACAAAGGAATCCCAGTACATTATTCTCATCTCTCACAAATACACATACAAGCATACATAAAAAGACACATCCAAACCACAAACAGCTAAGGTGTGCAGTACGTACCACCACCACCACCATCATATCCCTCCACACCTCAATTATTTATACTCACACACAATACTGACAAACTCAGAAAAAGCACCACACAGCAGAAGCAAAACTCCACATTCAAACTAGAGATCTCCCTAACCACAAGCCCGTACATTTCACTGTACAACAACAACAATTACTTTCCACACCCACATGAAAAACAATCTAACCTTTTGCTGCTGCTGCATTATTTGATCAGAAGAAAGGGCCCCACCTCAATTCAGCACCAAGCAATATACTCCTTCCCCACACCAGAAACTTTCTCACCTTTAGAACTTATACCAACATGATGGGACTGAGAGAGGTAAAATAGAGAGAGAAAGCAAAGCACAAGAGAATAAAATCAACAAGAAAAGAAGGGGTAAAGGTAGGGCCCGATATACCTAACGCGCATGCACTACATCCACAGGGGTCTTCATTTTACAGCACAGCCCACCACTAATATCTCCCATGCGTTTAAGTCTTTGGTGACTTTCCTTAATCTTTAACACCCAAAAAGCTAAAAGATAATGATTTCTGGTCAACAAACATAACCCTTCTTTGATCATCTCCAGCGTGCAATATCATCCCAATGCTTTGCTTCCTTTATTGGCCCATTATATACACGGCTATTTATAAAGAGAAACCAAAAGGCCGAGAAAGGGCCCCACAAAACCAAAGCTACCTTGCCGATTTCAAATTCACCAATCATTCAAGCCTGGAATTCTGGGGCTTCCCTTGCCACATTTTCCCTTAGCATGGAAGGAACGCAGCTTCTTCATGGAAGCTCACTCCCAGAGTTTCGGCTGCAAGCTTCATAGACTTCAAGTATTCGATGGCTTTGTCTATGATGAACACTGGGTCCTTGCCCTTAGCACCAGGAATCACACTCTCAAGAACTCTAATTGTCTCACGAATTGTGTCTTTTTTGGACTTCATCTTACCCACAGTAGAATGTATTTCCTCTCCTTGGGTCTGGCCAAGTCCGTAGCTCGATTCCATATTGTTCCCGTGCCTGTGAGATCCATACGGTTGTATCGAATTAATAACAGTCTCCATTGGTGATAATTGCCTGTAACCACCATTGAGCAATTTATGCCTTTTGTTTGAAGCATCAGAACTGATGACCTTCTCTGTTAATTCCTCCACATGTTCTTTCTTTCCATAACTCACTTGAAGATCTATTGGAGAATGACCCGTGCTTTTTACTTCATCATCCTCACCACAATCACTGTCATTATTGTCTCCGTCATCATCATCATTATTATCTTCATCATCATAATCATCAGAGTAAAGCAATGCATTGATTTCTTCTGTGTCTTCATGCATCTCACTCTCTTCAATTATGTGATTCTCACCGATCTCTTCATGCAAGAGGTACTTGGTTGGACCAATTTTGTCCATGCTGGTTGTTAGTCCTGCTTCATGTGAACCATAACCATAAACGAACTTTTTACTGGCAAAGGGTGGATCCTGGCTAGGAGGGCAATCAGAATTATATATTAGCTTTGTTTCATTCCCAGACTGATCAAAAATGAAGAATCCCTTCTGGGAAGACCCTGGATTTGCATTTGGCACAGCCATGCGACCACCAAATCCACAAGAAAATGCTGACTGCTTTTCATTAAGATAAGAATTTGGTGGAGGAAATAGGGTCTGAAAATAAGGAGGTAAATGTTGAAGCACCCCATGACCTTCATTTGTTTGCTTCGCCATAACACCCTGAACACCAGAAACTGTAGACCCTGGCAATGCCATATGTCCAGAAAATGGACAAATGCCCTGATTTGTAGATGATGGTAAACATTTCTGTTGCCTGGGCTCAAGCAACATGCTCATATGATTCAAATTAGGCAGTTGCCAGGCAGAATTCTGCTCTGGGAAAAGCCAAGAGTTGTTTGCCTTAACCATCCAACCAAAAAGATCACCTATACATAAGAGAACAAAGATGATCACTCAAGCATGACCCATGATTATCATAGCTACATTGAGAAGCAAGACATTACTATACCTGACAGGAGATAGATGGTGCTTTGACCTGTAATGTTCAATGACTTTCTGGGTCGTTTCAAGAATGGAAAACAAAAAGGAACAGAATACTACAACTTGCGGCTTGGTAAAATGACTGAAAACCTGAATAAATCTACGTAACAGGCTTAAGCAGATGTCGAAAGTACTCAGCCTGCAGAATAGCAGTAACAAAAACACATTATTAACTACACTTCTTACAGAACTCTAAGGAAATAAGTGTAAATCATTTTTGTAACAAGCGATGAGTATAATTCTTACTCTCATGAAAACATAGTTGAGAGATTAAAGAAAATAGGCCAGCAATTGATCATGTAAACAGTTGAAAAGAATTCACATATTGAAAGAAAATGAAAGTTGGTCACTGTATGCAATACTAACCTGGCAATCCTGCAAAGGTTGAAAGCATGCAATCACTCTAACTATTATTGTTGGTCTTCCTGCGATCCCATTTTCATGTTTCAATGCCCGAAATCTTGTTTGGCTTGCTCCTTGGCACACCATAACTACACTTGAACCTTGATGGAACTACTCAATCTAAAAGAATACTGGAGGGAAGACTAAACAGATGCCCGATTTGCAGAATGTGTACACAACTAAGCCAGATATTAAAATCAGCAATGGAGGAATCTACTTTACTAGAGAGTAAGAAACAAATTGAATAACTGGTAATAGAGAAGAATAATAAAGGCCAAGCTAGATATGATGATCAACAACTGATGAGAGCTAATCTGCGAGGATAATATAAAAGAAAGTAAAAGGGGTTTGAACTTTGAGACAAACAAGGTTTTGCTTTCTAGCTTCAGATGATCCTATAAATATCAAGAGAAGTGAGAAAAAACTTATTTGATCCCATGGAAAGTTGAATGAAAATCGAGGAAAGGATGAAGAACTTAAAGTTCAGTGAATGCAGAACAATTTACAGAATAACCCTGCAATATAAGTTCAAGTGCACAACTTTCCGATACACATCGACTGACAGACTCAACCAAGGCATATTGTTTCTCTTCTCTGTGATATAGAATTATCCAAACTTCTGAATTGATTTTCTATGGATATTTCACCAATTTCCTGCACATACAGTACATATAACTAAAAGTAAGAGAACAGGAGACTTATCAGAACAATAACATAAAGCACACTAATAACCCAAGAATTGAGAAACCCAACAGAAACAAAGATGACCCACTAAGCATCTAAATAGGCAGCAAGGGAAAGGAACATAGAGAAATGAAAGGAAGAAAAGAAATTGTAGACTTTGCACTTTAGATGTTTAATCTTCTTAAACCTTTTTCCTCATTTTAAAATCTGGAAGCTGAGAAAACAAATCCACCAAACCTGATTTTTCATTTTACTAGCAAAGCAGAGGGTCCAAAGAGAAATCCAAATACCAAATGAAAAATTAAAAACAAAAAAAAAAAACATAAATTTAAAGCCACAAGGCCGACAACCTGTCTAGAAAAAACTTTTAAAAAGAACACCTTTTACAGTTGAAGCGCGTAGAACAGAATGGGGGTTTTACTGTTCCCATAGCTCCCAGAAATTCAAAACTTTAAGATCCAACATCCCTATCTCTTTCCTTTTCTTTTCCCTCACTTTTCTCAGGAACCAAACGGATGATATCGACAAAAAAATAAAATCTATGAAAAATAAAATGAAGAAGAAGAAAGCAAACACCAAATTTAAGAACAAATAGAAGAGCTTTCAGAGAATGAAAACAAGGGATTGAGATCACGGACTTACAGTGCAAATTGAAAAGCTTGGATGGATCTGAAAGGCCAAAGCTCACTGCTCACTGGTCACAGGCACAGCAAACACAGAGAGAGAGAGAGAGAGAGGGAGGGAGGGAGGGGAAAGTTTTTAACTGTTTGGTAGTTGGAAAGAAGATGTCTAAAGAAGTGAATTTGTTTAGGGAATGCTATGATTATATAGTCGTTTATATGACCATTTTGCCCATCCCAGTTGCCAGTCTCTCTCCTCTGTTACTGTAAAAGGTTCTGATTGACCTGCAGGCAACCATTTTTATTATTTTATAATGTATTTCTTTTTGTTTAATGTTTGGCAGTAACATTCAGTCCAGAGTCTTCAGAATATTAGATTTGCGTTACTATTTTTCGTGTTTCTTAATCAGAGCATGCAATTTTCGTATCCATGAATATTCATTATTTTGTACTAGTGTTTGTGCCAATTAGTTTTATTTTTTCTTTTTTTTTAATTATAGAATTAATAAAGATAAAAATAGGATTCATGTACTGATTTGTTTTTATTTTAAATTTTTTTAATATAAAAAAGTATAAAATTACTATATTATCCTTATTTATTTAATATTTTCAATTCTTAATATTATCATTATGCCATCTAAAAAAATATATCATTATCGGATGACATTTTATAATATTTTGAAACTTTCACCATTTTTTGTCTCTGCCTTTATATATATAGATATAAAGTAAATATACTTTCTTTGCAATGTGTCAAAGCCCAACTTTACTTTCTTCCGTTCTTTGTCATCAATCGCAATGAGCTAGAGATGTCCTTGCTATCACATTACAAGTCATTTATAGCATTACAAGAGTAGCATTAGACACCAAGAGTAGCATTAGCCTTTAATACCAAGATTTCATTAAAAAAAAATTCTCTTCATTTATAGTCGTAATTGTTTAAGGCCAAAAAGTGTTCCTTCCTTGGTCGTACTCACTAAGTTCAAATCTAGCGCATTCATCGACATCAATTGTACACTCAGTTTCTTGTGTACTGGCACACCAGCAATAACACACCGAAGGACGTTCAGTTTACCTAGAAATACAGCATGTTTCTAAATAGCTTATTTGATTTTTAGGTCATTCATTTTGTATTGAGCCAAGGGGCAGCAACGCCGAAGCTCGAGCTTGACTTGGCCATGCCTCCCTCCGCATCTAAATATTCTAGCATTGGCCAATAGGGTCTAGCCCTATGGAAAAAGGCTCTAATTTGCAGACCAGATAGTCTCAGTTGAAATCCCCATAGCACCTTGAGAGAGTGTGTGTGTGCCTCTCTTTGGTATGCATTTTGGCACTTGAGACATATGTGAAGCCCAATTTTTTTGTTTTCTGGGCCTAACTAGGTGTTCAAGCTCCTCCTTTCTTCACCGCATAATGCAACCAGTCAACGACCACCAAACTAGAAAATAGAGTATCCAGGACATCAAATCTACCAAAACACCAATCCTTCTTAGCAAAATCCAAGGACAGGCGAACCACACAAACCTGTAAAAACAAAAGAACAAAAACCAAACCAACAAAACAAAGAGGGAAGGGAAGAAAGAAACCCAAAGAGAGGGGGAGGGGCGAGTAGAAGGAGGGGGAGGAAGGAGGGGGAGGGATGGGATGGGAGGAAAGGAACTGATAGGAGAGGTGAGGGAAGGAAAGGGGAAGGGAAGAGCTAGAGAGAGGCCGCCAACCCCCAAAGGGCGGCCGCTAGAAGCCTTAGCCTAGGGTTTTATTTCTTGAATCACTTTAAATACATAAATTTACGTGTAACGGAAACACACGTAGCACAAAATAAATAAATAAAAATAAGAAAAAAAAAGTAGCCATCACTCCTCAAGTTTATTACAAGAGTGTTGGGTGATGATAAGTATAATAACTCTAATGATAGTAACATAGACATTCCATGTGGCATTCACTTATTATTTATATAATCTACTCATTAGAAATCTAATCTTGTGATTAAAAGATTTAGGATCCCAAATTGCAACGTAAGATGTCATAAGGCCCATATGTGTGCACTATATGGAGGAGCCAGCCATCAAGTGCAAGCTCCAATACTTTGCACACTAACAACAATCATAATGCTAATATATGATCCGCATGTATCAATAACCTGTGAAAAAAGATAACAAGAAAACTCATAGGCATGGTGCATTACCATGTTGCTTATAGGTGGAGGGAACAAGTGTCAAATAACCCAATATATTATGCACATCCAATCATAAGGTCTGCCCTTTTGGTAGCACAAAAATATGCTCCAAAATTATATAGTTGAGATGCAAATGCTAGAATTCAGGGATTCCTCTAATCTTTTTCGTTAACTAAAGTTCATTGAAACCCCATCACTTTACCACTAATTAGAATTATTATTTTCAGAGCATTGCTTCAATTGATTAGGAATTATATGCTTGTGCATTCTTGAGGAATAGTAGTGGGAAGTGGGTCAACAACTCTCCTTGTATGGTTTTAAATTTGCTTTCCTTCTTTTGTACTAAAAGAAAAACATGTTTAAATTTGCTGTAACGCACTTGCTTCTCTAATTTAATTTTCCATTTACTCAACAAAACAATCATGTCTAAGCTAATGGTTATGGTATCAGCAAACTTAAATTAGAACAGTGATGGAGAGTGGGATTGATCAAGGCATGTAGTTAAAATTATTTCATTTGTGCAGTGAAGTAAGCATACCAACCACATGGTAATTATTGTGGTCAAGATAAGTTTCATTCATGAGAAACAAATCATTACAAACAGACAGGGGAATACATAATAGCTCACTCCAGTACTGTATATTACAACAGAACAAAATTAAGTAAACTGAACCAAGCCCAATATTACCACAAACCTTAACAACCCTACCAAAAAAAAGGGTTATAAAACACCAGCCGTCGCCCTAATCGTTGTCGCCGCCGCCACCGCCAAGTTCATCACCGCCGCAACCACAAGAACATGGTTTCGTGAAGACACCCCGAAAGAACCGACGGGCGAGACCATATGGTAATTATTAAGATATATATATTTTATTTTAAAAAAATAAAATTAAGGGTGAAAGTATATAATAATAATAAGAAGAAAAGTGGAAAAGATAGCCACATCAAAGGAAATCAATGAGTAGGTTTGATTGTCTGGCTCGCTTAATCTTCCACCTTCGCCTCTCTTTGGTTCCATTTTTGAATCTGATTTGGGTGAATTTCGTTTAGTCCTCTGTTTGTTTCCTTTTAGCCATTTTTGGTCTTTCTATAGAATTTCATGTGGACCAAAAAAATAAAAGAGAAATCAAAGAGTATCATGTTTGTCATGATGCTTATAATTCCCTCCTTTCCACAGGGTACCACTATCCTAGGGTTATGCTTCCAACAATCATAATTTTGTATTTAAGAGATTTGTAACTTAAGTGGTTAAAAACAGTTTTACCTGCATCCGAGATTTTATGTTCGAATCTTCCCTCTCTCAATATTGCTTGTAACTTTTTAGATAATCTAAATAGGACCGACCTATGCAAAACTGAAAATGATCTAAATAGGACCGACCTGTACGAAAACTAAAAATGTAACTTTTTTCATATGTCGAAAGAAAAAAACACTTTAAGAAGTTCCAAAGATATTCGTAGTACATGACCATTTCTTATGGAGGCTAGCTAGTTTTGCTTCAATAATGATGGAATCGGATGCTCAGCCGGCCAAGCATGCGTGTATATGTACTTTGCAAAGCATGTTCTCTCGAGAAGGACCAAAATGGTTAATACATACGGTCCATGCATTTGTAATGGGCTGGAAATGGCCCCTCCCCTTCTTTGGTCTAACGATGCTCTTTCGGTGGGTGGAAAAATTGGCATAACTTCAAGAAAGAAAAAAGTCTCAGGCATCGTTAAAAGGCATTTCCATAAGTTCTATGAGTGCAAATCCTTAAAACCAAAACATAGTATATATTCTACCGAGAGTTTAAGGATGCCTTATTTTTTTTTAAGAGATATTTAGTATTTTTAGAACTAAAATTATAAATAAATCATACATCATTTAATTTCTATAAACAAATCCAAAAAAAATCTGAAAAATGATAGCTGGCCCTATTGAATTTAATTTTGATTATTAAATTACTTTGATATATTATGAGTTTTTGGGGTTGGTTTGTTTTAAGAAATCAATGGCAGTTTTGTAATTTAAAAGAAGTTAAAAACCTTTTTGTTATGTTGTAAATGAGTTTTGAGTGTGTTTTTAAAGTCCATTTCATATATGTTTTTTTTTATAATTTGGGCTTCTATATTGAGTATAATAGTGAATCTCCCTTTTTTTAATGCACACACCTTCCCAAGGGCTATCACAGTGCAATTCAACAATCAAAACCGTTTATATTTTATCATTTAATCTTTGTCATGTTCAAAATTTCATCTAAAAAAATAAAAGATGAATGATGAGCAAACCACCGCTAAGTAGGTATAAAACATATAGACTAATAGATTAGCACCAATTAATCTTAAGGAATTTGAGTAGTCTCAAAACTACAAGGCTAATTGAAAAGAATTGTGTCCCAATTGAATTAACCATAAATTGAGTTAGAATACATCCCTTTTTAACTAGAGCCTACTCGCATACATTTATTGCATGAAATATGATTCATATTGCTCCCAAAATATTCAACTTAACTCTTTAAATTCTTGTATGTAGCTGATTCTCGAAGTCTGGTTCATTGATTTTGAAGGTTCTTGAAAGAAATAAAAATGCCTAAGCCCTAAAAATCCAACACAAACTTAGCCCAAGCCCGAACTTTTTAGAGTCAGGCCCAACCAGCCCAGCTTAGTGACGAACCCTAGAATGGCTGGGAACAATACATTGTAAAGAAATTCATTACAATGAGGAGATGTGATTGGAACTCCAAAAAGGTCATCCGACATTTTTTCCCGTATAAAAACATAAGCAGCAAACTGTACCGTGAGGAGTGCATGATAATAATAGTTCCCTTTAGATGTTGATAAGTTCTTTTTTCTTCTTATGCGTAAGGCTGTTGTTGGTATTACCAAAAATATTTAGGACAATACTAATGAGTTTGGTATTGTCACACCCCGAATTTTCAACAACATTAACCTCCGAATTTAAACAGAACAACCAACATTCGGGACGCGAAGCTCGGAACCTTCAACAAAAGTACCTAGAAATTTAAACTTTTCTTTCTTGATACAACACCACTGTTCCGAACCACAATGTCAATAATGACTCAATTCTTCTAAGTCAAATATTACATTACAAACTCACACAATAAATGAACAATCATCATTTTACAATCATTGCTCTTCAGAGCTTATTTCACACAGCGGAAGTTTAACACTCACCAACACTCTCACACCACACTTTAAAGTCTGTGGAACCACCAATGAGCCTCCTGCTCCTCACCTTAATTCTCTTGCTCACCGTCTCTACCACCTGGAGGATTTTCCCCTACACCATTGAATAGTGCACCGGGTTCACCACAAAACAACCCGGAAGCTTTCTAAAGCTCGTATGAGTAAACCACGTCCACAGTATAATATGTCAATTTCACATAATATACAAACACATGCACTTTCATTAGCACACCACAATCCTTGTATAACCAAGGTAATCATAATCATCAATATCATCACAATCACAATTCTTTTATTTTTATTAAAGAACCTTTCGATCACCACCTGTGACCACACCAAAATTCTTTATTTCAAAGTAGTTTTCACACGTCATTTATTTGACAGATAGAAGAGAGAATACTATGAACCTCTAATCTATAACACTACAAAACACCATAGTAGTGTTCACTCATGATTACACGCCAGTCATGAGTACTAGATGGCGCCCAGACTAGAGCTCTAACTGTTCTTGGGTCTTGCTCCCTAGGGTAATTTATCCCTCATTATTTGCCACGAGAATGCCCACCTGACAAACTCAGAAGGGATTCAAGGTATTCTCACCTAAATCCATCAACACCAAAACACCAAAACACCAACACCAAAACAATATAAAATGTAGTTTCACATTAAACATTGTTTTATAGCCAAATACACCAATCACAGCAATATATAATTATTATATATATTTATGTGGTTATTCACGAATGAATTTCCACCATACATCCACAACATATGTTATATGGTTAAACACCAAAACTCCAATAATAATAATTAATTCAAAACAAAATAGAATTCAATTACCGCATGAACCCTTGAAGAACAAGTTCATGTGTTTTTAAAATAATTAAAACATTTTATAAAAACACAACCAACATGTTAATTATAGCCATTAACATTCTCCAAGGTCACATTATAATAAATATAATAATTCGTGATTTTACTCACGATTAGGATGGTTTTACTCACCTCTCGTCCAAGCTGCCTCTTTAACAACTTAACGAATCCTTCACAAGCAACTCAAACTCCAACAGTACCTAAGCAAAGTACATAACTCAACTTAGCACAAAACTCCAAAATCCAAGATTTCGCAACTAATGACGAAAATGCCCTTTGGACCAACCGGGGTCCAAAGCCATCAAATCTCGTCCAACAAACTTCAAAACTGTGACGTACGTGCTGTCGACGTCGAATCATGACCAATGACACCCATTGTCCAAAAGGTCACTATTTGGGTCCCGTGGGTCCCACATGTTTAACCGACACTCCTAAAATCCGCCTTGGGCCCACAATCTCGGATTCCAAATCCGATCGCACCAATGGACTCTAAATAGTCCCGATATCTCCCTGCGACAATTTGGGCCCAATCCAACGGTCGGATAACTCTATATCGCACGATCGAATGGCGATCGCTAGCCTTAACTTTGAAATTTAATAACTTATGATCGGGACGTCCTATCATCAATCCGTCTGAACCTACAGACTCCTCACAACACCAGCTACAACATAATTAAAATTGGGCACGATCCAACGGTCCGATTATCTTCAATCAATGGTCCACATTTGTGAGGCTCCGAATCGTCGATTAAACGACGGAATCTCAACAATTTTAAACATACAAACATGTTCAGTAACTCCAGAACTACATTCTGTCTCTAAAGCCCTAACTCAGAATCGCCACCCAGCGCCGCCACGCGCCGCCACCGCCGGTGGTGGTTTGGGTACTATTCCCTTACGGACCAACCTTAGAATCGTCCGGTCAAGACCTATGCCAAAATGTTCGTAATCCTGAGTAGAACAACTTTAATTCTTACCTCGAGGCGGTAAATATAAACCGTCGTTGTGTTTTTATTCTAACAACTGTGGTTCACAACGTCTAATGGCTTTTTGCAAAATAGAGAATTCAAAATTCAGAGATGTTACCATTTCATCATGCTTTTCCCCATCCTTGGCAGGATCATCCTCAAAATGTAGGGCTCTCATACCAAGAGCCCCAGAGCAGCTTGCTTTGTCCGACATTGGATTTTTGGGACTTTGCTCTTGACCTTGGATTTCACAGGGGTTAGTTTTCAGTTTAAGCATGCTTGGATCAAAATTGGGCAAGAGTTGGGAAAGTTGATTCAGCAAATTTTCCCTCTCAGCTTCTACCAATTGCTTGGTTCTAGCCTCCATCTTTAAAGTCTCTTCTCTTGATCTAGCCTCTATCTTCAAAGTCTCTTCTTGAAGGACAAGTCTTACTCTTTCCTTTAATTGATCAGCAAACTTTACCCTCTATTGTCTAGGTAAATTGAAGTATTGCCTAGTGGAAATCCCAGCCCTTACCCCTCTAACTCTCCATGGGTGCTCAGGACCCAAAGCCATTGTCAACACATCATTACTTCCAGATCCAGTAAGAGTGCCTTCAGAGACTTGTTTTTGCAATTCATCCTAACATAAAGACACATTAAAAAGTCAGCATAAGAAAACATACGACGGTTATTTATAAAAAAACGACGTATTATAACATTTCACACGACGCAATAACATAACAATCGACGTAATCATACATTTATCACGACGGTACTTAACTACCGACGTGGTTAAAAGATTCAAATGACGTACGTCTTATGAAATAATTATAAAAACAGAGTAGTGATTCCATATTCAGACCTTTAGGTGAAAATATTTTAGATTTTCATTTACTAAAAACGACGTTTTGTAAAAAATTTCGACGTAGTAATATTATTTACATGACGCAAAAAATATAACAGAAGATGTAATAAGACTTATCATGGCAATACAATTGAATAACAATTTAAAACAGAGTGAGCAAGCTTACAATTAATTTTGCTTTCTCTGCAACCTTTGGATCCGGGATGTTACCGTGTTTGTCGTATCTAGCTTTCTTCCATAAGGTAGATCGATCAATTTCTACCCCAGGCATGGTTTCCTCCAATTGATCCTCCAAACCAGCATATCCTTTTCGAGACAATCAATGATTGTACTCAAGTTTCTCCCTCTTCTGTGCTTGTTCAAAATGCATAGACACAAATTTTTCGGATAACCTTGAAGCTACAAAGGCATCCTAGTTTGCTTTCTCTATGAATTTATATAGTTCAAGCGATTTGTCACATCTCGGATCGGCTCCGCCGTAGCACGATATTGTCCGCTTTGGGCCCCCCTTTCCGCCCTCACTGTTTTGTTTCTGGGAGCTCACGAGTAACTTCCCAGTGGGTCACCCATCCTGGGATTGTTCTAGCCCCCAACTCGCTTAACTTTGGAGTTCCCATGACTCCAAAGACAGTGAGCTCCCAAAAGGCCTCGTGCTAGATGAATGCGGGCATGTACATATAAGGCAGATCAACCCCCTATCCGTTGGTCGATGTGGGATCTTACAATCCACCCCTTCAGGGGCCCGACGTCCTCGTTGGCACACTCGCACCACACAGCAAAGTGGCTCTGATACCAAATTGTCACATCCCGATTCGGCTCGCGCCATAGCACGATATTGTCCGCTTTGGGCCCCCCCTTCCCAGTTGGTCACACATCCTGTGATTGCTCTAGCCTCCAACTCGCTTAACTTTGGAGTTCCCATGACTCCAAAGCCAGTGAGCTCCCAAAAGGCCTCGTGCTAGATGGATGCGGGCATGTACATATAAGGCACATCAACCCCCTCTCCGTTGGTCGATGTGGGATCTTACACGATTGTCTTAATTTCTCATTCTCCTTGATGAATGGAAGGATATGATGCCTCGTTAGTGTAGACTTGAAATCCTTCCATTTCTTGGCAGCAGAAGATAACACAAGTTTCTTGCCCCTTTGACCTACCACAAAAGTCATGTCAACGGCTTCCCAAATATGCTTTTTTATATCCTTGGGGATTTCAACCCATTTCTTGTCCACAAGTGGGACTCTAGAGCATGCCAACACACCAATGTAGGACTACATCTCAGTATGTGCAGGGCCTTATGATTTCCCCTTTTATTGTACTCAACAACTGGCTTGATTTTCTGATATTTTCTCTTTACAACACAGGGCATTGTGCTTATACCCCGACTTGACTTTGGCTCCTCAAAAAAAGTTGTCATGCTGCCTGTTCTGCCTCGAGGAGATGAAACAAACTTCATCTTCTTCGACGACTTGGCTTGAGGTTTTACAACTTTAAGCTCCTTACATTCGTTGTGGTTAGTACAACTTATGCAGACAATAGAGTTATAGATACTGTCGTAGTACATTGTCGTTAAAAAGTCGATAAATTTATCTTTACCATCGTGGTAAATTAATTTAATACATCGAATTTTTTTTTAATTTACTGACGTCGATTCCTTTGAATTTATGCGTCGCTGACTAAGAAAATTTGGTAGTTTTTATTTATGAGTTAACACGACGGCGGATTTTTAAACCGTCGTCTTTACTTTCTATGGCGGTGACTTCATAGCTGCAGTCGTTGTTTTTAGGTTCAGATTTTAACTCGGAATAAAACCTTTTCAATAAGACGACGCTTTTTTAATTTGGTGCGTCGTTTTTTAGAAATACCCATTCGGATCCCGGTTTTTTAGGTGTTTAAGTTATGTATCTACGACGGGTTTCTATTACCGTCGTGTTTTAAAATACAACGACGGTTTTTTGATCTACCGTCGTTGTTTTCTAGTCGTCTTTTGCACTTTTTGTAGTAGTGATTGATCTTGATTGATTACATCCATCATCATGATTGCACCAAAATATATTTAACCCCTTGACTCATGCATATGATTTAATGTGAATAATAATGCTTAATTTGATTTTCATTACATCTTAAGCTCTCCTGCATTGGATTTGGCTGAACATAAGGTTGGCATAATTCCCTTCTATATGTGTATTATAACATGTGTGAAAATCCTTCTAGAGATTCTCTCTCCTCATTTATGCATTGGCCTTTTTCATGCTCTTAATCGCTTAAGGGTATTTATGATTTTGGACTTGTAGCCATCCTGATCAATTAGGGCCACTCGAACATATAGCTTGGGCTCAAATGGTGATCTTATTTGTTGGATGTTGGGCCTGACTTCGGCCAACCACATTTCAACTAGGCCCAAACACATTGAAAACATGTTCATTACTAAAATGCAAAAATAACATGATTAATGAATAATTTCAATAGTAGTATTTAGCACCCAATCGTAAAGATCTAAAAAGATACCACCCAATGAAAAAAGGTCTTGATTTGCAGACTAGTAGTCTCATGTTCAAATCCCATAAAACCTTAGTAGCACGTGTGTGTGTGTGTGTGTGAGAAGCCACCTCCCCCTTATAGTTTAGACTATCGCTTGTAAAAAGGATTTGAAAAAATACCACCCAATCTTAATTCCACTTATTACACCTCCCCATCCCAAAAGAAAATCCTCCCCTGCCACCCACAATAAGAATCCCAAAAGATCTCTTCCCACCGCTCTTCTTCTGACCCGTACTTTCTTGCAGCCCATCCCTCCCACGTAGGGGTGGGCACGGTACGGTATGGTACGGTATTGAGCCCGTACCGCTCTGAATACCGGAAATTTAAATCGGTATGGTACGGTATGAGATTATCGTTTGTCAAAATTGGTACCGTACTGTTTGTATTGTATGGGTATTTGGTACCATTTCGGTACCAAAATGATACAACTAAAAAATGAACCAATTCAATATTCAACATATTCATTTACCAAAATAAGTGATGCCTAAGTTACAAATTCAAAGATTCAACATATTCAATTATCAATATCCAAATCCTAATCAACATATTCAATATCCAAATCAACCAAATCCTAATCAACATATTCAATATCCATTGAATATAACATATTCAATATCCATCAACATATTCAATATCCAAATCAACCAAATCATAATCAACATATGCAATATCCATCAACATATTCAATATCCAAATCAACCAAATCCTAATCAACATATGCAATATCCATCAACATATTCAATAGAAAATTATATATTTGAATAGTATTCGGTACGGTACGGTATTGATCGGTACCAAATACTTGATACCGCTACCATACCATACTCTATTGGTACGGTACGGTACGGTACCGAATATTTATCAGTACCGAATGAAACGGTATGAAATCGGTATGATACAGTTCGGTTAGGGTACGGTTTCGGTATTTCGGTTTTATATACCCACCCCTACTCCCACGTGGTTGTCCTTCCCTCCCCTTCACCTCTAAAACCTCACTTCCCATGTGGTACAGCCCTGGGCCAAAGCTAGGTGGGGGGCCTAAAACTTTATTTTAAGCCTATGTATATGTGTATATATAAAAAAATAAAAAATAAAAGAGAGAAGCCAAACTGCTTCGTACCCATACCAAAGAGGAAGGAAGCCAAATCAATCAATTTTTAAATTCTCAAGCAACGTACTGAGGAAGCAAATCAATTATTAATTATATAATATAATATAAAACAAAATAAACAAAATATGGGGCATCAATAGACCTTCATAGCCACAAAAAGAAGAAGAAAAAACTCTTGCTAACGTATCTACCTTTTTAGAAGTTCATAATGGAAGCAATTTTTTGTTGTTGTTGTTGTTGTCATTCTCGTCTTCTCCAACATAGAGTTGGAAAACAAATCATCCACAAGCTAGACCAGTGCCTTTCTTTGAAGGTAATATTTTTTTTTACAGATAGATATAGAATCTAGATGTATAAATTTTGTAAATTGTAATACATATCTTTATTATTTGATTCAACAAAAAACTTGGTTGGGATTCTTGTTCTTTATAATTGGAATTTTCAAGTTGAAGATAATATGCTCAAAATCCAGGTCTTACTGTTCTTTGTTAATTAGTTTTATTGTTTTGTTATTGTGTTGTGTTTATTATAAAAATTAAAAAATGTTTCCTAAGAAACAGCTTTCCGGAAATCTCAAGAGACAAAAAAAGAAAAAAGAAGAAGTAATTGCTCAAAGTTTAAGAGGATCGTTGAATAAATATTTTGTTAAACGAACCAATGCTTCACTTGAAAATTTAATTGAAGATTTACCAAATGAATATGAACAACCAATTCAATTGGAAGAATTAGCAGAAAATGAGAATGATGTGAATGAAGAAGTTGGTGATCTAGATGAAAATGAAAATATTGATGAACCTTGCCATGAAAATGAATGTCCCAAAAGAAGATTTGATAACATTTATGATCCACGAGTTTGGGATAATCTCTCTTTTTTGAATCAAGATATACTTGTAGAAACTAATCTCAAATTCCCCACAGACGAACACGATAGACATTTTTGCTCAAATTATTATCTTTGCACGTTACCAAATGGGGAAACTAAGGATCGAAAATGGCTAGTGTACTCAAAGGAGTTGGATAAAGTGTTTTGTTTATGTTGTAAATTGTAAGTTGTTTAAAACAATGCATTCTAAAAGTCAGTTAACTAGTGAAGGAACTAGAGATTGGAAACATCTTGGTGAGAAGCTTAAACAACATGAAGGCAGTATTGAACACCTCACTAACTTGAGGTCTTGTGTTGGTAAATGGGTTTCTTCTCGTGTCCATCCGCCGTCTTCGAGCTCTCAGTCATCGTCGCTCTCTCTCTCCAGCTTGGTTGCCTTTTTGCGCTCAGCGTCGCTGCCTTTTCTCTCCCGACCAGTCGCGCTCAGTCGTCTTCTCGTGCTCAGTTGTAGTCATCGTATTTCGTATTCGATGCCTCTTTCCACTCTGGTCGTGCGCGTCTTATTGCCCTCCTCCTCTCAATCTGCCCTTGTCTACGTCCTCGCCTTTGGTACAACATCAACCTCTTTCGAATTTTCCTCCTTTGCTATTTGGTAGTTTGTCTCCTTGTGATTGGGCCTCGTCTCTGGTCCCTACGATGTTTGCTCCCGTTTCTGATGATGATACCTTGGTTTCTAGGGTAGACTTCATGGCTCCTATGCGCCTGTGCACTGATGCCTATTCTGACAAGCCTATGGAGACTGGTCCAGTGGAGTATCCTGGGAGCCTTCCTTAATGTGTAATTGGAACATTTGTGGGCTTGGCATCCAATGAATGCTTTTGTGCCTGATACTCGGTTTCAAGTTAAGTGGCTAAGGCCAATTTTGTTATTATTGCGTGGTGTTTTCTTAGTTATCCTCTCAACACATCTTTAACTCTTTGCCTGTCTGAGAGGGATTCATAGGAGGTTTCCTTGTCAGTGTTGAGATGCTACAATGTGTCTTTGAGGACTTTTTGTTTCTTTTTTTCTGGCTTGTTCGTTGTACTTTATCTCTTCTCTTGTGTTGCTCCCTCCAGACTTCTCGATTTCCAGTGCCATTCGTTATTGGAGGAGGATAGAGTTGGTGTGCTTTGTGGGTTCTCTCTTTCTTTCTAGAGCTCTGGTGTGTTCTCTGTCAAATGCTCTCACTATCTTGTGGATGTGCAAAGGACTATGATTTCATAGCATGACTCTTTTGACAGTTGGGTTGTGTTGAAGTGTTTTAGTCGGAAGTCTTTGTGTTAGTGTTGTTTTGCTTTGCTTTTGTACTAGTTTAACTTGGCTGTATTGGACTCTCTTGTTAATCCATGACATGTGTGGTACTCCTTCCTACCCTGGGGTTTGTTCCCTATAAAGATTTTAACGAGCCCACTGTATCGTGTCGTTCTATGTACGCTATTTTGGTTCTATGAATGAAATCATTTCTTAAAAAAAAATAAAAATAAAAATTGAGGTCTTGTGTTGAATTGCAAATTAGATTGAAAACAAATCAAACAATTGAGAAAGAATTACAAGAGCTAATCAAGAAAGATACACTATACTTGAAAAATGTTATTGTTAGAATCATCGTTGTGAAATGTCTTGCTATGCATAATTTGGCTTTTCATGGGACAAATGAAAAAAATTATGAATGGTAATGGTAACTTGTAGGCATACTTGAAATGATTGCAGAGTTTGATCCAATAATGCAACACCATTTTCGACTCATTCAAGTTAAGAAGATTCATTATCATTATCGTAGCCATAAAATTCAAAATGAGTTGATAGCTATTTTACCATCAATAATGTTAAACGTCCAATCATTGAAAAAAACAGCTAAGTATTTTTCGGTCATTCTTGATTGTACTCCTGATGTAAGTCACAAAAACAAATAACTTTAATATTGAGGTGTGTAGATGTCTCAAGTACTCCAATAAATATAGAAGACTACTTTTTAGAGTTTCTAAATGTGGAAGATACATCTGGATTAGGAATTTTTAATGAATTGCAAAATGTAATTGAGTCCCTTACACTTAATATTGATGATGTGAGGGGACAAGGTTATGATAATGGCTCTAATATGAAAGGGAAAAATCTAGGTGAACAAAAAAGATTACTTGATATAAATCCTAGAGCATTTTACATGCCATGTGGTTCTCATTGTCTCAACTTAATAGTTTGTAATATGGCCAACTCATGTGTTAAAGCAAAATCTTTTTTTGGAGCATGTCAATGCATATATACGGTATTCTCTAATTCAACAGAGCGATGGAATGTGTTACTTGATTACATAGATGGTTTGACTTTGAAATTATGGTCAATTACACGTTGGGAAAGTCACATTGAAAGTGTCAAAGCAATAAAATCTCAAGCTTCCCAAATTAGAGAAGCTTATTTAAATTAATAGAAATTAGTGAAGATGCTAGATTGAGTGGGGATGCTCAAAGTTTAGCATCAGGAGAGTTTTCCAGTTTTGAATTTATATTAAGTTTAGTTATATGACATGACATTTTGCATAAGATTAACTTACTTAGTAAAAAGTTACAATATGAAGACATGTGTCTTGATGATGTTGTAAGACAATTAGAAGGACTTGTTTTATTTTTTGAAAACTATAGAATAAATGGGTTTATTTCTGCCATGATTGATGCTAAAGAAATTTCCCTTGATATGGGAATTGAGCCTGTATTTCCAAAAAAATGTCAAGTTTGTAGAAAAAGACATTTTGATGAGATTTCCAATAGTGATAGGGAACAATAATCAGCTGAAGAATCATTTAGAACTGATTATTTTCTTGTTATAGTGGATATTGCTCTTGGTGAATTGAAGAGTATGTTTGAACAATTGCGTTGTTTTGAATCTATTCTGGGGTTCTTATTTGATGCTACAAAGTTGACTTCAGGTTTAGGGTTGATGCTAGGGACTTATTTTCATAATTATAGGTGTTACAAGTGATGTTACCAAAAGAAGCATATGAAACTGATAAACCATGGACATCCATTAAAATTCTTGAGTTTGTAAAGAGTGTGGATATGTTTCCTAATGTAATGGTTGCTTATATGGTATTATTGACTATATGTGTGACTGTGGTATCTGCTGAAAGAAGTTTTTCTAAATTAAAATTACTGAAATCTTACTTCCCAAGATAGGCTAAATGGATTAGTGATATTATGCATTGAAAATGATATGTTAGTGTTTGGGCCTAAATTTAGTGCGCTCAGTCCAAAGTCAAAAGCCCACGTCCATTTTTGACAAACCCCAACAAAATCAAGTCACTCCAGTGCATTCGAGCCCAACGAAGGAAGCCCAGAAAATATTAAAACCGCATGAATGGCCTGGGCCTCAAAGAAACCCAAAATTGGGCTTGACATGTTCAAAATAAAACCCAAACAGAGAGACAGACTCACGTGACTTGCCTGACTTTGAAAAGTCAAAGATTTCAACTGAAGTCACAAAGAGAAGTTACAAGAATTTATGAATACACTCTTGCAGAAAGGTTTCTCCAGTCTTTTACAGACGAGAGAAGATCAATATATATATAGAAAATTTCAGTAGGCACTATTTTCAAGGGATATGCATACTGTGTTTTTCTAAAAAGGAAATAAGCAGGAAACAGGGAGTTGCTAGAGTTGCTAAAATGGAAAATCAAACTTACCATCACAGTTTGAAAAAGCAATTGAATTAGAAGGAGGGTTAGGTTCCCCATCAAAAAATACAGGGAAGTGATTACTTCAGGAATTAAACTTTTGAGGGCTCATCTGCCAGAAATGATAAAACCCCCTTTCTTTTTGCATTTAAAATAAAAGATTTTTTTGGGAATTCTTGCCGCCCATTATTAAAAATTGGAGCCTTCACTCCCAAAAAGTTTTTCTATAAATATAAGAGAGGTTGAACAGATCAAGGGACACAATCAAACTACTAAAAAAAAATCAATCAAAAGACAAACACTCAAAATGATCACTTGATCTCAGAGAACCTTCAAGCAAATCGAAGCAACCAAAAGCTAGCTAAGTCACAAAGAAGGCCAGCTACAAGTCGAAACTCCAGTTTTCAGACTTAGAAGAAAGTCATTCAAAACGAGATTTTTCTCGTTACAAATTGGTTCAGCAAAACCAAAGCAAACAGAGTTTGGGTTTTTTTTTCACAAATATGAAAACCTCAACAAATTTATGGAGAGCCCTGACTCAAGCAGAACAGGTGCCACAGTATAGTTCCAGCTCAAGTACAGCCACTTCTGCCCTTTTCAGACTGAAGAAATTCCAGTTCTGCCTATTCAAAAGCTTTCCAGGGCTTGAAATAGATTAAAGCTCTGCCAAATTTAAGCTTTGGTATCGATTTGCAGTTGAAACCTAGTAGTTGAAGTTGTTGAAAGTCCAGTCCAGCACAAGCCTATCCAATCCAGCCCAGAATTAGAAGCATTTATCCAGACAGAAATGGAAGCACATCCCTCTTTTTGTCTTTCTACCGTCAGCTTTTCCCTTTTGAGTTTTGTAAAGGAGAGTTCTGCCTGAAAACATATCACTCTCTTATCATTTATTCTGGCAGAACTACCAGTTTTGTACTGTGAAAAATTGTGAAGTCCTCATCAGTCTATGGCAAGAAAAGAACTTACTTGGGAGATATTCCTCACCCAAATTCATAATCGCTTGTTTCAAAAATCAGTAACTTGAGGCGTAAGTTATCTATTTTTAAAAGAAATCTGCTAGGATTTTCATTGCTAGCAGTGGCACGCTCGCACACTAAAGAAAGTTGACTTGTTGACCAGTCAAATGGTTTTGAAGGCAATGGGGAACTTTGCCCTACCATCACAGGAAACAAATCAAAACGGGTGAACAGTTAGAATACATTAAATATGATAGAATAATTGATGATTTTGCTTCTAAAAGTGCAAAAAGAAGACATTTTAAATTATGTTTTGTGGTTGAGATTTCATTGCTATTTTTATTTTGTAGGTACATGTGATGATTGTTTGCTTTGATTAATCGTGCAGGATGAAAAGAAGATTGATCAAATCAAGAAATGCTTACGGAGATTGGGGAGGAAGTATGTAGACTCAAATATGTGGTTTTTGTTTTTGAATGCAATGTTTACAATGCGGGGTACTCTTTTTCCTTCATTTGGAGTTTTGTCCCATTGGGTTTTCCGCAAACAAGGTTTTCCTTCTTATAATTTTAATAAAATTACTTAGTTGATAATATATTTTTTTTTTGGGTGTTTAATTTGTATAAAGGGACTTGAGAAAATTTACCTTGGCCCTAGAAAACCCAGGACATGCTCTACTCTTCACCCCACCACAACCACTAATTGACGATGACAACTTGGGTGTTTTGATCATAGTCTAAAATATCGATAATATTGACGAAATATCGATGATATTATCGTTTTTTCAGGACGTATCCATACATATATCGTATAAATATCGATAATATTGGAAAATATCAATGTCGATAATTCCACTCACACTTCAGCAATATTTTATCATAATATTGCTATAATATCGCTATAATATCGAAAATATTGAAAATTATCAATTTAATGAAAAAAAACAAAAAACAAAAAACAAAAAAAAGAAAACTCAAAGCACACACAAGGGGATTCAAACCCTTGCCATTTCACTCCTCTAACACCTTAACCATCATGTTGCTTATGTTTTTGTGATAATGTGCTAAAATATGTATATTTATATTGTTTTGTTTTGAACAATTACATGCAAAACTATTTTGGGGGTTTATCATTTGATAACTACTCTTCACAATACACTTACTCTACACATAGAAATGATGAAGATAGTGAAAATTTTGAACCTCATAAGAACTCTGTGTGGTACTAATTCTCTCATGTATCTTACCATACAATGTATAAAGTGTAAAAATATTGTAGTAAATCATTATATTTATGGTATGTTTAATCTTCTTTCATTAATTACTACACATTTTCTACACTCATAGTGTTTGTCAGCTCGCTATATAATCAACTTAAATCAGTTAGCCCATCATGCAATGCATTTCCTTCCAATTTTTTGTGATAAACTAATACATAATTGACTGAATAAACATCCTCCAAAGTTTCAATAAAAATTGTCAAGTTTTCTTATAATTTCCGTCGTTTTTTTCAATTTTTATTCATATTCAATAATATCTTTGATATTTCCATCGAAATTTCCATATTTTTGGATTACCAATATTTTCAATACCATCAATATTTTAGACTTTGATCTTGATTACTTTCTTGAAGAATAGTGCTTGTTTTGCTCAGAGTTAGTTTTGTTTTTTTGGGTCAGAGGAGATGAACGCGATTCATGGTTGTGAGGTTCTCAGTTGTGAGGAGATAGAGAGATGAAGTGGAAGTGGGTGACAGATGTATGGTTGTTTGGACAAAATAAGTTTTCAGAAAGCAATGAAAACGACAATTTTCCGTTTTCAACTTTTGTATATAGGTTTAATTTTTTTTTCAAAAAAAAGAATTCCTTGATTTTGGAAAACAATGTACCAAAAGAATTTTGTGGAAAAAATGAAAACATAAAATGACAATAGGGCCATGAAAACGTAACCGGCCTTTAGGCTTTTTTTGGAAAAAAAAAAATTGAGTGTAAAGTTCCATTTAATTTTTTTCAAGCCCTATCCTTGGTGCTATTGCTTGACACAGAGTCAACAGATGACCTGGAAAGTTGTCGTCCACATAAGACATTGGAACTCATTTGTTTTGAAACATTCAACCTCGACATATTATGTCAATAATGCGAGTTTCAGGTAACATGAGATATACTGTTTTAAGTGGAAACCTTATCATGATTGTTTTATTCTTTTCCAAATTGGTGTGATTATTACGGTACCGAACATCATCTTTGAGCTTAGTGGTCCCATAGAATCACACTTGTGGTCTCTAATTCGGTTACCGATCAATTCTTTCATGCATCAAATTTCTAGAAACATATGGAAAGTCCATCAAAAAGTTAATGCAGAATAGACATATATTGTGAATGATGACTAGGAGGCCCCCAGTGTCTGCAGTGCTAATTTGGAAAACCAAAAACTACTGATATCACATTTACCTTATTGGCATGCCCATTTGATGCTCTTGTATCTCTTTTTTCCTTTTTTCTATTTCTAGGGGCATTTAGATTTTCTAGGGGCAAATTTTTTTCACTAAAAATCACCATAAGATTGAATTTTTATTTTGATCTTTTGCTTAGGTATTGTTTTTCTGTCTTCGGCCAGTTGGTCGTTAGAAAGAGTTCTTGTCATTTTTTGTCGAGTGACGTGAATGGAATATAAGTAGATGATGAGTTTGAGATCTCATTCTAATCAAACGATTGATTAATCGAGCAAGAAACCTTGAATGGAATATAAGTCAAAGCCAAATATTTAGCTTCTTCCCCCCTTGAAAACAAATTCCCTAGAGCATACATGGAGAAATCACTCACATAATAAATAAAAAATCAGATTTTAGTGATACTGGTGTTCAGAAAATAAGTCTCCCAACTTCTGTTGAAATAAAAAAGAAAGAAGCCCCCAAATAATAAAAGAAAACCTTTTTGGAACACAAAGTCAAACATGTAGATGTATATCTCTTTCCTTCAATTTGTCTTTTTGTTTTCAGGAAATAGAATTTCTCCACCTCCTAGGTGTCTTTCTAGTCTGCTGATCTGCGGCTGCTTGGTGCTCAGTCCCAATGTTGTGCTGATTTTCTAAGTTTGTGGTCTTTGTGAGTTTGCTTAGTTTCTTCCACCCACTGCTCCATGCTGATGTCTGTTTCTGCTTTGACATCTTATCAAATTGTCTCTGCAAGTTGTCCATGTCATTCTGGAGCTCAAGGTACTTGGCTTTGACACTCTCCAGTTCGAACTTTACTGTGTTGATGTCTTTTTTAGCTGCTGCCCATCCTTCTTGGAATGATTGCGGGGTCCCTTCGAGTAGTGTTTTTCTATTCAAAACCATTGGCTGATACTGAGATTCTCCAGCTTCTTTGAGGGAGCTGGTGGCTAATGCATTGCTTATTTTTACTTGTTCAGAGAAAAGAACTTGCACCACCACCCTTAATGGGAGTCTTTCATTTTGGGCAGCATGCATGCAGGCATCAATTGATAACTTTTGGCAATCCATCACTCGGCAAAGCCTCTTCCTTTCATGCTCGGAAAGTGTAGGATGGGCCTGTTAATGATAAGGAGATGGGAACTCTTAATATGAAGCAATTGATCAACAAAAATACCGTCATGCTTTATAGGAAAAACAGAAAGAAAAAAAATTCAAGAATGGTTCATCAAACTTATATAAACCAGAGGCAAATGACATTGTCTAACTGTATTTTCAGTTCATAGTCACGAAAGCCGACTTGCAGCACTTTCTATACACACTGTAGATCCCATATCGACATTTTGTTCACTAACAGAAATGTAGCATTACAAGCAATCAGTAATACTCTTTGACAAAAAAAAGAAGTAATACTCTACCATCGTTCTAATATTTGATTTATGATTATTACTGTTCTGATTTCCTTACAGCCTCCACTTATATGTTATAACATGTTCGAATTATCAAGACAGGGAAACTTCTGTTGTATTTTTGGACCTCTGCTGGGCAGATTTGCACAAAAGCTAAAAAAAAGCACATAACTGTGTCGAAAAGGGTCACAAATTAAGTATTGAATACCTCTGTGCAGTAAATTCAGATTCACATTTTTTTCTAAGTTTTCTGCTTTAAAATGGAAGCTGGAGAAAAGCAATATCTATAATTAAAACTTTTCCATGCAGTTTACTGCATAGGACCTCCCATTGTATGCAAACTTCTTGTAAGTGATTAATTTCTCTTTGTTTTTCCACCTTCAATTGGTATTCAAAACGTTCATGCATAAGAAAAGGTAATTTGTGTAACAGAATATACCAAAAGATAGAAAACACAGTTCTATGACAGAGTAAATTTGGAAGAACCAAATACCTTAAGATAGGAATCAATTGCTCTATAAAGTCCATCATCACAGATCCTTGCAGAATCAGGCAAAGCTTCTGCCAGCACCTGAAACTTTGTTAGGGAGAGGCTCCTATCTCTGGATACCTCGGTAAGATAACTATCGACAAGCCTAGCCACCCTCATCTTCGCAGCATTTGGGCCTGTACCCCTTTGAGTGTCATCATAGTGTTTTCCAGGGAAAGATTGTTGGCTTGGACTTGAAATATCTGTTTGTTCTTGAACCAGAAAATGCTCCAGAAGCCTTTGAACAAGATCCACATCATACATAGTTTCACTTTTATTGTAAGAAGGAATAAGAAGATCCACCAATGTAGCCTGTTCAAACTGCATTCCCACGCGTTTTTCCAGTTCAGTAACCAAAGCAGGTGCTACTTTCAACATGTTTGCCATTCTCAAAAGCCGAAGAAGGAAGCTGCATGAGACACTATCCTTCTGTGGTGGAATTATACTGATGAGGCTCTCAATAATCATCCGTTGATCTTTGGCCTGAACAGTTGGAGGCTCATCTTTATTTCCCGCCACAATCAAATGGAGTCCACCCTTCCAACTGCTGCCACTATTACTGGTATTACTATTGCTGCTGTTGCTTCCTTCATCTGCTGCAGCCGCGCCATCATTTATTAAACCCAGAAGCCATTTGGATGCATAATGCATTATTGCAGCTCCAATCAGTTCAAATCTCATCCCCTTTACCTTAATTGCAGTAATAACCCTGACAAAGTGATCAATCCTAAGAATCGAAACATCTTCAAACCACCAATCAGGAGGGACCTGCTGGTTTTTACTTGGACTTGAGTCCTTCATGTCATTCCAGCTTGGACTTGAAACTTTTTGTGGCTTTCCAGTGTATGTCCATCTTATTCCTTTTGGATTGGCACAAGCTTTCCAAGCAATAGACTCGCTGCATCTTCGGACAATTTGAAGATTTTCCGCCCATGGTGAGAGCTTCTCACAGCTTTTCAACACAACTATGGAGTCTCTCCATGAGGATAAAACCACATAGCTGAGAAACGCCTCGGTTTTGAAGATAAGATTGCCTTCTTCCAAGTCCTCTGTCATTTCAAGGTACTCAGCAGCACATCTCAGGCCTGAAATGTTAGCTGCTGTTAGATCAACAGCAATTCCATAGCAGAATTTCGCAGCTAGCTCGAATGCCTCTGGTCCACCAGGAAGGTCATCCAAAGCCATCTTACTCATGTCCGGGTCGCGTAATTCATACATAACTCTGTTGATCTTTCCACTCCTTGACAGCAGGGGATACTTCCAAAACAGAATGACAGAAACATAAAATTACATTCTTATAACTTCTCACCAAACAATTTATTACACTGGTTATAACTTATAACAGAACAAAAGAAATTATTAGACTAGTAAGCTCAAGGATATGAAACTATAAAGATTTGGGAGAGAATTAGATGGTACCTTGTGCAAGTGAAAATTCACATCTCCAACTTGAACTAGTAGGTCACTTGGGATATCAGTTGCAACATACCTATATTTGAACCAAACCCACCAAATATTTTAATTAGTTTGCATGCTAAAACATCAGCTACCCTTTAACCAACACACCACAAGCATCATGAAGAAGTAAAATCTCATTTTATTTAGACTCAACTAAGTACACCAAGACACTTCAAAGTCCAAATTAGCAGCTTAAATTGTGGTGTATCTAATTTCATACATACCAAGAGCTGCCTTTTAGCTCAAACCCATCAGTCTTAACACTGTGCTTGCTTGAACTAAGAACTCCATTGCCGTAATCTCTCCCTCCAACTGACTCAGTCTCTGAATCCCACATGATTTTGAAGAGAACCCAGAAAACTTAAGCTGGAATTTTCTCGAGAAAGTGGCTACAAATAAGAGCAGGCACAGAGATTGTATGAGATAGCAGCAGAACAAAGCAGAGAGAGAAGGCAGTGAAACTGAGAAAGATGTAAGGAGACCTGAAAGGGATGAGTCTCACTCACATGGGGGGCTTGGAATTATCTCCAATTGTCGGCTTCTTAAGAGGTTTCGAAGACCTCTTACAGGCTGTGTAGTAATGGGCACAGTAGGTACTGTTTTGGATCACTCGGTGCCTCCTTTCTTCGCTTTTTTCAGCTTAATTGGTTCCCCCTATGCAAAAAGAATGGGAGAGATTCAGTTTCTTCTTTTGATATTCTCTGTTCTTAAATAAAAAATAAATAAAAATTGTAGACATAAGCTTTATTCTTTTTTACTAGAAATTATTGTGGGTATCTAACATACCATGTGTGACAATATGATTTATGGAAGTTACTCCAATTATAAATCGAATGCTATTATTAATAGTAAACTTTTTTTCGCTTATAGAAGTGGGGAGACTTGAATTTGAGATCTCTTCCAATTTTATAATAATTCATATCTAAATTTGGAACAGTAAACAGTGAGTCCGCTTGAACTGTTCAAGTTAGTATTTGTGAGTCTCGCCCCTTTAGATGAAATTTAAACAATATTTAGGACTGTTGTTCAATTTAATAAGTTCAGTCTCAATTTACCAAATAATGGTATTTAAAATTCGAACCAATTCACTTGTTTTTTTTTCTTCATAAAAATAAAAGTTCTGTACTCTTCCCTCTTCAGTTTTCTTGTCAATGTCAGGTACTCAATATTCTTCTGGTTGACTAAAAAGATCAAGCGAACCCGAATAGAATGTTTACTGTCTATGTGCGACATGAAGGTCAGTACAGAAATGCCATTTGTGTATGAATTTTATTTTCCTTTATTTTTCTGTTTCAACGCTATTGGTTCTTCACTTTGGTTTTACATCACAAAACAGAGTTGGTTTTTCACTTTGGCTTCAGATGTTCCATGAATTACCAAGTTGTGTTTAAATCCTAATGCAATCATTTTGAACATTTTGATGGCTACTCTAATCAGTGGGGGATCCAGGAATTTTTTGGTCTCGAATAAGATGAATAAGTCTCAAAATATTTTTGTAAAAGAAGAAAGGCCTAAGCTGCATGACTATTAGTTGTTTACTTGCTCGGCCTCTTCAAGACATTTTTTAATGTACACTTTGCACAACAACTTAGCTATTTTACCCTTTTCCTTAGCTTTTGCCTTCACTTAGTTATTTTTCCATATCTAGCTAAGAAATTGAGAAGATCAATGGAGGCTCAATTTGTTTAGTGGAGGCAATTGCCCCTTATGATCCCTCTTTCGATCCTCCTTTGTCTAACTCTTATCTATTATTATATTAATTTTTATAACATATGAGAGAGGATTCAAACTTGAGACAGTTTTCAATATTGCAACATACCAAAAACTAGTTGATCAATAACCCTAAAAGAAATTAACCAAATGATGAAAAGGGTTAGAAATTTAGGATTGAGATTTTGAAATAAAGGAGGATGGAGGACCCATACGAGGTTTTTTTTACCTTTTTAATGGCATCCTCTCGTTGTTTGGTAGGCACCAAATAACCAAAAGAAATATTAAAAATTGTGGCATGGGGGGGTTTCATCACCCATCCATTTTCCCATTCCCTCTAATCGTTTTATCTATTAAACAATACATATTGCATATGTTTATTTCCACTTTTCCATCCACTCTTAATCAGATCCCTTCTATTTGCTTTTTGTACATAATGTTTAGAAAGGATAGAGTGCACACGTGTCCACCCATAATCAATTGTTTTTTAATGGTTTTTTTTAAATTACAAGCGATAGTCTAAACTCAGGAGAGGATGATTTTTTTACACACACAACTATGATGCCATGGGAATTAAATGCCCTTTTTCATTGACCCCGTTGACAAAGTGGATGACTTTTTAATCATATAACAAAAACAAAATTATTGTCTATTATCCTCTGGTCTAACAAATGATTTTAACAACTTTTATAAACGAGTATGTTCATCCATCTTTGTAACTTGATAAGATTGTAGGATTCTGAGCCTCGGCATTTACTAACGAGGTTGTAAGTTTGGAGGACTGAATATTACAAATGCACATTTAGTAAAATATGTACCAACCATTTTAATTACTGAATAGTACAAATGCACATGCCTCTGGACTCGATAAAGTTTGGTACGTTGGGTCCCCGTTGTGTCAACTTTCTAGTAACTTGTTTGATCAGGAAATAGGGAAACCAAAAATTATCTCCTTTGGTGAATAAATCACAATCTTTTTATGTTTTTGGTAAAGTGAATATAAATCCCAATTTCATTATTACTGACTAGTAGGTCCATTCTGGGGATCCTTGCATCATTGTTTTTGGTTGGGGAATATAAAAAGGAGAAAGACAAAACAAAAGGATTTCTTGCATTTTACAGTTAGGTGACTTTGCATCTTGTACTGTGTTGTAGTGATGAGACCGTCTTGTATAGGGGAAGAAATATTTGTGTCCTTGACTACATCTCTTATCTAACAAAAAGAAATTGTTTCTTCCATTTGTCCTCCACTCTCAATTTATCATCTATAATGTTTCAAATATGTTGACATGTGGGACTTATCCTGCCCAAAAGAACAGTAATATTATGTCATGTGGACGCGAACTTAGCACGAGACTCACTCGTCACCCAACCAACCAAAGTTTGCCTCTCCTCTGACATAGTTGTTACAGGGCACAGACCACTTAGGGGTGGTTGCAGTTTCCGATTACCGCAACTTTTTAATGAAACCGTAAACCGACCGATATATTACGGTATGGTAAAAAGATGAACCATGAACCGACCTATTTATTGCTTTATACCACAATTGTCGGTATATTGTGGTTGGTATAGAGAACAACATAACATTACAGAACTTTCTATCAACAAAAAAAGATTGCTCATGCTTAAAAATACTACTGAAATAAGCAGAACTTTCTATCATTGACAATGATTCTTTAACTCATATACAGAGATAATGAACTTTATTATTAAAAACCAATACAATCCACAATCCTGCTAATAAACAATTAATCAACTAAATAGTTGATTGCAAGTTAGAGATTATCTTGGCTAACCTACTAATAACAACCTAAGAAAATTATCAACACAACCGATGAGTTTGCAATAGTAATTGAAACCCTGGTTCCTACAAGATAAAAGTTTAATTATTTACTAATTAAGTTATATTAATTCACTAAATATTCAAATTATTTTTCTTCAAGGCTAAGATTTGAAAAAAAAAAAAATAGAGGGAACTTCAAGAGATTGCCGGAGAATACACTTCATTCAAAGCCTAGGTGAGTCCCACAGAGAGTAAAAAGATGAGAGAGAGAGAGAGAGAGAGGAATAAAAAGAAAAAGGAGAAGAAAAGAAGAAGAGATGAGAGAAGAGAGAAACATTCATCTAAATGATGAAGTCCTAGCCTCTGTTAGTTAATATAAAATAATTATAAGTATTTATTTTAATAATTAATTAAATAATATTGCGGTTTCCGGTATACCGCATTATTTGGATATGTGGAACCGCAACTGCAACCGCATATTGTGGTTGGTTTTATAAACCGCGTGTTGCGATCGGTTTTCATGATAGGCCAGTTTAGATGCAGTAAAACCTCGGTCGGTATTTGCAATTTTTTGATTTTTTGTCCGAAATGCCAGCCCTAATCTCACGTGTCAGCTCACCACTGGACCTCAACTTGGACAAGATGCGCCAAGAGTAACGGAGGCACCCCTCATGAGTTGGAGAATTTTTTTATAAAAAAAAAAAAAAAATCATTTTGTGAACAAGAATGCATAAGAAAACCCTTTCATATAGATTACGACCAAAAACAAAAAACCCTTTCATATAGTTATATATATGTACTTAATAGCCAAGTCACTATCCTTTTTTAAGAAGAGAAATTCATTCGAGGAACAGTACAAAAGAAACCAACATGCTAATAGTGGCCTTATTAAAACTTTCTCATGAAACTAAGCCCAAGTGAGGAAAGGGTGCCACATATGCAACAGACTAACAAAAGAGTCCAAACAAAACCAGAATCACAAAACAGACACTTCTAAAACAAATCTAACCCACCACCAAACATAAGCTAATAGCAACCCATTGAAAGAGGACATCAAGGCCTCTCAAATTCAGTCAAAGAAGGCCTCTTATGTAAACATAGTCCTTTGTACAGCGTGAGATTTGTTCAGCATGTAACGGGTTAGAAACAATGACACACCAAAACAAATAGTCCATAGGAACAAAACACAAAGAAACAAAGTGAAAACTAAAAGGAACCCATCAAAAGAGCACACCACCACCTCTCAGGTTCTGTCAAATAAGGCCTCTTATGTAAACATAGTCCTAGCCCTCCCTTGATTTTGATCTCTCAAATATTATATTATATATAATATATAGGATTTGTAATAAACAACTTATAATTTAAGTTAAAATTTCCTCCAAAATAAATTAGACATGACTAAATTAGAAATATTTAGCTCTAAACATGTAACTATTGAATACATTGGTGTTTTATATACTCATATTTTTTACTTCGGCCACCTCAACTTTACCATTCTAGCTCCGCCCTTGCACACCACCACCTCTAAGGTTCTGTCAAATAAGGCCTCTTATGTAAACATAGTCCTTTCTCCTGCGCGAGAATTGTTGAGCATGTAAAATTTCATAACAAAAAGAACACCAAAACGAAACTATCACAAGAACAAAACATAAAATAAAGAAGAACTACCACCAAACGCACCTCCACCAACCAAACAAAACAAAGCACCACTACAAGCCCCGCAAATAACAATCCACCACAACGTAAGACTGCCAACAACAATTTCCTTTGAGTCCGTAGTTCTTTGTACAGTGTAGAAAGCTTGCCGTAAGCGTCAAAACAAAGCTAGCATAAGCACCAAATGCCATCTCCTTATTTCTTAATCCAGACTCCTAACTGACAAGGCAGGGGAGACCAAGATTGGCCTCTTAGCATGATGAACTTCCATCGGAAGATTATCATAGTATGAAAGTTTATCAGATGCCAAGCCCACAAATGTTCCAGGCAGACACGTCTGGAGACCTCTCTGGGCTTGTCTCCTACGCCTTATCAGCACAATCTTTGATACAAATTCTACCATCACCAGAAAAATCCATGAGCACAAGGGTCTCCAGGAAAATTGCGCAAGGTCATTAAGGACTCTATCACCACCTGGATTAGCGATCCCCATCACAAAAAAACCAAACGATCCCATAGAGATTGGTAAAAAGAAGGCACCCAATAGCCCTAGCCATCGAAAACCTTGCCCAACACCAAGAAAATGAGGATCGAAACCAGAGATCCATGTGACCCAAAGAAACCCTTGACGTCAACCACCTCTGTACCCACAGCCTGCACCACCAGCAACTTGCATCAAAAGCCTTTCCATCAAAGAAGAAGACATCCACGTAGAAGACCAAACCCACATCAAGAAGATGGCATTGATGACATACCACACCGTAGACCGCAACCAGACCTAGGAGCTTACACCGACTACAAAGAGTGGACAAAAGGGAAGGATCCGTGCAAACCCCTAATCGTTTCGCCTCTCCTCGCGTACGAGAGAGTGACACCAAGTCACTACCTAACATGCACATATATCATTCATACTAGTTACATTATTCAAAAAATAAAAATTTTGTAGGTACATTAATCATACTCTACCATAAAGGAAGTATAATATTGTTAAAAGAAAAAAGGAAGTACATAATTATTAATATATAAAAAATACTTAGATAACTTTGTACTCATAAATGAAAGTTATATTATTTGTCTAGATCAAGGTCTAAAATATCGATGATATTGGAAATATCGGTAGTCCAAAAACACGGAAATTTCGATGGAAATATCGGGATATTATCGATATCGATTAAAATTGAATAAAAATCATGGAAATTGTAAGAAAAAATTGGAAATTTTTATTGAAACTTTGGATAATGTTTATTTAGTCAATTATCTATTAGTTTATCACAAAAAATTAGAAGGAAATGCATTGCATGATGGAGTTAACTGATTTAAGTTGATTATACAGCAAGCTGGCAAACACTGTGAGTGTAGAAAATATGTAGTAATTAATGAAAAAAGATTAAACACACCATAATCATTTATATATAATGATTTACTACAATATTTTACACTTTATGCGTTGCATGGTAAGATATATGAGTGACTTAGTACCACATAGAGTTCCTATGAGGTTCAAATTTTTCACTATCTTCATCATCTCTATGTGTAGAGTAAGTGTATTGTGAAGAGTAGTCATCAAATGATAAATCCCCAAAATAGTTTTGCGTGTAATTGTTAACATGTCAACCATATGGATTCGAGATTGGTTGACGTTGTCCATAAGCAAAATCATTTGAAGATTGAGTATCAGATTCTTTCCATGAGCCGCTCGATTCCTTCCCAAAAGGAAAGGTCAAAGATTCATTCTCATATGAAATTTTGATTTTTGCAAAAAGAATTCAAAACAAAACAATATAAATATAAATATTTTAGCATATTATTACAAAAACATAAGTGATATGGTGGTTAAGGTGTTGGAGGACTAAAATTGGAGGGATTCAAATCCCTTTGTATTTTTTTTCTCCCTTTTTCCCTCTTTTTTTCCTTTTTTTCCTTTTTTTTTCATCACATCGATATTTTCAATATTTTCAATATTTTCGATATTTTCGATATTATATCGATATTACAGCGATATTTTGACAAAATATTGCTGAAGTGTGAGCAAAATTATTAACATCGATATTTTCAGATATTATCGATATTTATATGATATGTGTATGGATACGTTCCAAAAATATCCGTGATTTGAAAAAACGATAATATCCTCGATATTTCGTCGATATTATCGATATTTTAGACTATGGTCTAGATCTAGTAGTAGGTAAGTTAATATACATTATTGTCACGACCCGATTCGAAAATAAAGAATATTCCCGAATCATGGCGCGAGTCATACCATAGTCATAAGAATAAAATCCTACAACCATGATATGATGAGAAATAGAGCCACAAAAATACAAATTTACTTAACATTACAAAATCAGAGTCGCAGCAGCTTGTAATTAACTACACACTAAGATCTTTAACAAACGGTTGACTACTTACAAATATTAATTACACAAATCAACAATAAAAGCCCAGCAGCTTAGTTGAACCCGCTTCCTCAAACTTCTTCTTTAATCTTGCACAATCTATTAGGGTATGAGCATTCTAATGCCCAGTAGAGTACCATCAAACCCCTCAAAGTCAGCTATCACAGTTAATCAAAATGTCATGCATCAAACAACACAAGATATACAAATTTTACAATCATACAAGATAAATAAATTTACATATGCAGTGATGCCATGAACTCACTCCCTTCTAATCCCACTAATTCATATCCTAGGGCAACAAGCCTGCATGTCCCATACCATGCGTTTTACCACTGTGGCTCCGAATACCCTAAAATATGAACTAGCGCCCATCCGTCCCTTAACCCAATTTTCTTTTGCTTACGAATTTCTCAACTTTCACTTATCATTAGAGGCCCTGCTCCCATCACCTCAATATATTCAAGCTCTGCTCCCGTCACCTGAATATATTGCACATTTTATTCAGATATATCTAAAGCCTTCTCCCACCCCTTAGATATATCTCAAACGACACACACACACACACACACACACACACACACACACTCCAAACACCACTGTCTTTATGATGCATATGTAATGCAGCGCAAACATCATTTATCTCTCAGAATAATAACATAGATAATAACAATAATATTCCAGGCTTAATCACGTGCATAATAACATTCACTCAACGTCAAATAATATCCACGGAGAAACATCAACAATAATATTCACATAACATCAAATAGTATTCACCGAGCAACACAACAATAATATTAATAGTACTATATCTAATCACCAAGATTAAAAGTGACATAGCCCAATCATTGGGAAATCAGGAAACCCTACCTCAAGTCCAGCTAGCTTAATCTTGTGCGGTTTCGATCCTCAAAAGTATGCAGAGTAGAACACCTAGTTAAGATAATTTACTGATTAAAATCCATTGGAAAAAAGGAAACAAATTTGAGTGTTCTACTAGCGCACGTAGACCTAAAACCCCAAAATATACTTGACAAGTTGTTTGACCCGATTGTTACTCTCTTAACCTCACATCCAAGCAAGCGTAGAACCAAGCGTTAAGGAAAAATTAATCTATTCCCCTCCTATAATAGTTCTACTCTTTGGGATGTTTAAAATCAGGTGGTTCGGCTTTAGACTCATAAAGAAAATTTAAAACTAAAATTTCAGTTTTGCTAAGTATTTGGGTTGGAACACATTAACTTTGAAAATTCACTAAATATTGAGTTTAAATCAAAATAATGTAAAAATCTCCACATCACAACTAGACATAGAAACATTAAATATGTCAAAATTTGATAAAAGTTAGGGTTAGGGAAGCATGTAAAAATAGAAGCCAAAACAGACTAGGCTGCATAACGTTCTTTTTTTTCAGGTTTGTACACTTTATTTTGAAAAATCACCAAAATTACAATTTACAACCAAACTGGATAAAAATTTCCAGATCTGAAGAAAATACGAGAAAGTAAAACATACTAAAATTTCATGAAAATCTAAGTTTAGGAAGTTTTCAAACACTTGCTTCAAAACAGGGTATGCAGCAGAATCAAAACAATTCCAGCAGAATAGTCTCTACTTTGAAATTTCACAAAAAATCAATTTAAATTCAAATGGCACAAAACCAACTTTGAACTAACCCTTGAGATATTCATTTTGATGTACCAAAATCCCAAAATGAAATTGGAACAAAAATCACATCGAAATAATCTAGAACTTCACAAAAACACACTTTGAAAGATATATATATATACTTGAGGCATTCCAACCAAAAACTTGGGTTAAAACTAGTACTCAAAGAGACAATAAAAATATGAGCTTCAAGCCTTCAAAGAACCATTTACTTGAGAGTATAGTGGCTAATTTGATCAATTGAATGATAAGGAACAAGCCATTTGAGAGAAAGTACACATATCTATAACAAGAGATTCAACATAATCAATTGAATAAGTTTTGTTCATACCAATTTTTAGAGAGTTATAATGATTGTGTTTGGATGATATTTGGATATGTTATAAAGGGGAGAATTTGGAGTAACTATCATGAAGAAACCATAGTGTTTTGAGCTTTTGATATGAGTGTTTTGAACTGCAAACGAGGGAAGTACCTAAGGTTGAGGACTATAAACAAGTTTCACTCTAAACATTCCCAAGGTGGCTAGAGAAGTCCGATCAATCTGAAATTTTGATATGTTATAATAGACAGCATTTCAAACAACTTTGATGAAGGAACCAAAGTCATTTGAGTACATGAAAGCACATAAACAAACTGAAACCGAGCATACTGCTGTGAAATCAGGAAATGGTAAACTCATTATGATCATACCAACGTTTCAGAGCCTATACTAATCGGATTGAGCTGAAATTTGAGTATGTTATAGGAATCATGGAAATGAACAACTTTTATGAAGGAAGTTTTCTCATTTGAGCTTCCGAGATATGAGTTCTCAGCAGCTTCAAGAAAGTGACGAATTTTGGATTTTGAAGAGGAACAAAAGAAGAATAAGGATGAAACTAAATTGAATGAGGAAGAAAGGATGATACAATGAATGTGATGAGGATAAGAGTGAATTTATGATTGAAAAACCTTAGGTTAGGTGAGTCACCATTTTAGACTAGGTGACTCATCCCTTCTTAAATGGTGGATAGGAAAGCTTGAGGCAACGGGGGAAGAATGAAGGAGGGAAGAAAGCTTTGGCTTACACGTTGCTTTCTCTTCTTCTTTTTAATTTGCCTACAAGGGTACTTTGGTAATTATCCACACCTAGGGGTATTTTGGTCATGTTTGTCCAACTTGAAATTAAACCCTACTTAATTTAATAATCTCCATCCAAAATCTCTTGATAAAATACCCAAAATCATTCTCCACAATTATATTATTTTTCACTAAAATATGAAAATCCACCTTGAATTTTTTTCGGGGTATTACAATTATTTATGTGCTAGTGGATATAACCACACAAAAAAGGTGAGCCCTGAGACAAGTGTGGAAACTCAATTTTGATGATAAATGAAGAATTTGGAGATTAAGTTGAATTAGTTTGGGATTATTTTAAATTAGTAGAGGTGGTTCCTAGTTTGTAGTATTTTTCGGAGAATTTTTATGAGATCGGGGATATTTTGGTGGAATTTTGAAGTTTTAAAACCAAAAAAATATAAATTTAAATAAGATTAACACATGGCGCAATTGCAGATGTCCATCTAGTGGAATGGACAACCCAAACGCGCAGATGCATCACTTGCATGGTGTGACAATGAGCCATGTAGTGCTACGCAATTAGATGAAGTGCATTGACGAAGGGTTGACATGATCGCAAAACGAAGAAGTATTGACGCTAAACTTCCGTGACGCACACCCGACTAGGGGGAAGATGTTCATAGTGCATCTCGCCTCTTACTCATTTATCTCACGCGAGCAACTCGATCTCGGCTGTTGGTTCAAATGACATGCCGTCCACTTTTATTTTGGAAATTTAAGATCTTGAAATTTGAGATGATAACACAATAAATTGTTGAAATTAAGAAGAGTGCCGGTCCCCTTGTGTCCCATCTTACCATGAAATTGATCTTACCAATCCAGTTGAAGAAGTGAAATGTGGTAAAGAAAGTGACACAAGCCCAACCCTATGAACTGATATGAGTAACTTTCTTGTTTTCTTACAATTAACCCATTATTGTGCCTATTTTGTGACTGATTTATTTAAAGCATAGGAAAATACGTGACATCGATGTTTTCAATTCGATTGTGTGGTGAGAGTTGTGACGCGTTAGCTTTCTCTCCCTTCCCCACATGCTTTGGTCCCCTTTGGGCCCTTTGGTTGTTCAGGTTTGGGCAGACATGATGTACTGAATTTGAAATCCTTAAGCAGACGCTGCAATTTCACAATTGCTCCCTTCGTTTTTATTTCTATTATTCTTCACCAAGCATGCTTAATAATGTAAGGTGCCTCCTATTATTTTCGAGTCTTGGGGTCCACGTCCTCTTAGCTCATTCTTTTAAGTGTCCTAGTTGTACCAATATTATTCAATATAGAATTGCTTAATCGAATCTAGGATTTTAAGTGTCCTAGTTGTACCAATATTATTCAATATAGAATTGCTTAATCGAATCTAGAGCTCAAATGTTTCTAATAATTTTAAATATAAGCGTCTTGCATTAATATATCTTTTTACGAACATTTATTTTTCAGATTTAGAACTATTGTTATGTACAATAGAGTTCTTTCTAGTTATACAAATATGGTAGCAGACAATATAGCTCATCTAGGTCATAACTATAATCATTATGGTTCTGTAATTTTCCACATTCCATTTTTACCACTCTTCTATTATATTATTATATTATTATATTATATATAATATATAGAATTTGTAATAAATAACTTAAAATTTAAGTTAAAATTTCCTCTAAAACAAATTAGACATGACTCAATTAGAAATATTTAGCTCTAAATATATAAGTATTGAATACTTAGGTGTTTTATATACTTGTATTTTCTACTTTTGCCTTCATCTTTACAATTCTAGCTCTACCCTGATGGTAGCAGACAATATAGCTCATCTAGGTCATAACTATAATCATTATGGTTATGTAATTTTCCATATTCCATTTTTTTCACATTGAAATTTGACTTGTATGGGCATTATGATATGTCAATGATAACCCAAAAAGAAAAAAAATATTGCCAACTTCTTGTGTTTTGGGCGGTGGATTTGTTGCATAATTGCATTGCAGGACAGGTACCTACCTAATCGTGTAAGTATTGAGCCTATAGCCACCTGATTGGACTGAAAAGGAAATTGACACTTTTAAATATTGAAACTCGACAGCTTAGTATGCCCATTTGGAGGATCTAGTCGATGACTGATTGGTTTGAATATCTCTTGTTTGGTCGACTTTGGCCCAATCTAATGATCTAATGCTTTCTCTCCATCCCATGCCATCCACATTTGTTTTATTTTTTATATAAAAAAATACAAGCGATGCCCATGCCCATGCCCTACCCTTTCTACAATGGTTCGGGCTATGCCGGTCCCAAATATAGGGCTAGGTCATCTCTTGGCTCAAAAATAGGGCCGAATTCGGGCTAACCCATCGAACTCAAATCATTTTTACAAACATACACACTACCAACGTGTCAATGAAGTTTCAAACATTGAGATATTGATCTACAAGTTAAGGCTCAATACTTGAAATCACTACCAACTCACTACCAACGTGTTATGAAGTTTCATTCCGCCATCTACATACTTGAAATCACTTGCATGTGCTAAATACAAAAATATGATTATTAACTTTAAAATGTTACAGAATTAGATTCAATGTATTATAAACCTGGTTGAACACCATATCATCCATAATATCTATCTTTTAGTGCTTTGTAACTTATGTCATTACTATTGTAATTAGTAGCTTATAACTTACAATTGGGGTTAACACAGTATCAACAGGAGCCTCTTAACTAGTAGATGTTCTTGTTAGTTCTCTACAAGGTGCTTGCTAGTTGTCTAGTTCATTCAAATTACAATAGAGGGGATACTGTGAGGTTTACAATATCCTTCAAATGTCATTGGGCCACAATATCACACAAAACACTAGTAAAGTAGTCCATTGCATAAGAGATGCATAAATACTTTTCAATTTTTTTCGTCTCATGAATTATGTTGACATGCAATTCTGTATGAAATTCAAATCAGAATCTGAAAGTCCTCTAAATAAACTGAAATTTTATTTAAGTGATTCCTTGAAAGAGGTTTCCTTTCTAGCCTTGATTTTATATATAAACACTACAACCTACAAATTAAAGGGGCAAAAACCCAAAAGGGACCAGTTGTGAAATACTATTACTATCCTTGCAATATGGTTTTTAGAGACGCAAACTTTGGTGGCAATGTTGTAATTTTAAGGCTTTAGACTTGTATAATTTGGCTCCATTGAAAAGTCATTGGCCCAAACTGTATGCTTCCTCAGAGGTCCACTTTGAGCACACTGGGTGAGAACAAGAAGTAAATGGGAGCCCACATGAACACTTGGACATATTTCATGAAGGTTGAAGATGAAAAGAGAATATTAAGCTGACATTTATTGGCTCTATAAATATCAATTTAGGTTTATCAACTTTGAAGGAAACAAGGATAACCACATATCCAGTCATCTTTTATCGACAAAAGATGACATAGATAATATTTAACCTACCCTCTCAGAATTTATCTTATGCAGACTTCTCTTGATTGACTGCAATATCCTTGAGCTTTTCCTTGAGCTCACCAGACTACACAGGATAGATCATAGTATCAGAGCAATGCAAAGCTTTAAATTTAAAAAACAATAATAAAGTACTAAGTTTATAAGCACTAACCTGGTGCATATTGAGAATTATGTCTGACCCTCCAATGAACTCCCCCTTAATGAATATCTGTGGAAATGTTGGCCAGTGGCTGCATAGGGAAAAAACAAGATTGAGAAAGCAAGTTTACCAGGCATAAATATGTGCACTCTGAATCAATAATCTAAGAATTTAAGAGGCCAAAGGGATTTCTGATTAAGTTTATCATAACCAACAGCCTTGTCTCTGGACAAATACGGAACGATGCATTAACAGCTGAGTACAAAATTCCAAGACTATAGATAATGTCTTCAGATAATCAACATGCATCATAAACATAAGCAAGACCATTGATGTTTGACATAGAAGGCACACCAAATATTAAATCAAGGCAAGAGAAGGACTGCATATAATTTAACATATATGAATGGCAATTCAAATAACAGATTGTCTCAATCTAAAAATAAGGGAACTTTCTTGATGAAACCAGCCTTTTAGATTTGTTAGGAGTCAAATAGCTATAGATTTTGGCCTCAAATTTGCAGTTGTTACTCAAATAAAATCAAGGGACAACACAGGACACTTCACATGTTTTATATTGTATACAGTTCTTGACTGTCAAGAGGATGAGGAAACAGGTCCTGTAAGTCCAATGAATACGAACTATCTATAGTGTGATAAAGATTCATGACAATGACAATTATCCAACCATGATTTCTTTTCGTTTTTAATGAAAAAAAAATCGCTGAATTTTTACGAAAAAGTTTATTTACCTTTTGTACTTTTCTAAAAGGTTCGGCTAGCCTAAGGAATTTAAAACAAAGCAGGAAAATGCTGAAATGAATGAACTTAGAACCCGTTTCATAATGGTTTTGTTTTTTATTTTAAATAAAGATAGTGCAGGGAAAAGGAGAGCAAAGTGAGAAGAGAAACTAGAAACAGTTTTTGTCTTTTTAACTTTTAGTTTTATAAATTTTCTTTCATGTCTCCCTCACTTCTCTCCTTTCTTGTCTCCTCCTCATGCAATTCTTATCTTTCCTCTTCATCTGTAACTAAAAAAACAACACTAAAAGCTAAAAACAAAAATTTCATAGAATGGACCCTTACCTAAAGGCTTTTACAGCAGTTTTGAGCTCAGGATCTTCCAAAATATTCCTAGCACTCAAAGGAACAGCTGTATGGATAAAGATTATCATAATAATATCATTAGCAGCAATGAACATTCATTATAATAAGTCAACAAGCTGCTGTAACAATAAAGAACAACTAAAGATTTTTAATTGGTTCAATCGAGTAAGGTTTGTCTATAGCCAGGAACATATGACCAATTTCTTCAAAGTTGATCAAAATTCTGAATTTCTTTAAGTTTCTTTTAGACAAAACTGACTTTTTATGCAACAATCATCATATCAGCTTGTGTGTATATGTTCAAAACTGCCAAGCCATTTAAATGTCTATCTTTAGCTAAAGGCCTCTCCACTGTGATGACAAATATGAACAATAACATCACTACGGTTTAGTTTAGTTATCCTTTGTTCTTATTTCATAAATTTGACTTTGGTGAACTAAACCAAGGGATGAAAGATAGTTAGAATACAAACTGAGCATTTCAAGACTTACCGTATTGTTTTAACACTCTTACTGCAAGTGAGCTGAATCCACATTGGGGAACCTCAGGCACTCCTTTCATATAAAGCATTACAGGGTTGTCCTTCACATCCTACACCAGAAACAGAACAGAACTATTAACTTAAAGAAAAGTGAACTTTGGTCTGGATGACAAAGGGAAACAAGGAGCTCATATCAAGAAGATTCGTTTCACATATATTTACCTGTTCAACAAGTTCCTTCAAGCTAAGGCCAGAACCGTCGAACTTATTAGCGGGTTTAAAATCGTCATGTGTGTCGGAGTCATTAGGCACAGATGTCGAGTATCTCATTCCATTTTGATAAAAGGATCCGGATACCTACTACCAATTAAAAAAAAACATTTAACTGCTATCCTTGGGGAGTACGGAGTATGAACATTCGAACAAAGTAAGCTAACACTGAAGACATGGAATTCATGAATTCAACACACACTTGCTATCACTTGACCCAGGTATTTATGCAAAAATACAGAATATGCATACACAATCAAATCAATTCTGCACTGACACAAGTCTACAATCGTCATGTGTGTTGGGACAATTACGCACAGAGGTCGAGTACCTCAATCCATTTTGATAAAAGGATCCAAATACCTACTACCAATTAAAATAGTTTAACTGCTATCCTTGGTGAGTATGAAGTACGAACATTCAAACAAAGCTAAAACTGTAGACATGGAATTGATGAATTCAATACAAATATACACACAAACACACACACATGCTATCAATTGATCCAGTTACATGCAAAGATACAGAATACGCATACACAATCAAATCAATTCTGCACTGAAACAAGCCCACAATACGATTTGCCCATTTCAGCTGAAATTAGAACTGAAGCAAAACAAACCCATATGTCGAATCTTACAATTTTACTGGAACGGGCAGCCGGGAAGCCTGAAATTCCCTTGAAGAGCAACTTCGAGAGCGGCCTCGACATGCTGTTAACCATGAAAATGCCTATCAGTTGCATAAAGTACAAGGCTTTCTACAGTACAATTTAATTTTCACCAACAAAGTTAACATACATGGATAACTCAAGCGATGTTTGTTTGCTCAGAAACCAAAGGAAACGAAAGGAAAGTTGGAGACTCTGACGAGTTTACCTGAAGAGGAGAGGTGGAAGGAGCAACAGATTAGGGCTTGGAAGAGAGAACTGAAACGCACGCTCACAAAAAGTTTTAGATGTCACAACGAGAGATGAAAGTCGGTTGAGACGGTGCGTTTCTCTTAATTTTGCTCAATTTCGCTTTACAACCGAATGAGAACTTAGAAAATGGGTTAATTAATGGGGGATGACAAAATCCGCAATTTGCAATTTTTTGAGTTGTAATATATGTATCAATTTTTTACTGAAAAAAAAAATATATCAATTCTTTTTGAGTTTATTGCGTGTGTTGTAGTCTTTACTTATAGGTTTTATTCATCAGAATTTAAAGGTTGTTGTATTTGTAGTTTTGTGTTTTGAGATCTTTAGCTGGTTTTCCAAGGAATTTCTTTGGTCATGTGTAACTATGAATGGAGGAACACCTTTGTGCACTTGCTGTTATCGGTGTGACTACAAATGTATTTGCCCTTGTGGCAGATAGCACCTAAATTATGAATGCAATTACGGAAAATATATGACTTTCATGTTGATAACGTAACATATTGTAAAATAGAGTAAATATGAGAGTACCAAATAATATAAGAGCATAGTTTTATTTACTTTCTTGATGCTACAACTCATAGAATTTTCTCTCTAGGATGTTTCTCTTTGAAACTCAGATTGATACATCTTATACCCACAATGATTGGGTATAAAGGCAATTGTATGCTATGTTTACATTTAATATCCTCGGAAGTCCCTCCAATGGTCAAGTGTAAAACGATGCACAGTTATACTGCCACCCAAAAATGTATAAAAAGATGTGCATATTATAAAATAAAATAATTAGAGTACGGGAATTACCACTTAATATTGGGAGTGAAATTATATTTATTCTTTGTTGTGTTTACATTGATAGAATTTTCTCTCAGATAAAACTCACTGACACTCAGATTTCTCACTCTCTCTTCTTTCCTCTCTCTCTCTCTTTCTTCTCTTCTCTTCTCCGTTGGTGTGTGTTTACAATAGGGGTGGTTGAGTGAGCGTGGTGGAGGTTGAGTTGGGAGAGAAGAGAGAGAACTTAGATTGATAGACAGAGAGAAAGTGGAGGAGATGAGTTCGATTCGGGTGTGAATAGAAAATATTGTATGAAATATGTTGTATGAAATATATTTTACATACAATATAAGTATATTATATTCAATATAATATATTATAGACAATATTATTTAAAATATATTCGCGGTTTGCGGTAATCGCAAGTTTTGAAAATCAAATACCGCAACCGCAACCGCAAATGCGGTTCGGTTCTAAATACCGCAAATGCGGTTCGGTTTACGCGATTGCGGTTTCTTTGCGGTAAATTATCGGTTGGTTTTTGCGGTTTTTCGGTATAAAATGCCACCCCTAGTTTACAAGCAGAAAATGATGCGTATTTATAGGCAAGGAAAATGGTATTCGTGAGTAACAAGGGAGACAACATGATTCTCCTATCCAACATAATTATTTCATCTTTTGACCAACACATCCCTCTTTTCTTCATGTGGGCTTCATCTCTTACTTTACAAGCATCTTTTTTTACGTTCTTTGTAGGCGAGACCCATAGGAGAAAAAGGGGGGGGGGGAGGGGGAGAGAAGGTTGAGGCATGTGCAACAAAAAAGGAGAAGAATATTAATGCGCACAAGACGTGAACCTAAGCAATGGTCACCAAACCAAACATCTCCAAGAAAATCAGCATCTGTGGATTTTGTTTCAAAATCAATGGCCATCAAAAAACAATTATGAGTTTCTTTAGAGTTGTTTGTAAAATAGCTATATTATTGGACGAAATTATATATTCTTCAAATTTAAAGTTGGGTGATTTTATTTGAACCCCAAAATTTTCTGTTTTAACCCCACACTAATTTTCAACATGAATAACCTATTTTACCCTTCTACATAATTACTGTTAAGGACCAAAAATTAAAATTAAAATTACATTTGCTCACTATACACCACATACGTTCTTGCAACCCTAGTTAGACTTATTTCTCAAACTATCATATTCCTACAACCCTAACAAGGTCTATACGCTTACATTGGTGAAAACATGCCTATGATTTATTCATGAAGGGTGAGACTGAGTTAAGGAGGCTTCAAATGAGATATGCGTTAATTTTTTAGCGTTTTTCAAGTTTAGGGTTGTATGGTGGTTGCTCATTACGTGCGGCAAACCAGTACCAAATGTGATAGGAAAATTCGATGGCATTCCGCTGAAACTGTGAACTTATTTTGGTTGTATTTTACCCGCCGTAAACTTAAGATCCAGTGGAGGTCCACCGTAATGTGGAAGGGGGTTCAGCATTGTATGACCGAATTTTACCTATTATTCAGTGGATACGAACCGAAATATATATGCTTTTTCAATAACTTGTTGACCACAAATTTAATGCAATCTATTTTGACCTTACTCCTATTGAAGGAACAAAACTAGGTGATGCCGCTATTGAAGCCAACAATGTTGGAACATAATGTGTAATTGACTATAGTGATCAATTCACAACTTATGAGGTAATCATTTTGAGTTTTTTTTTTGTCTGAAATCCTTTTTAGTGTCATTAACGCGTGTTTCAAATTTTAACTTCAAATAACATGAGTTTAATGTGTAGATATTCAAAGTTAGAGATGCATTAATTAGATGGGCTCGTGCACAAGGAAAATTGACTAATATCGTAATTGTTATTAGATGGTTTGATTCTAGAGGTCAAGGCAAGAGGAGACCTCAAGTAATACTTTCTTATAAGAGGAACAGTAAATATGAGCCTTACAAGTCTAGTGAGACAAATGGTGTAAGGTCGGATGCAAATAGTTATACGAAAAAGTGTTCAAAAAACACTGGTACGAAGAAATGTGGATGCTTATTTTTGTTAAAGGGTGTCAATATTGGTGATGGGGATGATTAGAAGTTGGAGGTGGTTTGTATAGTACATAACTATGCTGTTTCGGAGTATCTTCATGGTCATTCATTTGTGGGGCCATTTTCTGAAGAGGTGAATGCCTTGTTGGTGGACATGTCTAAGAGTTTGGTGAAACCCAGAGATATTTTGGTCACTCTAAAGGATAGAGATTCAATGAATGTTTCAACTATGAAGATAACATACAATGCTAAGATCCAAAATATAACCAAATAATTTGCTGAAAGAACACATATGCAACAATTACTTACTAAGTTATCCAAACACAATTATATTTAGTAGCATAGGACATCTGGTGATATTGTAACTTACTTGTTTTGGATACACCCCGTTAATATTGAGCTTTTTGCGAGAATTTCCACATGTACTTATCATGGATTGCACTTATAAGACTAATATGTATATTTTTCAACTATTGCAAATTGTTGGGGTGACATTTACTAATATGACATTCTATATTGCCTAGGTGTATATGAATGTTGAGAAGGAAGACAATTACACATGGGCTTTGATTAGATTAAGGAGGTTGTTGGATGATAATTGTCTTCATGGTGTTATTGTCACTGATCGAGAGTTAGCACTCATGAATTCTATTACGTCTATATTTTCGAGTTCATGACATTTATTATGTATATGGCATATTTACAAAGGAGTGTTGGCAAATTGCAAGAAGTTATGTGGGACTCTCAAACAATGAAAGCAATTTAATGAGGATTGGAATACTTTGGTTGGCTCAGATATAGAGGAGGAATATTGGTGTTGTTTGTGACAGATTGAGTCTAAGTTTAGTAAATTTTAAAAGTCTCTCGAATACATACATGACAATTGGTTAAATTCATTTAAGGATGGGTTTGTGACCGCATAGACAAACACTTGTATGCATCTTGGATCGACGACCTCAAATACATAAGTATTTTACTCCATTTTTTATTGTTAATTTTATAATTTATTTTGCTTCCAGAGACTATATTATTGTTATCAATAGAGTGGAAAGTACACATGCAAAGTTGAAGCGACAACTTCACTCGAGTCAACTTAACTTTAAGAGATTGTGGATATTCACTCTTTGTTAGAGCATGTCCACCCCAAAAGGCTAAGGTAAGGCTAAGGCAAGGCAAGGTAAGGGTTGGCACTATTCATGAGGCTAAGGCAAGGCAAGGGCTGGCACTATTTATGTGAATAGTGCCAGCCTTGCCATTTTTGGTTCCACCCCAAAAGGCTAAGGCAAGGGCAAATACTATTCATTGTACTTTATTTCCTATTTTTTTTATACTTTTTTTTTTGTCTGAATTTTTTTATACTTTAAACTATTAATTTTGATAAGCTTTTAAGATAATATTTTCGGTTGCCACGTGTCACTATTTATTATAAAATTCTCACATAAAATTTGAGATAACACTTTCGGATAAAAATTTTGGTTGCCACGTGTCCATTTTTATTATAAAATTCACATCTCACTTATCATACAATTGAAATACCTATTCCCTCATCATACAATTGAAATACTCCTAATCCTCATAGTCGGACATAATCGAGTACAAGGATGACTCAATCATTGGCGAAGGCGATTTCACCGGATCACGACGACGGGGAGTGTTTTCCTTCAGAGGACGTAATATTGCCATTATTTCCGACACAAAACGCACCGCTGGAATTCGATTGCGAGCATTGCTCACTTGAGGAGCCATGTGTAATGGTTTTCCTCTTTTTTGTTTTACCTTGAATAATCTATTTTAAAAAATGAGATTGGAAATGTAAGAAATATATATATAAATGACATTAAATTGAATAAAACGACAATTATTTTTTACCTCGTTGCCAAGATTTTGACCTCTTCGAACGTTTGTCCACGACCCTCCGGCTTCGATGGAAGAGGCCATTTATATTTTTGCACAAATGGAATTTTGTAATAGAAAAATGTGAGTAGAAAGTAAAAAATATTGGAAGGAGAAGAGTTTGTATGAAGATTTGGTGTGGAAAGTGAATAAAATTGATAGGTATTTATAGGAAAAAAAATCAAGTATTTTTTTTAATAAAAATTGAAATTTTTTTGGATTTTTTTTAGCCAAAAAAACAAAGGCCATCGGATTTCTGAAAAAACCCATCGGAGCGTCAGGGATGCGCCACGTGGCATTTTCCCTTTGGGTTCTGCGAGGTGCCTGACGTCGCACGTGAAAGTCAAATTTTTTTAACGTTGGCGCGTGATTTGAACCTCCGCGTGCTGAACGTCAGCGCCTTCGGGCTGCAGCTCAGGAGGATTTGCCCGTGGGCTTGCCAGGGTTGGTGGGACCCACTGCTTGCTCGGGCTTCTTCTCTCGCGCTGGAGGCCTCTTGGGCTGCCTTGTGCCCGGTTTTGGCTCAGGGGTGGACATGCTCTTAGAGCCGGAGCACAAAGAGATTAAAGGCATCTTTTGAAAAGAGTCGATGTTTTATTCAACATAAGTTCAGGCATCTAAAGTTGAGAGAGTTAGTAGGTTTTGTTTCTATAAAGGCTTTGAGTGTAATTGTGTGGGAGTTAAAAAGGAAAATTTAGTTTACTTATTGCATGTACATATATAGCCTACATATTTAACATTGTAATTTATTTTAAAAGAGGTTAGAGACAAATGAGGTGGATGCTTTATCATGTGGTTGTGCTATTTATCGAACCCACCAATTCCTGTGTGCACATGAAATTGCAGAGTATGGATATTGTGGTGTACCGATCACACTTGATGCTGTGCACTCACATTGGAGGAAATTAATACAACAACTCCTACTATCAAGAATATCAAAGACTAGAAAGAAGATGCTTATGGAAGTAGAAGTGAAGTAGTAAAGTAGGTCATGTGTGCATGTTAGTCAATAAAACTGACCTTTAGTAGTAAAGTAGGTTATATGCAAGTGCACACAAATATTCTTGATGTGCTCTGCATTGGGCTTTGTTTTTTGATAAATCATATGTCCTGATCTCGTTTCTCATTAGAGCACTTCCACAGCTAGGGTTCAACCTGGGCAGGAGGGGGCTCAAGGGCCAAAATCCAACTCCACTGCACCAAGTCCAGCCCAGGCAAGGGGTGGGTCCCATGAGCCCAGGCAAGTTCAGCCCGCACTGCTGCCTGAGCAAAATGACACAATGCTGATGTCATAATGATGTCAGCAACCCAAAAAAATTGAAAAAAAAAAACCAAAAATTTCAGAATTTTTAATTTTTATTATTTTTATTTTTATTTTTTATAAATAGCTAGCCATATTCTTGACTTCCCACACCAAAAACTCTCTACAAATTCATCTCCTGATATCTCATGTGAATTGTAATTGCCCATACCCTAGCCAATGGCGGATCCATGAATTTTTATAGGGGTAGGCTAAATTTTTTTTTTTAGAGGAGATATATTAAAATCCTTTTTTCTCTTGAAACAAAAATGTAAATAAAATTTTTATAAATCAAACAAAGCCACATTACGGCAAATATAACACAAAGAAGTACAAAATATAACTAAATATAAAATCAAACACATTGTTTAACTACTTGAGATCTCTAGTTGAGTAAGTTCCTCAGGAATTGAAGTATCAATATCAGATGCAGAAGGTGTATCCTTGTTATCGTTACCCTTTTTTTGAAGAATAGTTTTTATTCTCTTTCTCGGTCTATTATCATCATCTAACATGATATCCTAACAAGAAATACTAGACAACAAAAATCATATATACTAATTAATAATTCAAGTTGCAAAAATAAAACATATATAACAATCCCCAAAAGTTTTCGCCCAAACCCTAAATCATAAAAACTTAACAACAACAATTAAAATTGGAAATTTATTATATATAAAAAAGATAAAAACTTAATTACCAAGATTGAAGAACATACTGAAGATAGGTTGGTACAATTTTTTAGAGGGGGAGAGCTATTTCTTCTAGGCTCTGAAGGTTCAAATATGACGTTTTGGGTGGCTAGAAGAAAATTTATGATGTTTGCTTCTAATCAAATTTATATAGGTTATAGATTACATGTATACTATTTCCTATATGCTTCAAGAGTGGGCTTATTTCTACATAGAGAGCTGAGCTTATTTTAAATAGAGGGTTAGACTATTATTTACTTTACCTATATTTGGCTTAAACCACTAAAACTACAACAACAACAAAATAAAAAATAAAAAATCAGCACTAGGCTGGAGCCCACTCCAGCCCAAGTGTACATCCGCTTGACCCTAGCCTATAGGGGTGGAAACAAAATTGCAAGTGCTGCCACTATTCACATAAATAGTGACAGCTCTTGCCTTGCCTTTGCCCTATGGGGTGGAAGTGCTATTACCTTAAAGGAATGTCAGTTTTTTCCTTATCCAGTGAACTTTTTAGCTTTTTCTTGAAGCAGCACTCTTCATGAGTGTGGTTGTTCTAGGCACATTTTATTCGTGCTCTTATCTTGTCAAGCTTGATTCCTTTATCTACATTAAATATACACTGATTTGTGCCACCTTTTGATATGTCCTTCTGTAATTGTCCCTCATTGCCTAAACTAGATCTGAGGCGCTGGAACACCAGCAATTGGTATGCAAACAATACATGATTATGAGGTAAGTTGAATTCTTCTGCCTTTTGAATTTCTTGTTCTATATATCTGGTTTATACTGTTTTGTTAAATATTTCATTTTCCTTAACTTGTTTGCAATTTTATTTTCCTTTTTAAAAGGGAAAAAGGCGAATCGCGTATTCCATTCCAAGTACTCTATCTAGCGAAATCTATGCCAAGATTGTGCGTTTCTCTTTTTAGCCAAGATCACATGTTCATGTAGTCCTTAACTTGTTTGCAATTTTATTTTCCTTTTTACAGATATTCTTGAAAAATATCTATACGACAGACTTTCGTTTGGTCCCTGATATTCACATTTATGGTCCAGACCCCTCAGAACATGTCTTCTGGCGCTGCTCTGTGTTCTTTCAACGTCGAAAATATACACCTTACATATCTGGCAACTTTTCTTGGCCAACAGGTATGGAAGGAAATAGAAATGAGATTTAATAAAATAGCTTATACCGAGTTAACCCAATGCCATATATGTTGTTCATGGAGACTTTAGAATCTTTGGGATAAAAACCAAGTATTTAAAAAAAAAAAAAAGCAAAGTGGCTTGTCATTGGTGAGTTTGTTAGTAAATATAACTTCACTGCTTTCTGCTGCTTATTCTCTTAAGGAAAAGCATTTGATTATCTTATATTCCAATTTTATCCAAAACAGTTGATGGAGGGATGAGCAGCAGTATGAGCACAACAACAGAAGAATCGGTGCTTGATTTGCTGCCCAAGTTCAGATTCCATCCCGCTGAGGAGGAAATGGTTTGAAGAATAAGGTGGAGGGCCAGGACTCCCAAAAACCGCACACTAAATCACTCAACAAGTTAAAGTAGGGATTCCATGCAAAACCCTAAGGGTATGGCCTTGCAAATCTCATCCCGCCAACAAAGAAGTTTGTAATCAGTAATGTACTCTTTTCTTGTGCATCAGAGCCTTCATGGGATCTAATAATCAACTTGAGTTGAAATTTATTGAGAAATGTCTCAGTGCAATCAGGACACCAAATCAAACCAATGACTCTCTCTATATTTGGAGAAAGACCAGAGTCATTAAGGGATCCAACCACATCACATCACTAGGAATCAAGTTGGGACCTTCCCATGGAGCATCAAGAACTAATCTTCGAGATTTATTTAATTCTTCAAGGCTCGAAGATAAGTTCTTGATGCTCCATGGGAAGGTCCCAACTTGATTCCTGGTGACATGATGTGGTCGGATCCCTCAATGACTTCTGGACTTTCTCGAAATATAACGAGAGGCATTAGTCTGATTTGGGTCCTAATTGCACTTAGAATTTTCTCAATAAAATTCAACTCAAGTTGATTATCAGGTCTTCGCGGATCACATTAAGGCCCTTTTTTATGTTGCAGTACCTTATAAAGAATTCATGTCGTAAGAATACTAATTACAAACTTCCTACTTAACTTGTTGAGGAATTTGGTGTGTGCCGTTTTTGGGGCAAGGATCATCCATAGCATAGAGATGTCATCCCACTTTGATGAAGTAAAAGTTGCAATTGATGCTCTGAGCCTTAGGCAATGAGAAGCTGCGTGGCCATCGTCTCATAGTGCCTTTTTCTGTTCTCTTTAGTTGTGCCCAAGTGGCCCCATACTTGCAACTGATTTAGAAAACAAAAGCCATTTAAGAATTCTAAATCATCTTTTCCTTTTATCACAGTACAAATCAACAAAACTATACATATGCTGACCTTCTAGTTTTCAGGTAGAATGGACAATCAGGTTCACCCTATTAGAAGCCAAAGATACATAATCAACATAAATTTACAACATCAAAAAGCTGTCAAATCAAAAGAAGAAAGAGGTAACTAAAATTCTGGATGTAATGCAAATAGAATAATAAAAGGCTCACGTGTTGCTTCATCCTTACCGGTCTTACAGGAAGACCCTTGGAGTTAAATGATAGTGCAGGAGGCTTCACAGTAAATCCAGTTCCCTCAGGGTGAATAGTTGTCCCAGTTTCTCCAATTTTATTCTCTTGCTTGGCTGATGGTATCTGAATATCTTTCGGATGATGAAATTTGCAGGTTGCACCAAACTTACATTGCCCCGTTTTCAAGTAGAACTGTTTAAAAATTATGAAATGGAATATAAGCAAATCTACATCACAGATAGATAGATAGATAGATAATGCACGCCAAAATAGATATGGAAATATATCTTACTGCACATGGGGGTTCAGCAGGCCTCTCAGGACAGGCAAAAACATCAGCATTTTCTGAAGCAACCTGAAACCAGAGTAGAGCATCATATCATAATAAAATAGGGAAAAGGTCCAGATCCAGAAGGCAGTTAACTCTTGGAAAATCCACATATCATTTGCACTTACAGCAGCAGCTACTTTGTCCTTCGAATGATTGAACTTGCACCTCATACCAAATTTGCATCTTTGAGTCTTTATAAAGTACTGTAACATAAAAAAAGGGAAAAGAATCCATGTCCAGTTAAATTGTTTAAAAGTATCATTTCTGCAAAAAGAAAAAAAAATTTGAATTGCTACTTACTGGACAAGTGGAACCTAATGAACAAATCATACACTTCTGTTATGCTATAGCAATATAACTTTTTTATCTTTATCAATTAATAAACAAATAGACAATAGCACACAAACAGCTGCAATCTGTGATCAACAAATTCAATTTCTAAAATCAATGGATTCCTGATCTAAGGTGAAATCTGGGGTGAACTGACTTGATGAAAGTAAATTCAAACAAAAAAGCATATTCATACTTGCTGATAAGCAAATTAAAAAGCACACATAGAATCAGAAATAATATTGCATACAAGATTAACTTAGAAATAAGCTTAAATTAGCAATGTATGCATGCATCAGAGCAGCAAGTGCATTCCCACTCTTTGATCTCTGTGAAACTACGATTACGAACTTCCAGTAAAAGTCTGTATTAAAGCAATGAACTTTAATCATAACCATATTCAAGATTCTCACTTTCTTATCAAACAAACAATAAACAATTACATCAGAACAAAAATTCGAGTTAAAATGTGAAAAATATTGCAGCCCAGAAATTTTCTGGGTAACCAAACGGAAAGCGGAACTACAGTTACAGAGAGCGGAAAGTGAAGAACCTTCAGAGGGGCGTTTGAGGCCGGGAACGCTGGGACATCAAATGCGACGTCGCCAGATACATAGAGCTACTACGGTTATGGTGGTCGGTGGCAGAGGCGGAAGGGTCCGACCCGGAAAGGTACCGTAGGGTCAGGTCGGATAGTTAGGAGTCGGTTAGGGCACGTGAGGTGTAGACGCTGGAGATGCCGGCTGTAGCGGCTGCGGCTATTGTGAGGCGCCATATCTAAAAGATATGATTGTTAGGAGATGTAAATCCCAAATTTATATGCAGATGCAGCAGCTGCCCTAGAAACCGTAAATTCAGACTCAAGACACATGTCCGGAGGTCATCATTTGGGCCGTGTACTGTTGACCGCAGACCGAAATAGGTAGCCCGAAGTCCGATGGGCCAAGTATAAATCAAGAAGTACCAAAAATGTATTTGAATCAAGATTAACTCAAGTAAATAATATGAAGCATCTAAAAGCTCTTAATATGATTTTACATATATGATATAAAATAATTGTTAATAAGCTTTAAAACTAAAACTATACATAACTTCTCCAAAACAAAATGCCCAAGACATTCAGAAGCCAACGTTGAAAGCAATAAAATAGCAACGTTAACAACATGATTTAATGACAAATATGAATACAAATTGAAGATTAAATCATATCAGAGGAATTTAAATTAATTTGCAATTTTTTCAAAAATTAATAAAGCAAAACTAACGCAAAGCTCTTGACTTCAAAACTGCAGCAAGACTATATAATCAAATCATAACATTTCTTATTTGCAAGTTCAAAAAAAACTCTTGCCAAACTTAACAATATTAACACACACAAAAATGTAATTAAATTTTGACATGACCTCGGGGCTCCCCTCTCTTGGAATCCGTCAGAATCCTGCTTCCCATCCAGCATCTAACTGATACCGGACTCACTTTCTTAAAATGTTCTTTAGCCCTAATTTAAACTGATAAAGATTTCGACTTTTGCCGAAATTTCAGCAGAGTCTCCCCTGGAACTGGAACATTTCCCAATTTATAGTGCGTACAAACAAGCGCAAGAATAAACCCAACTTCTAGCATGCACAACAGTTAAGACTATTCAAATGGGCTTCACGCCTTCTACCCAAACTCAAAACGAGTAAGCAGAGCAACTAAAGATTAAGTTTACAACCTCCGAAATACTATAAGACAAAGATAATAAAATCCAATACACCGTATTTAAAATTCCAAAACCATAGCCCTATATATATATCAATTTTGAAAATCTCAAAGGTATGGATAATAAAATCCAATAACCACATGAACTAATACCCCAAAAACCAAAATCCATAATATATTCCAAAGTCACCAAATCCAAAATCACCACAATCCAAAACCCAAATCCATATACTTTAATAATAATAATAATAATCCCTGGAAATCCCATATCACATTTATGCATGAAATTCCATATTCAAAAAATAATGCTCATTTAAAACAATGTCCACTCACAACAAGTCCAAAGCTCCAGACCATGAGAGGGTCCTTCCTGTGGAGTACGTGGAGCCTGAGTACCTATTTGAAAGAATATGAAGACTTGATCAATAAAAGTACCCAACCACAAACTTTAACTCAAAACCCTAACTCCTAGGACTCAAAGTGTGTGCATCGCCTTTGAGGAAGTTTCTAAGGGTTTGACAAGGTCTACTAACATGAGAGTAGAGTATGATTGCATACACATAAAATCCCTTCAAGTATATTCACATTGATTTCGGCTGAGTCTTTTGTTTCATTGTTGTTATGATTGATTTAAACTATATGCTTCAAGTTCATTACTTCTAGTTTAATCATCACAACACTTGGTTTCATTTGTCTAGCTTAATCATTCTTTGTGATTAAGAAAGATGAAAATATGAAATCACAACTCACTTCATATCATTATACTTTCTGCAACTTGGAGCTTGGTGCTGTTGCAAACCATGAAGATTTGTCTGTTGCAATTGGAGCTGAATGCTCATGCAAAGACTGGAAGAGAACTTGTTGCTGAGATGTAAAGGTTGTGCTTTTCTGGAAGGTTAGATAGTTAACTGCCTATTGTGTGTAGATGAGCTAATATTGTGCTTTGCTAGAAGGTTAGATAGTTAGCTGCCTCCTGAGTGTAGATGGAGCTCAACTCCCTTTGTATCTTGTACTTCTCATTGATAGTGGATTCCCTTACCTGGCTTGGTCCATCAGTTTTCACCCTTGGTGGGTTTCTGGGTTAACAAATCTTTGTGTATGTTTATATTCATGTAGTCATTAGTTGTACTTGCTGCATCGTGTTCAAATGACATCAGTACACTAACGTGGATGAATCCTGCGTTGCATTGTATTGATCCATAATCTCAAAGGGTTTCTGTTTGTATTAATATGTGGTGTCGTTTGTATTAATCCAGTTCTGGTTTGTCAGTTCCATTTACTCACTGCAAATGCTAAGTAATTAAACACCATGGTTGTGCATGTGTTTATGCTTCCGCTTATTAATTCTTAGCTGGGCTTAAATTTTAAAAAGATAGGTTATTACCATATAGCCTACTTCACCCCCCCTCTGTAGGCTTTTAGAGCCTAGGGCCTGTTTTACAGTATTTCTTTGTGTTTTGTTCCTATTGATGTTCCTTTGTTTCTGCCCACTGCATGCTGAACAAATCTTGTATTGTACAAAGGACTATGTTTACATAGAAGGTCTTCTTTGACAAAACCTGAGAGGCGTTGGTGTGCTCCTTTGTTGGGTTTTGATTTAGTTTAGTTTGTTTCTTTGTGTTTTGACAAAACCTAAGATACTTTCAACACCCACTCCTAAAGTGTGTCAATTGAAATTGTATAGACAACATGAAAGCTTTAAACTGAATCTATACCCAAAACAAATCGTAATTTTCAATTTGAAAACCCAATACAAATGCAAAAGCTTCAGTCAAAGATTTCAAAGGTATTAAAGCAATAGCAGGTACGGGAAGAAAACAACTTTAATCTACAAAGGCTTTATGGCTTGTTTGGTACATTGGACTGTACTGAACTAATTTTTGTCAGATCGTATGAATATGTTTAAGATGGTAATGACTATTTATCCATAATATTATAAGGCGTTTGATGTTGTTCTGGATAAATAGTCGGACTAAGTTATAATGTGTTGGTGTTCTGTCCAATAACATCAGATCAGAATTTTTTTTTATTATTAAAATTCTTTGATAATTTAAGTGGAAATTGAAATTTAAATGACACAATTTTTTTTTGGTAAGATTCATATGACAAATTTGTTTTTTTCGTTTGTTTTTGCCAAATCATTAACAAATCATTTTAGCCATTAGATACATCCAACGACTGGCTAATACTAAAACAAGAAACCTCTCTCCCGATTCTCTCTTCCCCTGTATCTGCTTCCTTTATTGTCTTCCTCGCTAGCCACATCATTGATGCAAAACCCCCCAAGTCAAAATTTGGAATATGGGATTTTGACCAAAACATTAATATATAAAAAAATCTGGAATCTGGCTGAGCTTTGAATTGAGAGCCAATTATACTGACCCACCAATTAAAAAATTAAAATAGGATTGAGAACCAAACTTGTTTGGGCGAGCTTTGAATCGAAACAAAATAAATGGGCAAGAATGAATTTCAACACTAAGCAAAGCTACAAACTTGGGTGTTCAAAATTCAAACAAAAAAACCACCGCACACAAATTATTGATTTGTGTTTTCCATAAATAGTCACCAAAGAGCTTCTGAAGAAGATAGCAGAGAAGAGGATGAAGAGTGAAGAGGAGAAACATATTGGAGGGAGAGAGAGATGGATACCTAGATAAGAGTTAAGAGAATAACCACTGGAAAAGATAGCAGAGAAGAACCCTAAGGAGAAGAAGGTGAAAATATAGCATCTGATTTTTCACGTGTTCTTTTTTTCCTCGCCTTATAATTAAGTGTGTATTATTTAAATCGGGGTGTGTGAGTTGTATTAGAGTAGTTAAAGCCCAAACGGTTTAAAATAGTCAAGTAATTAAATAATACAAGTTGACACCAAAAAACTAACATGGACTATTTACCCCTATCCAGAGTCTAATACGGTATACCAAACGAGCCCTTAGATTGTTATAAAAATCCGTTATGAGCAAATTATGTACTCCGCAAACCACCTCCAACTTCCAATCATCTCCATCATCAATATTGACACCTTTTAACAAGAATAGGCATCCATATTTCTTGGTACCAGTGTCCCTCGAACACTTTTTTGTATCACTATTTGCATCCAACCTTAAATCATTTGTCTTACTAGACTTGCAAGTTTCATATTTACCGTTCCTCTCACAAGCAATTATTACTCGAGGTCTCCTCTTGCCTTCACCTCCAGAATCAAACCTTCTAATTACAATTACAATATTATTCATCTTTCCTTGTGCACGAGCCCATCTAATTAATGCATCTCTACCTTTGAATACACATTAAACTCATGTTATTTGAAGTTCAAATTTGAAACATTAATGTCACGTTAATGATACTAAAAAGGATTTCAAACAAAAAAAAAAAAAAAATCAAAATGAGTACCTCGTAAGTTGTGAATTGATCACTATAGTCCATTACAGATTCTGTCCCAACATTGTTGCCTTTAATAGCGGCGTCACTTTATTTTGTTCCGTCAATAGGAGTAAGGTCAAAATAACTTGCATTAAATTTGTGGTAAAAAACAAATTACTGAAAAAACAAATATAGTTTGGTTCGTCGCCACTGAATAATAGGTAAAATTCAGTCATACGACACTAAAACCCTTTTCACATTATGGTGGACCTCCACTGCATCTTAAGTTAACGGCCGGTCAATCATAACTGAAATAGGTTCAATGTTTCAGTGGCATGCCATCAAATTTTCTTATCACGTTCAGTACTAGTGTGCTGCACGTAACCAGAAACCACCATGCAATCGTAAACTTGAAAAACACTACAAAAATAAACTCATACCTCATTCGAAGCCTCCCTAACTTCAGTCTCACCATTCGTGAATAAATATTAGGTATATTTTCACCAATATAAGCATATAAATCTTGTTAGGGTTGTAGGAACATGATGATTTAAGAAAAAAGTCTAACTAGGGTTGCAGGAACGTAAAGGAAATGCAAAAGTGGCTTTACACCTCAGAAAATACACCCCACAACTGTGTAGGCTCTTATATTCCTACAACAAATAATGTCGATCTAGTTACCATTATACCCCATTATAAAAGCTTGAGGGACAAGGAGCATTTTCTAAAATGTTTGTCAAATGTAAGCAATATCCAAACTTGTATGATTATAAACTTGTTCGGGTGATATTACAACTTTGGTTTATTGGAGCATTGTACTAATTAATTAAGCACAGTAATTGTAGACGCACCAGACAGAGCAGCCACCGATCTATTCAGAGTTTGAAACCCGTACACGATCCAAGATGGATTTGCCATCAAGCATGCTGCTTTGTTGAAGCTCCAAGTAATCTTTATACTTCATCCCAATATATGCTGGCTTACGGTTTTCATTGTTTACGAGCTCGGGTGCAGGCGTAACTGCTGTTTCAAGAGATGGACCAGTTGGAGTGGCAAGGGATATTCTTGTAGCTTTGTTGGTCAGCACTGCTCGATGAATATTGCTCCTGTACTTCCCATTGCTAAAAATCTAACATATGTAGGAAAAAAGTGAGATGATATTGTGTTCTCAAACGACTTGCTAGTACAATTTTACTTACTAAAATGACCAAGATGACTTGTTAGTACCATAAAAATTCTAAAATTTTCTATTTGGAGCGCACATGGAGATTTAGCGGAGTGGCAATTACCCGCGTTTAAAAAATTTGAAATATAATTATGTTTTGTTTTTCTTAGTTTTCTACAAAAACTAGATTACATTAGATTGAATGTATTTGAAGTAACTAGATCCGGTACACTTGAAATAATTACGACTCATTCATTTCCCTTCCTTTCAATCAAATCTTGCCATATGCAAATTGTGATTGTCCCAAAACCCGTTTAACCTTATATTGTCATCTAAGTCCCTAAATTTGGAAGAACAAATGCAACAAATGTATAGTAAAAAAAATGAAGAATTTGTGAGAGAAACTATACCTCCAGGTGATCACCAGTGTTAACAAGGAAGGAGTCGGGCCTGGCATTGACATTGACCCATTTACCCTTGTATTGCACTTGAAGGCCATTAATGCCATTTTGTATCAGGAGGGTCAAGAGGCCATGATCAGAATGACGTGGCATTCCCAAGGCAAGCTCTGGCTGTGGACATGGAGGATAAAGGTTTGCAGTGAAGATCTGCAAGCCTGACTCAACATTCAAGAACTTCTCTAAGTCGCTGGCTTCCAATCCCAAGCTCTCTGATATTCCTTTCAGGAGTTCTCTTGTCACTTGTCGCGTTCTTTTGCAATACTCTAATGCAAGCTCACTAAAGCAAACAAAAGGTAAACCCGTTTCACTAAATTCATCATCACAGGTACTTTCTTTTAAATATTTAATGATTAGTACGAGCAGTGCTACGAGACTGACTCTAGAATTATTTTTATGGTATGTTTACTTACTTGGAATAGATATGAGAACAACTACGCCTTTTAACCAATTTAATTACGGATTATAATGTGAAATTAACATACTTTTTTGGTTTTATATATGTTCGTATATGTAGGAGAAGTCGTGAATCATAATATTTCACATTTCTTCTCATATCCATTTAAGGTAAGTAAACATGTCTCATAAAAGTGTATAATCATGTTCATGTTACATTTACAGGGGATAATTCGAGCTTCTTTGCCTATGAGGAGGGCTGCTAGAATTCTTGTTTTAAATGGTGGTACATAATCGCACTCCTCCAGAGGTTTTGGAACTGGGTTTTCGACTTTGTTTTGGAGTTTATTGCTTCTCACACATCATGTGCTCAGCCTAGCTAGCGTGCAGTATCCTTCCTATATCTTCTCTTTGTCTTTAATTAAAAAAATAAAAATAAAATAAAAACGAAAGCATGTTACGAAACTTGTCGTAACAAATTTATGAATTTTTAAGGGTTAAGAATTCATTTAATTATACGATATATTTTTGCAAACAACTTTAACCTAAGATGTATACTCACTACTTTTCTTAATATTTGATACATGTCCACATTCCTAATCATAGTTAATTTTATACTTTGATTTATGTAACTATAATTATGCTTATGAACACGTATTAAGTATTGATAAGAGTGATAAGCATGCACATTCGATTAAAGTGGTGCGCAAAAATGTTCCCTTCAATTATATGGCAAAGCAAGTGATTTTTGTCCCTGATTTAACTCATAAAAAATATTCTAGGTTCGATTCCACTCTTTAAATATCACTTGTATAAAAATAATTTTTTTAAAAAAAGAAAAAACATTGTACCTGAAGCCAGCAGGTTTAGTGGGGAAGTGGAACTCAGGATATACAAAAACCTTGAGAAAATCCCTCCAAAACATCACCTTCTCCACCGAGGCATTGAAGCTGGTCCCACACCTGATTGGATCCAGTACATGCTTCCCCTCAAACTCGTGCTTCTCCTCCTCCGTCAGATCAAAAAACCCTTGGCAACCATCCAAGATCGCCTTCATCAGACTCTCTGGCACGCCATGATTGATCACCTATGTCATTGACACGTGGAAAAAAGAAATTAAAATTAAAATAAACAATTTAATTCCCATCTGTAATTAAAATAGTACCAAGAAGAAGCCCCAGTCCTGGCAGGCTTTGCCAAGGTCGTGGATGGCTTGGGAGCGCTGTTGGGGAGTGCCAGATGTGAGGAGAGAAAAGTCAACGGTGGGAATCGTTGACTCTGTATCTAACAAAGCTGCCAGGTCATCATGGGGATTGTTTGTGTAGGTATAAGTGGGAGGGATGAAGGTGATGCCTGGTGATTCTGCAAGCTTTTTTATGCTGGTCATCAGTTTGGGCGGCTGATCATGGGGAACTTGTGAAGAGTAGTGGATATTGACCGTTGGATCTGTTGCAGCCATGGAGAGAGCTAGAGAGAGACAGAGCTAGAGAGAGACAGAGACAGAGAGAGAGAGGGAGAGACAGAGCTAGAGAGAGATAGAGACAGAGAGAGCTAGAGAGAGAGACAGAGAGGATATCGGCAATTTGGGATAGAGGTGAGGTGAGAGTCCAATAATGTAGATAATAGATCATTGTCGTAATGCCCATTTTTGGATCAACACTTTAGGACAGTCTTTGAGTGGTTCATTTTCATTCACATAAAAGAAATATAAAAAATACGGATCCTTCGAGTAACTTACTCATAGTCTTTTGATATGTATTTTATTATGGATATTTTTGTGTACATGTAGAGAACTCTTTAGCCAAAGAAAAAGAGAGAAAGTGGGTACCCCATTTTACAGAGGCTTGGTTTGGGGTTGCTGCGCTTAAAAAATAAGCAGTTTTGAAAAGAAGTTTTGGAGGTTTAAGTGTTTGGTAAAACCAATCCAAGCTGCTTATTTTATAATCTGCTGCCATTCAAAGCCAAAAAGTAGAAGCAGCTCACATCCTGCTTCTTGAAACCGCCTGCATCGAGAGAAGCATGCGGAGGGTTTAACGAAACTTTCAAATTGCCCATATTTGTTTCAAACAATTACATGCTATATCCTCATCATCCCGAGTTCGAGCCTCCCAAGTGTCGTTTCTCTTGGATTTTCTGGATTGCTCGATTCATCCTCTCTCTCCCAACCTGCTCGCTTTCCTTAATCCGTCAAAGCTACCATCTCAACCCAAAACCCCCCACCAACCCACCTCCTTATTTTACAGACCCAGAACTTCTTCCCCTCCAACCCAAAAAACCCCAACCTTAGCTCTGCACTTTATCATCTCCATAGCCACAAAAAATCCAACATCCAGGATTACCCACCAGTTATCTCCTCCAGCAAAAGAAAACCAAACCCCCAACTTCCTTGTCTTCCCCACCAAAACACAACCCAATATTGCAATCCCACTATTCACATTAATTCATAGAGCAAAGAGAGAGAGGCGGGGATGTAGCATCCACGTCCCAAGCGTCATCGCCAAACCCAAATACCAACTCAAGGTTGACGACATCCCAAGCCCCCAGATCTTGATGAAATTTAAGAGATGGATGGATGGAGAGAAAGAGAGAAAGGTGTGAGATGGAAAAGCTTACACTTTTGACTAAAAAAAAAAGACTTGCAGAGAAGGGAGAAGAATGGTCTCCGTCAAAAAAGAGAAAGAAAGGAGAAGAATGGTTGAGAGAAAAGGGAGAGAGAAAAAATAAAGAAAAAATATGTATTGAAATTTCTTCTCTTTTGAAAAAGAAACATAAATAAATAATTTTTTTTAATCATACCCTTTTGGTCATTATACACAATCACATCACTTTTACAAAAGCACTGCTTTTTATATTCACAGCACTTTTATAAATATAGATTACCAAACACTTAGCTGCTTCACTTCAGAGTTTTTTTTTCGAGGCACGAGGCAGAAGCAGTTTTTTAAAAAGCAAGCAATACCAAACTAAGCCAGACTCTGTGGACCGGTAGAATTCTATAATGAGGGTCTTATTTAAGGTCCTCGTTATAGAATGACTCATGTCGATCGCCTATGTCATTGGGGCTGAGGCCCAAAACCCATTGTCAACAGCTTGGAAATTCCATAAATTATTTCATATTCCTAGCTTTTTAATAGAGAAATAATAAAGTTCTTATTTATCTTGAGGCATAGAAAAGAATTCATATTGAATCAATTCCCTATTCAATGCACAATTGTTTGATTAGAAGTTAGGTTTCTTAGCACATAAATTAATTCATTTCATTGAAGTCTTTTAGGATTTGCCCTGCCAATAGCGACACACTCTTAAAATAACACAATCTCTTACATATTTTTGAGGTAGGAGATTTGGGGTAAACAAATACAAAACTAGTCCCACATTGATAGTTTTATAATTGTATAATATAAAATAGATTGGGCTTGTGGACATGACTTTATATCTTTGACTTCAACCATGTCGCTCTTGAGCTCTTGTTGAGCATACTAGTTTTTAGATAACTTTTGTTTTAAATTTTGAATTTTTTTTTAAAATTCAAAATAGTATAATTGTTTTGGCTGAACATTATGTAGATATAATATCATTGTTACGCCAATAAGGTCTAGTGGAAAATGACATTGACTTGCATATCAGGAGTCTGAGGTTCGAACCTTCATGGTGTGTTATCTAAGAAAAGCTCACCCCTCCTATTTGTAGTTTAGACTATCGTTTATATTTTAAAAAAATTATACTGTTTTGGCAACAATTATACCCCTATGTGTGGATAATTACCAAAATACCCTTGTAGGTAAAGAAAAAAGTGAAACGTGGAGGGCATCAAACCATCATCCTCCCATTCTTCCCCCTTTCCCTCTTACTTTCTCTTCAAAAAATCTGATTTTTATCCGAAATTGGGATGAGTTGTTCATCTATTGGAGGTGAGTCACCTAGTCTAAGATTTTTTCTTATTATCTTCCTCCCCATTCATTGTATCATCACTCTCTTCTAACTTGATGACTCACCTAGCCGAAGACTCTTCAATCATGAATTTATTCTTATCCTCATCATTTATTGTATCATCACTCTCTTCCTCATTCATAATATTCTTAAATTCGTCACTTTCTTAGAGCAGCCGAGAACTCAAATGTTGGAAGCTCAAATGAGAAAACTTTCTTCATAAACGTCGTTCATTTACATGATTCCTATAACATACTCAAATTTCACCTCAATCCGACCAGGTCAGACTCCTAACCTGTTATGCAGCCTAGTCTGTTTTGGTTTCTATTTTGATGTGCTTTCTTAACCCTAATTTCCATTAAATTTTGACATTTTTAATGTTTCTGTGTCTAGTTGTGATCTAGAAAGTTTTACATTATTTTGATTTAAACTCAATATTTAGTGAATTTTCAAAGTTAACGTGTTTCAACCCAAATGGTTAGCAAAATTGAAGTTTTAAGTCTAGAGTCGAACCATCTGATTTTAAATATCCCAAAGAGTAGAACTATTATAGGAGGGGAATATATTAGTTTTTCCTTGACGCTTGGTTATATGCTTGCTTGGACGTGAGGTTAAGGGAGTAATGATCAGGTCAAACAACTTGTCAAGTGTATTATGGGGCTTTAGGTCTACGTGCGCAGTAGGACACTCAAACGTATTACCCTATTTCCAATGAATTTTAATCAGTAAATTATCTTAATTAGTTGTTCTACTCTGCGTACTTTCGAGGACGAATCCGACCAAGGTTAAGCTAGCTGGACTTGAGGTAGGATTTCCTAATTTTCTGATGATTGGGTTATGTCACTTTTAATCTTGGTGCTTATATATAGTACTATAAATATGAATATTATTGTTGCGTTGCTAGGTGAATATTATTATTGATGTTTCTATGTGGATATAATTTGACATTGGGTGAATATTATTATTCATGTGCTTCAATATGAAATGTTATTGTTATTATCTATGTTATTATTCAGCAGAGATAAATGATGTTTGCACTGTATTTCATATGCATCATAATCGGAGGGCCTTTGACCAACACCCCCGAGGTGTGGTCTGTTGACTCCAATCTATTTTACCAGGGAGTGAGGAAGAAGAAGAAGAAGAAGAAGGAAGTTCAAAAGGGGGAGGAATCTCTCGTGAATATCTCCAAGTGAGATTATTTGCACAAACAAATTGGTGCTTTCATTGAGATTATCAAGTTATATTCAACGCGTTGCTCTCAAATCTAAGGAATCTGATTCCTTCCATCCACTTTTTATTCAAAGTCTTCTGAGCAACAATGGCTGGAAGCATAAGTACGAGAAGCAAGACCATCGTAATGACTTAATCCATACGTCTCACAACCCCATGGTTGAGACTACAGCTCCACCTCATGGGCCCCTGGCTGTGAGCACCAATCTTCCCCCTCACGGCCCCACGACCGAGACCTCATCTTTGCCTCATGGCCCCACAGTCGGGAGCACCCACCTACCTCATGGCCTTGCGGATGAAGCCATGGAACACCTTTACGGGTTCACAGCCAGGATTGGGCTTTAAACCTAAGACGAGGTCGCAACCTCTCGTCACAGCAATCCAGCCATACGCCATGACTTTACGGAGTATGTCAAAAGATGTGATCGATGCCAATGCTATAAGCCGATCCCAAGTCTATCTGCCGAAGTGTACTATCTCAGAACAACCCATGACCATCCATACAATGGGCCATCGACTTAGTGCATCCTATGCTATCGGCTTCTGCTAAGAAGAAGATGATGATCGTGACCACAAACTACTTTACAAAATGGATCGAGGTCGAAGCTCTATCCTCTGCTAAAGAAGCCGACGTGGAACAATTCATCTGGAAAAACATCATATGCCTGTTCAGTTGCCTATAGTCACTAGTCACTCACTGCATTATTTGCAAAGTATGGCATCAAACAACATTTATCAACTCCTAGACACCCGCAAAGCAATGCCTAGGCATGTCCTTTGAAAAAAAATCACAAAATATTACGTAAGGGTATTTTTGTCCAACTTGAAATTAAACACACTTAATCCAATAGTCTCAGTCCAAAATCCTTTGATAAAATACCCATAATTATTCTTCACCATAATTGATCGGTGCATAATTACATATCATTTTGTACCCTTTTAACTTCTTTTGTGTATGTTTCAGTGTTATAAGCTTGAGACTCACTAATTGCATTTTGGAGACAAATTAGCTTAAAATGGTGTCTGCAGATCAGTCAACTTCACGGATTGGACTGTACTTTATCAAGAAGAATCAGATAATGAGCCATACATCATTTGAAAGATACGGAAGTCTATTTTCTGTAGAATTTTACGGTTCATGATTCCGAGTCTTCTAGAGAAAGTTATACATGTTTTGGCAACTTAAGGTCAAATTCGGCAGCATCTGCGTTACTAGGCCAAAAATCACATTTGAAGGCCTTTCCGATTTTTCCTTGAGCTGGGCTGCATATGCTTGGAAAGATAAGACAAAGAGCTTCAAGATTCATATTTTTCCAGATTTTTCAGAATGAAGCCACAAGCCCAAAACGAGCCCACAAGCTGGCTGCAATGCATTGTCATGCATGACATATGCATGATGATGTGTTGTTGATTGTGGGAAAGTTTGGTGAAGCATATTCAATACCTATATTTGAGTGGAATTTTGCAGCAGCCAAATGAATTAATTGAAGTTGAAGTGGATGATGCAACACTAAGCTTAATGACAAGAAGAATTGTTTTCAAATGCAATAGTGTGTTAGGTGAATTAAGTGTTGTAAGTTGGTGAAGTGAGTGTGGTTAGTGAACTCTATTGTATAATTCAGATTTTCACTTCCCCTAGGCCTATAAATAGGGAAGTTCTCTAAGCTTGTAAACACACCCCAAGGGGGGGGGGGAGCTCTCAAACACTTCTCTAAAGCTCCCTTCCCTTCTCTCCCTCAAATTCTCTTAGTTTCCCTTTGTAGTTCTCAATTGTTGTAATAAGATCATTCTACTAAATTTTCATTCTTCTAAATTCTCCAAACACTTCTTTATTCTCTTTCAAATTCTCTAAAGTCTCCACGTCTCAAACACTTCACAAACACCCTTCTCTCCCTTCCCTAAGTTCTAAAATTCTCCAAGTTCATAAACATTCTCCAAATTCACAAACATTCTCCAAATTTCCCAAACACTTTCTTCTTCCTTCTCAAAGCTTTCAAACACATGCTATTCCAAAATCCTCAAAGCTCTCAAACACATTTTCTTCCAAAAGTCTCCATGTTTTCAAGTGTTGTACAAAACCCTTTTTACTTCTTTTGTTTTCATTTCTATTTTGTGTAGGAAAACTGAACAGGATCATTCAATCACCAATCCCTGTGGAATCAACCTCGCACTTACATATGCTATACTACCGAACGGCTCGTGCACTTGCGAGTATCACAAGTTGAGGATGCAGCTGAATCCATTTTGGTGCAGCTGAAATCTTCACAACAATAATATATATATATATATATATATATATATATATATTTCATTGAAATATGAAAGTCCACTTTTAATTTTTTTGGGGATATTACAATAAGTTTGAAAGATGAAGAGTAATTGATCGGTGCATAATTACATATCATTTTATACCCTTTTAACTTATGATTTGGTTATGTTTTTGAGTTAAACTTGTGCTTTTAATAAGTTTTGTATTTGTTTCAGTGTAATAAGCTTGAGACTCACTAATTGCATTTTGGAGACAAATTAGCTCAAAACGGTGTCTGCAGATCAGTCAACTTCACGGATTGGACTGTACTTACTCAAGAAGAACCAGATAATGACCCATACATCATTGGAAATATACGGAAGTCTAGTTTATGTATAATTTTACGGTTCATGATTCCGAGTCTTCTAGAGAAAGTTATACATGTTTTGGCAACTTAAGGTCAAATTCGGCAGCATCTGCGTTACTGGGCCAAAAATCACATTTGAAGGCATTTCCGATTTTTCCTTGAGTTGGGCTGCATATGCTTGGAAAGATAAGACAAAGAGCTTCAAGATCCATATTTTTCTAGATTTTTCAGACTGGAGCCACAAGCCCAAAACGAGCCCACAAGCTGGCTGCAATGCATTGTCATGCATGACATATGCATGATGAAGTGTTGTTGATTGTGAGAAAGTTTGGTGAAGCATATTCAATACCTATATTTGAGTGGAATTTTGCAGCAGCCCAATGAGCCAAAAGATGATGAAGTGGGAGTTGCAACACTAAGCCTAAAGACAAGAGGAATTGTTTTCAAATGCAATTGTGTGTTAGGTTAAGTTGGTGAAATAAGTGTAGTGTGTTAGGTGAAGTTAGTGTGTTTACATAATTCAATTGTATAATTCAGATTTTCAACCTCCTTAGGCCTATAAATAGTGAGGTTTCCTAAGCTTGTAAACACACCCCAAGGGGGGGAGCTCTCAAGCACTTCTCTAGAGCTCCCTTCCCTTCTCTCCCTCAAATTCTCTTAGTTTCCCTTTGTAGTTCTCAATTGTTGTAACAAGATTCTAGTACTATAAATCTCAAGCATTTTTCCTTTCTCTTCTTCTATAAATTCTCCAAACACTTCTCTATTCTCTTTCAAAGTTCTCCATGCTCTAAAACATTTCCCAAACACTTCTCCCATTCCTTCATCAAATTCTCAAATACTTTCCAAACACTTACTTCTCCCTTCTCAAAGCTCTCAAACACATTCTTTTCCGAAATCATCAAATTCTCAAACACCACTTTCTTCTCTTCAAATATTCTCCATGATCTCAAACACCTCACAAACACCTTTCTCTTCTCTAAGTTCTCCATGTTCTTGACCACTTCTCTCTTCTCTTCATCAAATCCTCCAAGTTCTCAAATGCTTACTTCTCCCTTCTCAAATTCTCCAAACACTTTCTCAAACAATTCTCTACTTCTACTTTCTTCTCCAAAAAGCCTCCATGTCCTCAAACACTTTTCCCAAACACTTCTCATTTCTTCCTCAAAGTTCTCTTAGTTTCCTTAAATGTTTTCTTGGTTGTAATTTATTTTTCTTGTAATGTACATTCTTTCTTCTTGTTTTGTTCTTTTGTTTTTATTTCTGTTTTGTGTAGGAAACTAAATTGGATCATTCAATCACCAATCCCTGTGGAATCGACCTCGCACTTACATACGCTAAACTACCAACGGTTCGTGCACTTGCGAGTATTACAAGTTGAGGATGCAACTGAATCCATTTTGGTGCAGCTGTATCTACGCAACAGTAATGAAGAGGAGGCCTTGTATTTATAAGGGTTGGTCATCCTTGGTCAAGAAGGAATCAAAAACCTACTTCAATTAGGAGCCCAACTCCAATAAGCAATCAAAAGCCTCGTCCAGTTATGAGCCTAACACACAAAAGGAGCCCAACCTTCAAAAGGAGTCCAAACGGAGTAGGAAAGCCTGATAAGTATTTTACATCTTCTCCATGCCACATATGCACCATGGAAAAGCTCGAGGGCATTTGTGGGAACACATATTTTTGACAACCAATTGGGTGACATGTGGAAAAAGGAATATTCTTTAGATCAACTAATTACCTTAATTAAATCCTATTTAATTAGGGAATTATCTTTGATTTCAGATAGGAATATTTCCTTAAATCAAGGATTCAATTTCCAGCAAATCACTTTGATTTATCCTATCACTTATTTTTGAGTACGAATAATCTTAATTAAATAAGGATTATTCTTTAAACCCTAACCAAGCAGAGGCTATAAATAGATGGCATCTCACCACACTTGAGGTAATTCTGAAACCATAGAAAAATCCCTTTCTCTCCTCTCTCCCTCACGGATCCGGCCACCCTCAAATACGGTTCCACCCACCCGGCTCTCCCCGTGAGAGAAAACTCCAACCTTTACGTTATTTTCGTATCCTTCTAAACATCATCTAACTGACTTAGGCATCAAAGGGCATATTTTAGAAGGAGTGAGAAAGAAGAAGAAAAAGAAAATTCAAAAGGTGAGGGAATCTCTCATGAATATTCTCCCGTGAAATTAATTACACAAATAACCTCGTTGACAAACAGCTTTGTTAGATGAAAAAAGGATTGGAAAACATGTGTGGGGACAATAACCTTCCATATAGTAGAGAATGAGTTTATTCATGTATATTTATTTATTAAAATATTTCAATACCATAGACAAGATGGTAGGCACTGCTACATCACAAATATTTTTCTGTTTTCCCATGAATTAACATTGCTTATTGCACTCACAATACAAGACAACAAACCACTTGCACTTGCCACCTTCCCAACCCCAATTTTTGCAATCATCAAAACAAATCCCCTCACTTCTGCAAAGAGGTTTTGCTCATACATTGATGGTATGAGCTGACGAAACTTTAGTGTTTATGCCTCTATTTAAATTTTTTGGATCTACTACTGCTATGAAGTGTACTTTTGTATTTCTGCTTCCCACGGTTTATGAATCGTCTATGTACAAACAGAACCACCATTACAATAGATCTCCCCAAAAAAAAAAAAAAAAAAAAGCCCATATAAAAATTTATGGGTCCGCCATTAATCTTAACCATTAATAAGATCTAACGTTCGATGTTGTGCCACAACTTTTATTGAGAAAATAATCTAGCCCCTATTCCTTCATCAACCAAAAAAACACAAGAGAAATTTAAAGAAAAACCTAAATTACTTTGTCGTGAAAGAGAGAGACTTACGCAAACCTGAGAAAAGCAAGAGCAGGGACAAGAACATGAAGCCAAATAGCCTTGTATCCATTTATGCTAATTACTTTGCTTTCATTCTTTTTTTGTTTTTGTTTTTGTTTTGTTTTGTTTATCTATTTGTGAATTTGTTGCATGGATTGGATGTTGTGTTCCTATTTATACAATTTACATGAGTAAGAACGGAGAGAAACATAATAACAATTGATTGATCACACGTACTAAATGTATTAGTAACTCATCACTTAGTAATTTTTGCCATGTTTATCACGTCTAAGAGCATCTCCAAGGGATATGTCAAATACCAAACATCAAATTTAAATTTGATGGCGGATGTGGCAATTTGACATTTACATAGTTTTACCCGATATGTCAAATAAATAATTATTGTAACAGTCAAATCATTCAAGATAAAGAAGAAAAAAAACAAAAAGGGAAAATAATAAATGAAAGAAACAGCCAGCTGTCTTTAAAAAATAATAAAATATTCATTTGACATCTAGTTTTTGGGATATCAAAAGTAACAGTTGAACCTTCAGCATTCATTCCACATCAGCTTTGACAATTCGGTTGGAGTGAGGTGAGATGTTATTTCTAGCCGTTAAATGTCTATGTGGCACCTTTGACATATCAGTTGGAGATACTCTAAAGCTGAAAATATTAAAAGCAAAGCATTACGTAAGCGCTTCATAAGTGCTTTCAGTTATTGCTTAGCTTTTAACAAAACCGATGTCCATGTACAATATCTCAAAATGTAATCGATGTCCGTATATATAGTATGTACTAAGCCACCTTAGATTAAGCTTAGAGCATCTCCAACAGTAGTAGCAAATAAAAATCTTCAAATTAAAGTTCGTTGACCTTCGTGGCAATTTGAAAAGCCTTATTTGGTACTTGAATAGTTTTTACTCCAACATACTCTTCAATTCAATTAATGCAATATCATGGAAAAGAATGAAAAATATGAAAACATGTGAAAAATGTCTATGTATTTATTATAAGAAAAGAAAAGAAATGTATGTTTTTAATATTTTCAAGGTATGTTTTGTTTTTCCAAAGTAAAATTAAATGTTTGAAGAGTCAAAGTCAACTTACCAGTCCTGAAGAGAGAGAAAGAGGTTGCAGCGTTAATGACTAAGGTTGACGAGGCTTTTGGGGAGAGTTTTTGTGACGTGGCTCACTTATTTTAGAATTTCAAAGCTATTGAAGAGGTTGTTGAAAATGCTCTTAGGCACCACCAACATCACACGGGAGCTATATCCCCACTCCTTTGTCACTAAATTGATGATGTCAATTATTACATGTAATATTAAAGCACCCAATTAACAAAAAATCATGAATTGCACTGAATTGAGTTGAATTGAATGTCTATAAATGATTAATATATTAGGAAACATTCAATTGAAGTCCATAGATTCTCAAGTATGAGTTTTTTCGGCCATTTAACATCGTTTGCTAGGGATCACTAAAAAATTTGAGGTTTTTTTAAACTCAAAAATCCTAGCCGCTCTCTCCCTCTGTGAGTCATAAAGGAAAACTCCATAGAGGGGGGAGGAGGAAGAAGCGTCACTGCCTCTCCTCCCCCTCTTCTCTTCTCATCTTTTCCTTTTAGGTTGGTAAATAAGTCAGACTGGGACGTTTTGAATAAAAAGTCCCTTGTGGTGGTTTCTTCTGAGCCATGGTTAGATGGAAGTTCCCCATCACCATTTTTAGTCTATGTTCTAAATCAAATCCCGCTCCCAAAACTCACTCCATAATGCCGCTCATGTTCTCTAAATTTGATTTTACATCGTCTTTGACGGAGGTTGCTACAGAATCACCCAACTGTTCCTTGGCAAGATTGTTGTTTTCGTTTATTTGTTCACTCTTATGCAGGGTAGATCGCTGGAAATCATATTTTGCCTAGATCTATTACGAATGCGGTGGTGGGTGTGGTCTCGACGATGCTTCTTCAGGTGGTGGTGATATGGTTCTTTTAGACTCATAGGTTCTTTTAGGGTTTTGGTTATGTTAGGTTTGTGGGCTTTGTTTGGGCGTATAGATAATTGTGGTGATGTGGGCTAGTAGTTTTAGTGCGGCTTTTGTCTATGTTAGTTTTGCTTTTAGTATGTTAGTTTGTTGCCCTCTTGGGATTGGTATTTTAGATGTCTTGTTGATGTCTTTGATTGTACTGTTGAAGTTTATCTAATGAAGTTTCTATTTGATTAATAATAAAAATGGTGAAATATTAGGGCTTGTTTGGTATTCTATTTGGATTCAATTTGATAAACTCAAAAACAGATTGTAAGTCCAAAGCCATAAAAACCCATTTGATAGGCCTATTTTTAAACTCAAACCCAAAAAGGAAAACTCAAAAACACCCCTGTGATTAAACACAAAAAAACTCTCTCCCTGAAGCCTGACCCGACCTGTACTTGCTCCCCAGATTTCGTTGTCGGCACCTATTGGTCTTCTTGAAGCCACACCGTGGCCGTCAAGCACAGCTCTAGAAAGAGATATAGAGGTAGGAGAAGCTCTCTGCTTTTTCCCTTTTTGAGGATTTTTGGCATTGTAATTTTCTTTTTTAGACTTTATTTAGGTTTTGTAGTCATAATATTGTTTGAGGAACTATTTTTTCAACTTTAGCTAAAAGCATCTCCAAGGGATATGTCAAATACCAAACATCAAATTTAAATTTGATGGTTGATGTGGCAATTTGACATTTACACAATTTTACACTCTACCCGATATGTCAAATAAATAATTATTATAACAATCAAATCATTCAAGATAAAGAAGGAAAAAAAGGAAAAAGGAAAATAATAAATGAAAGTAACAACCAACTATCTTTGAAAAATAATAAAATATTCATTTGACATCTAGCTTTTGGGATATCAAAAGTAACAACTGAACCTCCAACATTCATTCCACATCAGCTTTGACAATTCGGTTGGAGTGAGGTGAGATGTTATTTCTAGCCGTTAAATGTCTATGTGGCACTTTTGACATATCGGTTGGAGATGCTCTAAGAATTGTTATACCTATTTTTATCAAAATAAAAACTTCGAGGTTTTTTATCATATTTATGGTGGATTCTATCTAGTGTTCATGCTTAGTTTTCGTCCCTACGCAACTCATAAAGTTTGTTATCCCTATATATATTGCTCATCTACACAACTCATAAACTTGTTAATAGAGAAAAGTATTAATTTGTGAACCAAGATATTAAATAAATAAATAAATTTGAACCACAATTTTGCTTAGAAATTGAGAATCACAAATCATACACACAACACAGTGATTTTCTACATAAACAATTGTCTATATATATATATATAGTTATATGTGAATGACAAAAGAAATTAAATTAAATACAGGAACAACCATTACAACTTGGAGTAGCCATTTTCGCTTCTTCTATCTTTCTCGTCTTCACCTCATCAATAACATTTCTAGTCCACTCTGCAAAGTAGGTCTCATTGTGTCCAATTTTCCCATGCTTGTAGATGGACATGCATCGACGATCATCTTCACCATACAGACACGAGTCACCATCTGGATCGCGCCATGCTCCTTTGTGCCTCATGCCTGACCAGCTGGCGATCCAGTGGAAGACATATTGGCCTACCCCGGCTAGTTTTAGCCAACCTTTTGGGAAGAACTCCATGACACTGCTGTTTCTGTTCATCAAGAACATGTTGGTTAACTGCGCACCATGTGGAGATACCAAAATGTCCGTCAAGCTCATTACCTTTACCTGGATTGGCCAATCAGATGTTAGGAAGAAAAAAATTGAATAATTCTTTTAAAAGGAACGAAACTAGCAAAAAAGAGCATAATTCAAATCTACAAGGCATCGTTTTTATCAAAAATATTGAGAGTAATCTAGGTCGGAAGTTGAGTCTCTCTATACATTACTAATTGGTTTTGCGTTAAATATATATATTTTAATATGATATTATTCACCTAAAAGACTCAACAGTCCCATATACTTTCACTTGCGACACGTAAGACGTATATTGAGAGTATCTTTATCTACTACCAATTAGTCATACTCTCTACCAAGATTTCCACTCACAAACTTCTTCGATGGCCTTAAACCAATATAAATTCTTTCAAAAGCAAATCCTCTTTGTTGATCTGGAATTGTATATAAAATTCCTACTGATCACTCCGTTATGCCTTTCATCTCTTCTAATGTAATCGCGTGGTCCTTACTCGGCTACCCAATTAAAAGAATAAAAGATTCCTTTGCCCCACGCATGAACACTAAATATGAACTACTCATATAATATCTTATCCAAACAAAAAAAGAGTCAATTATGTACAACATGAAAGTACAAATGATTCAATCATCACCCGGTTTGGTATCATAATCTAATTGAAAATAAAAATTGATGTTCCTTCATTAACTTAAGAAAGATCATGATCTGCGAACAAAAGAGGTCGTTTCAGTTTTTTTTTTTTGGACGATTCGAAGACCTATTGATTACAAACTGATTAAATTCATAATTGTGGTTAAAGATGAACTATAAAAAAACATCTTCAAGAGGGATTAAAGATTCGAATAAAAATGCGCACCTGGTCACAAAAAGTGAGGTTATTAGAGTAAGCCACCATGAGCCGACAACCATCCACCTTAGCACACTCCCTCTCAAAGATCCCAATCACAGCGGTGTCGTTTTTGAACGATCTTGGCCCAGTCCTCATAAACAATGTGACTCCAATTCTCTTTGCTACACTATGGTTATTCTTGTAATTTTTTTCATCCAAGCTCACATTACAATACAATCTCGCTTTGCACCTCATCAGATCATAAGCCTCCAACCTCTTCTCCCTCGACATCCCACCCTCGTTATGCCTCATCACCACAGCCTTCTCAAAACAAACGGCCCTCCCTTCCTCCACGTTATCAAACACCTCGACACGTGTGGTCCCACTGAAAGTAGCCTCCATCAAGCTCCCCAACCAGACTCCCATCCTTGCCCTAATCTCCCCCCAGTGGTACAAAACCCACCGGTCGGGGATAGCACACGAACTCTTTATGTGCCACGAGACGAAGGGCACCACAGCGGACAGGCCGTGCCAGATGTTGTCATAGTTGTAGTGGTTGTACGACACGAAAGTCAAGCCTTTCATGAGCGTCGTGTTGTGGGGGAGAGCTTCTGGGAAGGCGAGGGCGTAGGAGTTCCAGGAGCCGTCGTGGTTGTCGCGGCCTTTGAGGCAGAGGAGCCTCCCATGGGAGGAGGGCGAGGGGAACTGCTGGTACTGGACCCCGCCCTCCTCATCCTGCTTGTCGTACATGGAGCTCATGAACCACGTGTGGCCCTGGAGGGCAGCCGGGCCCGCGTAGCGTAGGTCTTTGAGCGGGAGAAATGTGACCGCTTGGCGGAGCTTCTCAGCCATCGGGGCGGTAGTGGTGGTGGCGTTGGTGACTCGTTGCCATTGGTGCTTGAGGGACCATGATGACGACGTGTGATTTTGGTCGGTTTGGAGGGTTTGGATGTGGAGGATGACGAAGAGGGTGACACAAGCTGAGAGGATGTAGAAGGAGAGTTTTGGGGAGTAGAAAGAGAAGGGAGAGAGGGTAGGGCGGTGAGGTTTGAGATGGTGAGGTTTTTTAGGGTTGGAGGAGGATCTTTCTGCAAGTTCTGGGGCTTCTTTTTTCGTTGTCATTAGATCAACTGGGAATGAATGAATTTGGGATTGATGTGATCTAGTCGTAGTTCTCTCTCTCTCTCTCTCTCTCTGTTGGCGTTTCTGGAGAAGGGAATGCACATATGCTGTGAGGTAGAATTAAAAATTATTAGCTTTTGATACTTTCGGAGATAGAATATAGAACATAGGGAATAATAAGGACACGAGAATAGTGCTATACTACACCCATAACAGTTCATTCAATCATTCTTTGTTGTTTTTTGTGTCTCCATTATGTTTCTTTTAACATTTTTGAACTAATTTCCAATTAAGTATATATAAGAAAGTGTGTTGTAATGCGCATGCATTTCAAACATTCCTTTGTTGGTCAAAATAATACCCTTTTCTTAAAAACTACAATATTCATTTTAAAGAAATAGTTTCTATCATTTTAGACTTCATGTCGTTACCGCAAAAAAAAATAAAATAAAAATTGTCTCGAGACTTTTGGGAGGCATTTTCTAGCTACGAAGACGAAGGCAGCAGACAAAGATGTTTTCCGTGAGAAACATTTTATTGGCACCAAATATGCACGTTTAATCCGAAAAGACATCATTTACAAGGAACATATGTTCAACGCCAAACATATACGTAAACTTTTTCTTTTGAAAACTTTTGTTTCAACGAGCAAAAATGGTATTTAGCGACCAACTTACACATTTGAAAATTTCGGCCACCAACATGTTACCTAAAGACTTTTTTGAGATGGAATTTCATGTTCAAGAGTATTCGCTAATTAAATATAAATTTGCCACATTGATTTCATGTGCTCTTCTTGATTGGAGTGAAGTATTCCATCATGCTAAAAATGTTCTACGCATGTTCAGGGATGGATCCACAGAGAAGCAAGGGTGGTCAAGTGACCTTTGTAACCTTTGGAATTTGCCATTGAAGGGGATAAAATTGACCCCTGCAAAGTGTTCGACGAAAGTCCCCAAAGAACTCCCAGGTCTTCCCAGGCGCGCGCTTCCTTTTTTTTTTTTTTTAAATTTTAATTCCTCTTCATGACGTCAAAATGATGTTGTCTACTTAAGTGGTTTGTTTTTTTTATATAAACCTGGTCAAAACGACGTCATTTTGGCTCAAGTGTTTTTTTTGAAAAAAAGACGCAGCTAGCCTATTCCCTCCCCTCCCCTTCCACAAATGAACCAACCTAAATCCCCCCCAAAAAATCAAGCCAACCAACCCAAAATTCCCAAACCTCCATATGTAAAAGTGTTGCGTAGATTCAGCTGCACCAAAATGGATTCAACTGCATCCTCAACTTGTGATACTCGCAAGTGCACGAGCCGTTGGTAGTTTAGCGTATGTAAGTGCGAGGTCGATTCCACAGGGATTGGTGATTGAATGATCCAACTCAGTTTTCCTACACAAAACAGAAATGGAAACAAAAGAAACGAAACAAGAAGAAAGAAAGTAACTAAGACAAGATGTTGAGGTTTTAGAATCCACCCTAATTGTTCTAATCATGTTATGGCAGCAAGTAAACAAATTGATTCACTCATGAAGATGCTCACAAATAAGTCCATGGTGTTTGGATCAAATTGCATTGAACATCACAAGGACCCCAAGCATGGTGTTTGCATTAGGAGACCTAGAAACCAAATCACATAAGTTGCTAATGGACGGAATGAAGATGATCCACAAACCTTCCCAACAAGAGCAAAATGCATAAAACCTCAGGTGATCAATCAAAGGATGCAAAAACAGCTCCATTAAAATAGTGAAGAAGAATTCATGAATGAAATCAAACTTTATAAACTCAAACCATGATACAAGACTAGCAAGATGTTTATTACAACTAATAACAGAAAAACAAAGTAAAACAAAGAAAATACAAGAAGAAAATAAAAGACAAAGGGAGGAGAAGAAGATAAGGACAGCATGCTAGAGATGGAAAAGATTCATCTCCATGGCTGCTAGGAGGCCAAAGCCTCCCAGCTGCTGCCTTCTCCCTTCTCTCCCTTTGTGACTCTCAACTTTCCCTCCCTTTGTGTACAATGGAAGTGTAAATTATGGAATGAAATTCTGGTTCTCTAAGCTCTCTATTTATAGGCACAAGGGTTAGGTGAATCAGATTATACAATTAAGTTCACCAACCACACAAATTTCACCTAACACACTTGCATTAGATAATCAGAAATGGTTGTTGCACTTCACCAACAAATCCCACCAGCAGCCATAGCTCATCATTATGTCAGCATGACCAAGCATCCATCAGCTCATCCTTATGTCATCATGATGTGTATCTTCAAGGGCTTACGAATTGGGCTTGGCTGAATCAAATGATGACTTTAAGATGTCCATTGTGAAGTTCAGAATGTCTCTGATCCAACCACACAAGTATTGGCCCAATCCAAGCTCGGATGAAGAAGATAACGCTGAAATGAACGTCTACCTCAGTCTCCAGCTCTTGCACGTTTTTACACCATACTACTTCATTGGCCATAACATGCTTTAATTGCATGAATTATGCTCTCTTGCTCTATTGGCCTACAAAACACACAAAGAGAGGCAAATAACTCAAAATTCTAAGAAACTAAGCAAAAGAAGTAAGTAAATAGGGTACGTATATGTATGAAATTATGAGCTTAACACACCCCCAAACTTAGATTTTGCTAGTCCTCGAGCAAAACAAAAGAAAAACAAAGATAAAAACAAAACAAGAAGTTAACTAGACCACTTTCGTAGGTAACTCGATTGCATTGAGCGTATGCAACAAGCCTTTAAACCTCTAGGCATCCCTAGTAGGAGGAGTTGTGTCTCCTGAGGGTTTAACAGATTACGATACCCACAAACGTTTTACTGACTCTACAAAACAAAATAGTTAGAAAACTTAATAGATTTGTTAGTCCTTAAGCAAAACAAAAACAAAAACAAAAACAAAGACGTTAACCTTCCAACCGGACGAAAATGTTAAACTTCATAGACATGGCTCAACAAGGAACAAAACAAGTACTAAGGAAGTTCTAAACATTATTCAAGTGCTACCACAATCTCACACAAATCATGCTCAAGGTGTGTGTGTGAAATAACCATGAAGATACAACTCATGCTTCTCAAACAACGATATGAATTCCTGCAAGAATGAACACAAGTTTGCCAAGCTAAACCAAAATCAATAGGACTTTACTCATGGATGTAATGGGGTTGTGGTAATGGTTAGACAAAGAAAGGATATGAAAACACAAAGTCTAAGGAACAAAGTAGAGCATAATATGTAAACAAGATCATGGACGTTTGAAATGTAAGGCACAGAAATTGAAAAGCTCACAACACCAGATTTTGCAATTGAATCACTTCACAATTTGATTTTGACATTTACACACTTTGTATAATATTTGGCCCAATTTTGCGGCTCTTCACCATAGATCACCTTGATTTCTCCTTATATCACCCTAGGGTCGTGACTACATTGGCCACACTTCTTTTCTCTTTTTGTTTTCGTTTTTTTAGCGCATTTGTTGCCTTGAATGCATTACAATCTGAAATACAAACACGCTCTACAAGTCCCTTAGATGATAGGATGTTTAATGGATGATAAGGTGATAGAAAGGAATGGCTAAGTGTTTGGGCACAAAAGGGTTTACAATGGAATATGTATTGTATGGGTTGATGGAGGAAAAAGAAATAGGTTTAACAAAGATGGCCTAAATCATATCTTAGTTATAACTTAACATTCCAGTGAATCACACAAGCAAAAAGGCATACAATTGGGTAAGACCTGCAAGAGTTGTATAATCATGGCTAAAGTGCATAGAAAGCTCAAGAATAATTATGTGAGACTTAGCTAGCAAAAGAATAAGATTCAGACCTAACACAATGCTTATCAAATTCCTAAGAGCCATATTAGAAGTTAGACTCAAGATTTATCATTGGTGTGGGAAGGAAAACTAAAAATGACTCAAAGAAAAGAAACAGAAAAAGAAAAACGTGAGGTTTCAAATTGCTGTTTTGCTCAATTTCAACATGTAATCTGTTTTGACATGTAACTTTCAAACCACTTGGTCAAATTTAACGTTCTTTATGTCGTTGGATTCAGCATGAAAAAATGAAGAACTCAACGCGGACCAAACTTTCAAAACAGTAGCAGAAAATATAATTTGTAGCAATGAAGAAGCCTACGTTTTCAAACACAAACACAAGAACTAAAAATTTTCCAGCACCCCCAAACTTAAATGATGCATTGCCCTCAATATTTGAATCCAAAGCATGCAATGCACATGAAATCCAGGGTAAAGGAATGAAATGAAAGAAATGAAAGAAATAAAAGAAAGAGAGTTTAGAACTTCCCCTTGAAGACAATGAGAGGAAAATGCACATAGTATGGCAGCACATGTTCTTCTTTGAGTATTTGGGTCAGCTGCTCATCATGCTTCTCCCACATCAAGGAAAAGAAAACCCTAACAAAAACAAAACAGAAAATGAGACACAACTAAGCATGAGTAGCAATTATTATACAAATGAAAGAGATATGATCGGAATGCTCCCTTTGAAGTGATTAGCTGGAGAGTGGTTGGCCATAGCAAGCTGGAGGTCAACTTCTCCGCTGCTCCATACTCCATGCTTCTATGGATTGGGTTGTCTCCTCTCTCTCCCTCTTTCTTATTGAGCTACTTCAGAAATGCTTAAAGAAAGACAAAGAAACTTGAAACAGAATTTCAGATTATTGGATTAGGAAACCAGAACTTAAATGAAAAGGATAAACTAAGCTAAAACATCAAGATTAGGGATTCAACTTCACCACAAACATCTAATTCCATGCTTCAAAGTAACAAGCATCAAAGTAAATCAAACTAACTTATGGAGTTCGTTCTTTCTCAAATATGATTATCCATTTGGTGTGTGGTTGTAATCAAGTATTCAGAACAAGTATTTAGCTATGGTGTTTAGTCTAAACACAAATTCCAAACCCATTAAGAACAAGAAGAACAATAAAGAACCAAGTAGAATTTAAACATGGTGTTTGTCTTCAATATCTACCCATCCATTCACTAATCGGTCCAAGAGTCATATGGTGTTTATGTAAACTTGAACAAGATATTTAATTAAGAGCAAGTGAATGAAACCAGAAACTAGCAATAATCAACATGCTACTTGAACCCTTTGTGTTGTGTAAGCTGGGACTCAAACCCAGTTCTCTTGCTTGTCAGGCAATTGTCCTTGTCCGTTGGACTACAAACACAACTTATCAATTAACCTCATTAACTTTAAAACATGAAACTGTCCAGTTATAAAAAAGATAAAAATAAATAAAAATTAGGAAAACCAAATAGAATCAAGCAATGTTACCAATCCCCGGCAACGGCGCCAAAAACTTGTTGCGTAGATTCAGCTGCACCAAAATGGATTCAACTGCATCCTCAACTTGTGATACTCGCAAGTGCACGAGCCGTTGGTAGTTTAGCGTATGTAAGTGCGAGGTCGATTCCACAGGGATTGGTGATTGAATGATCCAACTCAATTTTTCTACACAAAACAGAAATGGAAACAAAAGAAACGAAACAAGAAGAAAGAAAGTAACTAAGACAAGATGTTGAGGTTTTAGAATCCACCCTAATTATTCTAATCATGTTATGGCAGCAAGTAAACAAATTTATTCACTCATGAAGATGCTCACAAATAAGTCCATGGTGTTTGGATCAAATTGCATTGAACATCACAAGGACCCCAAGCATGATGTTTGCATTAGGAGACCTAGAAACCAAATCACATAAGTTGCTAATGGACGGAATGAAGATGATCCCCAAACCTTCCCAACAAGAGCAAAATGCATAAAACCTCAGGTGATCAATCAAAGGATGCAAAAACAGCTCCATTAAAATAGTGAAGAAGAATTCATGAATGAAATCAAACTTTATAAACTCAAACCATGATACAAGACTAGCAAGATGTTTATTACAACTAATAACAGAAAAACAAAGTAAAACAAAGAAAATACAAGAAGAAAATAAAAGACAAAGGGAGGAGAAGAAGATAAGGACAGCATGCTAGAGATGGAAAAGATTCATCTCCATGGCTGCTAGGAGGCCAAAGCCTCCCAGCTGCTGCCTTCTCCCTTCTCTCCCTTTGTGACTCTCAACTTTCCCTCCCTTTGTGTACAATGGAAGTGTAAATTATGGAATGAAATTCTGGCTCTCTAAGCTCTCTATTTATAGGCACAAGGGTTAGGTGAATCAGATTATACAATTAAGTTCACCAACCACACAAATTTCACCTAACACACTTGCATTAGATAATCAGAAATGGTTGTTGCACTTCACCAACAAATCCCACCAGCAGCCATAGCTCATCATTATGTCAGCATGACCAAGCATCCATCAGCTCATCCTTATGTCAGCATGATGTGTATCTTCAAGGGCTTACGAATTGGGCTTGGCTGAATCAAATGATGACTTTAAGATGTCCATTGTGAAGTTCAGAATGTCTCTGATCCAACCACACAAGTATTGGCCCAATCCAAGCTCGGATGAAGAAGATAACGTTGAAATGAACGTCTACCTCAGTCTCCAGCTCTTGCACGTTTTTGCACTATACTGCTTCATTGGCCATAACATGCTTTAATTGCATGAATTATGCTCTCTTGCTCTATTGGCCTACAAAACACACAAAGAGAGGCAAATAACTCAAAATTCTAAGAAACTAAGCAAAAGAAGTAAGTAAATAGGGTACGTATATGTATGAAATTATGAGCTTAACAAAAAGGTGGGCCGGCCTTGGGGGTGGGCGCGGGAAGGGCCATGGCCTTGGGCCTCCAATTAAGGGGGGCCCCAAAATTGTTTATATTATATATGTATACCAGCGTCAAATATAAAATATAAACAAAAAATTTGGGGGACGAATTTGGAATAAATTTTTAAGTTCCAACTTATTTAAAAAAAAAACATATGATAAAATTAAATGAGGAAACACGATTCCTCTTCCGAGAAGAAATCTCAACACGCTTCCTCTTTTCCCACACAGCATCTACTCCTAGTTTCTCCATGGAAGAACATACTATCTGTTTTAATCCACCACCATATTATTCTTTGTTTTCCCATTCTCTCTTCAATCCATCCATTATTTCAAGTTTTTCTCATCCCTCTTTTCTCATGTTGTAACCCTAAGAATCGATCTCTCACTGAAAAGCTCGCAAATTTTCTTTTTTGATCTTTGTCTTTGAGATTGATGGTGACCAAGAGGGGAGGAGCATGAGAATTTCAAAAGGTAATCAGATTTTTGAATTTTTCTTTATATTTATTCCTATCTAGCAAACTATTTTTTAGAATTTCCTATAGGAACAAAACACATAGAGACCCATTATAGAAGCAAACAACAAACTCTTTGGGCTATTGGTTGATGGAACGTCGGTTTGTAAATTTGTAATTTCCTTCGTGATGGTAAATATCTAATCCGAATTTTTATTATTATGGAGATATGTCCTACTATAACACATACTACCTTTTTTATTTGCTCATAGTGCGCGAAGAAAAATCATTTTATTTTTTATTTTCTATACTAAGAAAGGGGCCTCATTTAGTTTATGGCCTAGGGCCACCCAAAAGTCGGGGCCGGCCCTATGTACAGATTATCTTATTTCCAACCTAAAGACCCCGAAAAAGCCAACCAGCCAACCCTAAATTCCCAAACCTCCTACATATTACCTTATTTCCATTTCCATTTTCAGGTGTACAGATTACCTTATTTCCAACCTAAAGCCCCCCAAAAAAGCCAGCCAACCAACCCTAAATTCCCAAACCTCAAAGTGTACATATTACCTTATTTCAATTTCCATGATTACCTTATTTCCAACCTAAAGCCCCCCAAAAAAGCCAGTCAACCAACCCTAAATTCCCAAACCTCTGAGTGTATGTATTATCTTATTTCCATTTTTTAATTTATTTTTATATTACTCCATTTACTTTTCTTTTTTTCCAAATATTACTCCATTTACTTAAGATTACAATGTAAATAAGGAAGTAACCCCAATTTGGATTCAACCAAAAATACTAGAAAATCAAATTCCTACCAAATCAAAATATGAAAAATCGGTTTTAGTGCAAAATACGATTTAGGCTAAAAATGATGGCTTATTAAGTCAATAAACCTCTTAGACGTTGACCCCTGCAAGGAAAATTTCTGAATCCGTCCCTGCACATGATTGATGTCTATGGTATGCATATTCATGAGAATTTTAGATGTATTTCATATATATATATAGCACATTTGAATGATAAAATCATAACATCGAATTCGTGTATCAGAAGGCAATGCTTGGCAGAAGCAAGTCACAAACTGTACAATTTAATTGTCACTAATATAGTATCAGAAGTCTTGTTAATTATGGTATTTGTCACAACAGAATCCAGTCTTTCATGCTAAAAGTCAATGGCTCATATGGCCCTTTTTCTATTGTAGTGAAATATTTATTTTCTTTGTCATTTTCCCTTTCCTCTTTTTATTAATGAATCTATCAAACTTGTCTTGATACGATGCATTGAACAATGAAAGTAAGACCATGAAGAGAAAAAGAGCCACAAATGCTTAGTTTTCAAGTATATAGCAACCTTTAATGAAATTATAAACTGGAAGATGCAAATTCAAGCTAGCAACTTGAGAATTAAAGTTGGGCCAATCATCCTCACTACTATGTTTTACGATTTGCGCAACGCACAAAAATTCGTCGTACAAGAGACACTTGCGCGACACAAAAACTCATTCGTAGCTCAAACTATTGCGGATAATAATTTTATATTTCTAAACTTGCGCGACCAAAAGGTTCGTTGCTAAAGAATACTTAGCGCGACCATACATGTTATCGTCGCTCAAAGTTAGCAAGAAAAACATGGTGTTATTTTATTTGGTGCCAAACACTTGCACAACGACAACTATCATCGCGAAATAACACTTAGCGCGACCACACCCTTTATTGTCGCTTAAGAAAAACTAGGGTTTATTTTATTTGGCGCCCAAATACTTGTGCGACGAGTTGTCACTGCGTCGCATAAAATGGTATTTTGCGCGACGAAAGTGGTATTTTGTGTCACAGGAAGCAAATCTGCGTCGGTATTTTGCGTGACGAAAGTGATCGTTTGTGCGTCGAAAATGAGTTTTTGTGCGACGAAAGTTATCTTTCGCGGAAACACTTCAAGATACAAATGTTATACAAGAACCGTTTTAGATATAAGGAGTGTCTTCAATCTAAAAATCGATTCAATCAATTACAATTGACCTCGGTGATCTTCCGCGATACGATGTTGCAGTGGGCCCCGAAAAACGACGGTGATGTAGTTATAGAGGAGGAGGATTGAGAGACCGAAAGTGATGATAGCGACGATAACGAAGGTTATTATAGTTCCGATGATGAATAATGAAATTTATTTGCAACTTGCCATGTAAAACATAGTCAATGAAATTTTTTGTAATTTAATTATGTTAGTGTAAAGATTTTGTGATATCCACTACTGGAACTTAAATTGGAGCCCTCACATAATCTAATATAAAAATGCTAAAAAAACAATTGCAGCGACTTAATATCATAAATCAATTTTTTTATAACTAAAATTCATCATCAATTAGCATGTAATAACATCACAAATCAATTGGTTACAATTATTTATATTATTTCACAAGTTGTGATAATTTTCGTGGCTTAAGGGTTTAGGGTGGGTTTGCAAGACGTAATAAGTGCTTCTATGTCGCGCAAGTTCAGGTTTATGGTTTAAGGTTTAGGGTTAGGGTGGGTTTGCGCGACGTAATACGTCCTTCTTCATCGCACAAGTTTGCGAAAATTTTGGTGCCCTGTTTCTGAAAAAAAAGGCGCGGTTTTGTTTTCGTAATACATACCCCTCTCTCTCTTTATCTCTCTCATTTCCCCCCCGAACAACCCCCCTTGTCGAATTCTTCCTCTAGCCATGCCCTCCCAAACCACCGCTGGCCACAGCCAGCCCCAAGACCAGACCCAACACGTACGACCGGACCATGTCGTCGCATCCCAGGCGACCCCAGCCACCGGAAAATCAAAAGATTTGGCCGATTTTTCCCCAAAATTCAAACCTATCGATCTCTCTCATTCGGCCACCAATTCAATCGAGTAAGGTATGAATTTTCGGCTATTTTCCATGCTCTAGCTGATGGTTGGGTAGGATTTGATCAATTCTTAGCGTAGGTGGTTCAATTTTCAACCCAAATTTGGCCAGATTTCGGGATGAAATTCCGGCCACTTCTGGCATTTTTCGAGATATTTCCAAGAACAAAAGTGGTTCTAATTGATGTCCTGAACCTAGGGCAGGAAGATTGACCATTGATTTTGAGATTTTTCAGGCAATCGTTATCATTTTGGACACCCACGGCTGCCGGCCCATGTGGCGGCACCTGGGCACTATAGCAAAAGAACATTGCGCCCCGATGCAATCTCCTAGTTGTAATGAGCGCGTAGGTATGTTCGGATTCCAATCTAGATACCGTTTTAGCCTTGAACGTGTTTTGCCTATTGTGCGATTTTCGGGTTTGATATGTTCGGACCGTTGGATTGAACTCAAACTCACGCATGTTGTACTTTATATTTCTAGGATCGTATAGGATTTGACGGATGGTGGATTGGAGTTCTGGTACTCCAAAATCGCGAACCCTAGGGTAAGATATGCTTTAATTAATTAGTAAAGATTCTTATATGTTTTTGTTTCTCTTGACTAATTTTTTTTGTTGAGTTTTTATTTTGGTTAGTTAGTATTAATAAATTAGGGGTTTTTATTAGGTTGTATATGCTTAGATTATATATTGGTAAATTGGATTAATTTTTATGTTTGTTAATTAATGAAGATTCTTATATATTTTTGTTTTATTAGTTGTTGGGATTTTTATTTTTGTTTTATTACTATGCTTTAATTAACATAGTTATGCATCATGTATAAAAATTTAGGAGAGAATGGGTTCCTTTTTGTTTGATTACTTTGACCATGACCTAGCAAACACACTGGTTATAAAAAAAAAAAAAAAGTTCAAATGGTTTTGGACCACATATTAGAGTAGCTATGTTTTTAACTTTGGATGCTTGTTCAATTGTGCAGATGTCAAACCTTATTAGAAGTCGTAAGGCGGTGACGACTGCACAAAGTTCGCCTTCCCGGCTTAGCCAGCAGCTGCCACTGCTCCAGCACAGATGGACCACTTGTCGGCGTCGTCACTGCCCCCCCCAGCACTCCTGACACAACATCGACATCCGCTACTAGTGCTTCGGGGTCACAACTAGGTAAAGATTTCCTTGAACTCCAGCTGTTTTGGACCAAGATTTTAGTAGGATTTGTTATTAAACATTAAGTTTATATTTCTTCGGAGCCATTGAAGACAGCGAAGGTCACCCGGGTGACCAACAATCATATCAACATTGTATACGACGAGCAGCATCAGGCTGCACCAATGGCGGAACAGCATAGCTCATTGGCCCACTACATTGGTCACGTTGTTCGGACCCATTGCCCGATAAAATGGAAGTCTTGGAAGGTCATGCTTGACGAGATGAGGACGGAGGTGCGCGGACAGTTGTCGGTATGTATCCTACCTTATAATTGTTTTTCCTTCAAACTTTATATATTTCTATTACTTAATGTATGTAATTATTTTATTGCAAACGAACTACAATTTAGAGGACCTCGACGATGAGTAATTGGCGTACGTCAATAGACTATTTGCTTAGAGGTACAAGCAGTGGAAGTGCGACATGCACCACCATTTTCAGGCATTTGATGATCCACAGGTCGCTCTTCAGGAGGGTTGCCCGAAGAAGTTTGAGGGGCGGGAGGATAGTTGGGCGTGGCTCTGCGGTTATTTTCAGGAGCCCGATTATGTGGTATTTTTTTTATATTAAGTTGAAAATTATTACACGTTTCTTACTAATGTTTATTTATTTTTTTTATATTTCATTTCAATTTCAACTAATACGTTTATTTTTTGTATAACAGAAAAAGGCGAAAGCAAATAAGGGCAATAGGGACAAGAAGACTATTCTCCACAATTCAAGTTCCAGGCCCTTCTTATATCGGATGAAGGAGCGGCGACGGGTAATAATAAAGTCGTTTATATTCAATTTTTAATATGTCATTAATATTAATTAATTTTTTTTCATACTAACATTTTTCTTCTCTTGTTCAGTTCGGAGGGGGGTTTCCGAATTCCCGAGATCGATGTCTTTGGCGACGTTTATGTTCGACCTGGGAATGAGTTGGACGAGTCCCTTCATGTAAGTATTCTTTAATTTTAATTATTATCTTACGCATTCAAGTTTCATGGTTATTATATGAATGTTTTAATTAATATTTTATGTTATGTTAAACAGGCGACGATGATGGAGAAGAGCCATTTGGTTTTTTAGGAGTCCGCCTCCCAACTTCCTCCCGGATACTCCGCTCGAGTTTGTGGATCCTCCATAGGATGCGGGGTTTCAGATCCTGATGGAGACCTTGGATCAAACTCTCGGGAGGAGGCCATGGACATATTGTCAAGGGATGGGGAATGCCCGGCAGCGAGAACCTAGAGCCCCTTCATCGTCTAAGTCAAATAGTCAGGTGATTGCTTTGATAGTAAAGGTGGCCGAGCTTAAGACCCAACTCGCCTCGTATAGTACCCAGATGTCATAGCTTCTAGAGTCCCTCGCTCGATCTGGCATTCCAATCCCACATTTTGGTCCCTTGTCGACCTCCGAGCCCCTCCAACCCGAGCATGGCCACCACACCTCTGCCCTTGTAGACAATGTCCAGACCTTCGAGCCGCATTTGCAGCTGACCACTTAGATTTTGGAACATTTTTTGATTTGTTTTTTTACTTTCTTAATTACATTTTAAACATTTCTCTTGTACTATATACATTTATATTATTTTTTAAATATTTTTTTTTCTCTTCATTACATTTTTTTTAATTGCAATTTCATTTTATTACCAAAAAAAAAACCAAATTTATTTATTTTTACAAAATAAAAAAAGGTAAAATTAAAATTAAATAAAATATATTTTATTTTTGTGCGATGAAAGTCTTCGTCTTGTGAAAAATTCTTTGATATCAACCTAATATCAGCACTCAAATCCCAATCTCTCAATTTCACCACATTTATGTTTTGAAATTAGGCAAGATCTGGCAGGAAAGATTCAATGAACCCTCATGCAACTAATTTTGGCACTTGTTTTTCAACCAAATTGTTTCTATTAGATACTAACCGCCCAACACAAAATGATTCCTTCTAAGAAGGCTAAAATCATTTTCTGATAATTAAAAGTGTTTCTGACAATGTTTGACAAAAAAATTAATACTTTTGGGTCCATAAAAGCGCTTTTTTCAGGTACTTCAAAATTGATTCCAAATGTTTTCCATAAAACACTTTGATTTTTCACATATAAAAAAATTTAACTTCTAATAGAAGAACTACTAAAACAAATCTGTGCTTTTACTTGTGGGATGGTCCAAATAATCTTTAAGAATGCAGCCAAATAAGAAAGTACTGAAATGATCTTTAAAATGTTACGCTAAAATTGGAGATCAAAATTGTTGGTGCCAAGTACAAATAGGGCTCATCCCAAAAGAGCCCAAAGAATAAATGCCATTACCTCTTGATGTAGTGCTTGGGCCCAAACGATCAACAGCTTGCACCACTTTTACCTTGTGCCTAGAAAGGGCCTAAAAGGTAACATAAAGCCGTCCAAACCCAACTAAAACCCACAAGGCCACAAGAAACTAACTTACCATAGTGGAGTAGTGTTTGGAATTCTATACGAGTGGTCAAGGGTTTGAATCCCCTTGGTCCTAGTTTTTGGAATTTAAAGCATTAAGGTGGTGTTGGTTCGGTTCAGTGGAATCGACGATATTGGAGGTTGTGAACCGTAAATCGAACTAAGTAGAGATGGCTCGATTCGGTTTAAGAACCAAAATTGAAATCTCAGAAAATAAGACCGAACTGATTGGTTCGGTTCAGCAGGTTTGCTGATTTGCATCGTTTTATTCAGTCAAAACCCCTACCTTACATCCTCGCTTCATATTATTTATTTACGGAACTACTCTAAATTAATCCAATATGCAGGGAGGGGGCTGAACTTAGGTGCAAGAAAGTGGGCTCACTATTCTCGCCAACTGGCCTCACTACATATGCATTTATTCACTCAACTCTAATACTCAACAATGGTGTTACACTGTTGCTGAAACATGAGCCTAGAGTGGCTTCAGCCTTCAAGTGTTCAAGTGCTACATACTTTTGTAGGCATGTGTTCTCTAGCCATCCGTATATTTTGTCGGCCAGGTAATTGCGATCAACTATAGTACAACACTGACATTTTGTGCAAAATCAAAATGAGGAAATCAGAAGAGTTTAAAAAGAAACCTTACCTGACTTGAGATGAGGTACCAGGAAATCGGAACCAAGGTAACAGAAGATGGGGAAGATAAATACAAACTTTAAATTTCATGAAGACAATATTCTTCAGGACTTGAATATGGAAAGCAAGCAGCACAAGTACCAACTCAATGAAGGTTTAATACCGGCGTTTTATTCAGTCATTTGGTATAAGGAAAACCTGCAAGAACTTTTTAATTATTTCCTCTTCCAAATGGTCCAGACATCACAAAATTGGCCTATACATGTTCCATTACCTCATACAAAACTCATTTTTGGTTCTACTCTAATGAATTTGTAGGGTCACAGTTCTTCTGATTCAGAAGCGTCTCGAAGTTGTGGGCTTTTTCAGTGAATCCAATGTCTGTGAATGCATTCAAAAGCCTCTTACAGGCAGAAACAACAGAATCTGTAGTGGTTGATTGCTTCCACTGATCAATAACTTCTCCCACTTCTTTTAGGTGCCCAAGCATTAGATATGAAGAAAGAATGCAAATATAGTTTCTACTTGTCATCTTTTGTCTCGTCATTATCAAGGATTTCCATATCTGATCGATTCTGTCTTTGTTTCCTAAACCAGCATGCAAAATAATGAGGAAGTCGTATGTAATCCATTCTCTTTGTGTGATTCCTTTCTCAGCTTCTACTAGAGAATTGGACTCTGAATTCACAAGATGCCCAACGCTAACATAGATGTTTGTCAGGTTAATGTATCTCTCCCAGTCTTCACCAAAACCAAGATCACATCTCATTTCATCTAAAATCTGTTGAACTTGATCAATTTTCAGAGTTGCAGCACATGAACTTATCCAGAGATTGTATGTGAAGATATCTGGCGCAACCTTCTGCCGTTTCAGTTCTTCAACAACAAAAGAAACCTTCTCCACTTGCCCCACTGACATGTACATAGTCATCATCTCGTTGTATGTAAGGGCACTAAGGGACAGTTTAGACTCCTTTATTTTCTCATAGAGGTCCTCAGCCTTTTCAGTCAATTTAGCCCCAGCATAAGAGTGGAGGAGAGCAGTATAGGTCTCAGTAGTTTTTGCGGTAAGAGGTAGACCTTCAAAGTAGCGTTCCGCAGAATCGATACCAAAAACTTTTGTCATCAAGACAATGCGGACTGCATAGTCAGAATCTGATACCTCATATTCACCATGGCTGACCATCCACTCGGATATCTGCATGCTTGTATAATTTACAAAACAGAATCCATTAAATATTTAGCAATTACATTCCCAACAGAGAACTGATAGAGACACATGAATATCAAATTTATTGTCTTCCTAAGGTTCGTCTTTTGGAACAAGAAACAAATAGTAGTTTGGTTATTAGCAATAACTTGTCCCTGTTTAAAACCACTAGTTAAGTCCTTAATTAGTGATAAAATTTCCAAACAAAACAATCATCAGAAAACTAGAGACAGTGAGAATGAAAAGAAAAGGCACACAGATCAGAGCAAATCTCTAATCTGGAGGGAGGGGGAGAAGGGAGTCCGCGTGCTGCAGAGCTTTAGACTACTTTAAGATCGAACTTATCCAAACGATTGAGCTTTGGCCAACCATTTACTCATAAAATCAGACTTTAAGTATTAAAAGTAAAACCCATTGCCCCAAGCCTCAAACCAGGGCCACAAACAAAACCCTTGTCACACCTCCCCATGTTTTTATATTGCCAATTAGTTTCCGATAACTTATGCATCCAGATTTTTTCAAACTTCCGGAAACTTCTGAAAGCATGTCACTTTCTTGAGGCCAAAAATGGTGTAACAATTATTTTCAAAAAAGATCAAAAGAGAAAGCATACCTAATCCTAGAGTAAGAAAGGCTAATTGTCTCATATGGATTGTCTAGAGAATAGTCTGTGAAGTAATCCTACATTTAACAATTTGGGATTGTGGAAATAAAAACCTGTATCACGAAACAAAATGAAAATTGACATCACCCAACAGCTTCACCTAGCCCGACCTACTAAAGTTTTATGTCAGGAAAAAAAAAATAAAAAAATCTTAGGCTTATGATATTTCCTTTCAACATTACCTAAATGTATGAGCCTATAAACGGGTGATTTTTTATCTGTTTTCCAACGCTCACCCTGTGACTTAACATAATGCTTAGATTAAGCCATTAACCTGACATCATTTTAAACCTTTTCTAAACCAACCATTTTCTAGAACAAAGGTAAATAGTTACAATCTATCATAAGTGATTCCGTTTATTTAATCAATAATTGGAATTGTTCAACAAAAACCCATTGGAATTGGTTTGCATATGAAAAGTATGCAAGTGCCCCATAGATTCCAAATAAACAGAACAATATTTCAGAGCCACAGCCTTTACAGTGCCAGAACAAATCCTACTTACGTTATTCATACCCAGAAAAAAAAAATAAAAATCTAAAGTTTCAAGATTTCGCCTTCCCATCGTCTCTAGGCAACCAAACAGATTAATATCAAACAGTGCAAAAAACATAAAATCAAAAGGAGAAAAATAGAGAAAAATAGAGAAAAAATTCCAACCTCGAGAGCGTGCTTGTAACGCTGAGACTTCCTAAGGTCCTTCGAGATATGGTGAAGCTCTGAAAGGGTAATTTGGTTGCCTTCACTGACCCAATTCTGAAGAACGTTGGTGACGCTTCGCTTGGGCAGCCTCACCCTGAAGATTCTGCTCTTGAGATCGTCATTTTCCTGAGAGTCTTGGACACATTCACTGCTCAGAGCACCTGAAGAGAACAATCTAGAAAGATTGGGTCGCAAAGTGTTGCTGACGACGCTGCTCGCACTGCATTTCCTAGGGTTTGCAACATAAGAAGTTCAGAGTTTGAAAATTTTGTGTAATTTGGCACTGAGAAATTAAGAAATCAACTGGGTTTGAGCTATGAGATTCAATAGCATTGAACTCATCTTGGGTTAGAGGTTTTGATTAAAACCCGAGATTTTGAAATTCAGAGTATCGGTTTTCCTTTCATTTTCTGCTCTTTCAAGGCAGCCAAAAGGAGAAATGGGCAAACAGATTGAAGAATTTGATTGTGCTTACCGTCTGAAAGTGAGGAAGAGTGACCGAGAAGCCATTGACGCTGCTTCGGTATCGGATTCGAGCTCACCCTTTTCGGGTTATCAGTCTATTTGATTTGGGGAGTGGGAATGCACCTGCAGCAGCATTTCGTCACCTGCTTACGGACAGTCTAACTCGAGAGTTTTTAAAAGTTTAAAAAAGGTCTTTGAACATGTGCTTAATCAAATATGGTTAGAGCTCATGTGCTCTCGGTTGGAATTCTCCACCTATAATTTAGATTAAATTAAAATAAAATAAAAGGGATATTTGTATAAATGTCTAAACTTATACATCAGTTTTAATTTGTTAAGGAAAAGAAAAATTTAAACAAAATGTCAAAGTTTTCAAAATTTATGATTTGTCATCTTGACTTTTACATCATCCAATTTTCCATCTATTTTGAAGGGTATTTTAGTCTTTTCAAGTAAGAGGGTTTACATAGCTTTATATTTAAATTATATAAAAAAGAGGGTTTACATATTGGAAAGACTAAAATACCCTTCAAAATGGATGGAAAATTGGATGATTTTAAAGTCCTGTGACAAATCATAGATTTTGAAAACTTAAGGTGACATTTTGCTTAAATTTTTCTTTAAGGTGACAAATTGAAATCCTTGTATAAGTTCCTTACATTTCTACAAAAATCCCAAAATAGAATATTACTTTTATAAAAAATAAAAGTTCTTTTTGTACCTATTTCGAAATGTTTAGGGCATGTTTGTTTACACTTTTGAAGGCTCGTTTTCATTTTCTAGAGTGGAAAATAACTGTAAATCATGTTCGGTGGGCTATTTAGGAAAACATGGAAAACGATTTGTGAGAAAGTTTTCAGTATTCACTCTTTAGGTTGAAAAACGCCAAAAAGACGTTTCATTCTTCCAAATTCTAATTTAGAAAACAGGGAAACATTATCTCTAGCAAAAATAGAAAAGCCTGCGAACTCTTTTCACTTTCTCTTTCCACATCGTCACTATTCTTTGGTGCAATGACAGATTTTACAAGGACTTGATCTTATCCTTTTGTCTTCTTAGATTTATACATGCAAATTGAGAACTTTCTCTCCCCCTCTCTCTCTATATTTCATTGCTCTGTTTTTGCCTCTCTAAAATCGTCTTCAACCTCACGATAGATATAGTATAGAAGATTGAGACCTAACAAAACTCACTACCAAATTAAGTGGTGCAAGTAGGATAACACTGTGCAACTTTGACAATGACAAATAAAGAGAGAGTGAAGAGAGACAGTGAAAAAAAGAGAGGGGAGGTGGGGTAGTACTCGTGGTGTGGAATCTGTGAGTTGGGAGAAAAAAAGTCGAGAAGGATGCTTCATCGTTTTGTTAATAAGAGAAGAAGATAATTTTTAATTTTTTTTACCATTGAAATTTTATTATATTTTTTTAATGGATGAGGTATTAAATAAAATGATTTTGAAAAATCACTCATATATTAGTTACATCATCATCCGTTATATTATTATCAAATTGTACTACCAGGACACGTTTTCACTGTTTTTGTTTTCTTGAAACCTTTTTGAATTCAGCTATCATTCTTGAATTTTGAAAATGCAAGTTCATTTTCTCGTTTTTATTTTTTGAAAACATTCTCTGAAAATGTTACAAAACGGGTCCTTAGATAATAAGAGAATGACACAAAAATCTTTGCAAAGGACTTGTACCTCAATTGATTAGAAGTATTTATCTTGACACATGAAGTTCTAGATTCGTTAATGACTAACCACGAGATAGCAAAATATAGCAACTCAAGTAAAAAATGCATCCCCAATGGTCTAAACCCCTAGTTGGACGGATGCAACATCCCCTAGTTGGAAGGATACAACAAAAGCCACACATTTAAGGGCATGTTTGGTACCCCTCACTATATTGGATTGGATTAAATAAGACTTGAAATCCCATGTTTGGTAAGAGGGGGATTAACTTACATGAGCTTAAATAGTCTAACAGTAAAATTTTTGCCTCACTCGCTCGTTCAATATAACGAGCTTGAAACAAGGCTCGCAAAATAGCGAGCTTGCTAAACAGACCAAGCGAGTCCGACGATAGCCAATTTCTTCTTCTTTTTCACCTAGAATTGTCACCACCATATCACCACAGAGTCGTCAAACCCAGTCACTCAAACAATCCACCACCAATTCAAACCCAGCCACTTGAATCAACCACCACCAATTCAAACCCACCCACTCGAATCAACCACTACCAATTCAAATCCAGTGGAACCAAAACCAAATTCAACCGCCACTATCAAGCCCAATTGAACCCTCTGAAAAATCACCAACCATCGACCATGGCTCAATGAAATCAGATGGAGATTTGTGACTTCAAAGGAGATGAACATCTGTGACTTCAAAGGGGAATAAGAGAGAGAAAATGATGAGGAGGCAGAGAAAGGTTGGGAGGGGGAGATAGAAAAGGTGAGAGAAGGAGAAGGATATCATTGTATCAATATTGAAGAAAAAAATAGAGAACCAGAGAGTGCAGCCACCACATACCCAAAAGTGGATCTGGCTTTCTTAAAACTTGGGGTGAGGAATGAAGAGAGTGAAAAGGTAGGAAGGAAGAAGAAAATAGAAAGGAAAGAACAGGAAGAAAGAAAGAAAAGAGAAGGAACGGCCTGGAAAGGAAGAAAGAATGGGAAAAAAAACAAAGGAGGCTTGGGAAGGAAGAAGGAAGGAGGAAGAAAGAAAAAAAGAAGAAACGGCCAAGAAGGAAAGGAAGAAGAAAAGTCAATGGAGAAAAAAGGAAGGAAGAAAGAAAAGGAGAAGAAAAAAAAAGAGATAAGATAGTTTAAGCTTGTTAAAAATATTAAAATTTATTTGTTTTCTTTTTATTTATTTTTAGATAAAAAACCATAATTAAAATCAAATATTACAATTTTATTAATTTTTTTATTAATTACATATTAAATATTAAAAAAATTATTTTTAGTCCGACGAGCACCAAACGTAGGTCAGGACTTAATCCAACTTAGTCCAATCCGAGCTAATCCAAGACAGTTCCAGGATTTAGTCCAGTTCATGATAGTCCGCGTACCAAACGACCCCTTAAGAAGATGGTTGCAGCCCATAAAACCCAAGCATGCCCCATGTACGCGATAAAGTATGTTGCAATGTATACTCCGGTCTGCTCTGCTAGTGACTCAATCGATTCATGATAACAAAACACATGAGATAACCCTTTAATCTTTTTGAGACTTCAATTGATGTGCCGTATAAGCTTCCTTCTCGATCTAACTATTACACATCCAAAACCAAATATTCTTGTGATCTTAAATTCAATACCAAATATCCAATTAGTAACCATGTGTCTACTTATAAATTGTCAAAGTCATATATATAAATCAATCATCTAATATATATATATATATATATATCCTAGTAAGTTGGAGGGCGTCATTGCAAACCCAAAATAGACTAAAGCTATGAAAGTAAAGTGTTTTGAACAAATATTCTACTTGGGAGATGGTTCCTTTACCCTTTATCTGAAGGATAAAAAATTGTTGGATGTAGGTGGATATTTACTGTGAAACATAAAACTGAAAATAATGTGGATAGGTAAAGCCGGGTTGTTAGCTTAAAGGCTACACTTAGACATATGATGGAGATTACCAAGATACATGTCATGTTGTGTCGGATTCAGCTGCACCAAAATGGGTTCAACTGCATCCTCAACTTGTGATACTCGCAAGTGCACGAGCCGTTGGTAGTTTAGCATATGTAAGTGCGAGGTCGATTCCACAGGGATTGGTGATTGAATGATCCAACTCAATTTTCCTACACAAAACAGAAATGGAGACAAGAGAAACAAAACAAGAAGAAAGAAAAGAACTAAGACAAGATGGTGAGGTTTTAGAATCCACCCTAATTGTTCTAATCATGTTATGCCAGCAAGTAAACAAATTGATTCACTCATGAAGATGCTCACAAATAAGTCCATGGTGTTTGGATCAAATTGCATTGAACATCACAAGGACCCCAAGCATGGTGTTTACATTAGGAGACCTAGAAACCAAATCACATAAGTTGCTAATTGATGGAATGAAGATGATACCCAAACCTTCCCAACAAGAGCATAACGCATAAAACCTTAGGTGATCAATCAAAGGATGCAAAACAGCTCCATTCAAACAGTGAAGAAGAATTCATGAATGAAATCAAACTTTATAAACTCAAACCATGATACAAGACTAGCAAGATGTTTATTACAACTAATAACAGAAAAACAAAGTAAGAAAACACAAGAAGAAAATAAAAGACAAAGGGAGGAGAAGAAGATAAGGACAGCATGCTAGAGATGGAAAAGAATCATCTCCATGGCTGCCAGGAGGCCAAAGCCTCCCAGCTGCTGCCTTCTCCCTTCTCTCCCTTTGTGACTCTCAACTTTCCCTCTCTTTGTGTACAATGGAAGTGTAAATTATGGAATGAAATTCTGCTTTTCTAAGCTCTCTAGAGACTCCCTATTTATAGGCACAAGGGTTAGGGGAATCAGATTATACAATTAAGTTCACCAACCACACAAATTTCACCTAACACACTTGCATTAGATAATCAGAAATGGTTGTTGCACTTCACCAACAAATCCCACCAGCAGCCATAGCTCATCAATATGTCAGCATGACCAAGCATCCATCAGCTCATCCTTATGTCAGCATGATGTGCAGCTTCAAGGGCTTACGAATTGGGCTTGGCTGAATCAAATGACAACTTTAAGATGTCCATTGTGAAGTTCAGAATGTCTCTGATCCAACCACACAAGTATTGGCCCAATCCAAGCTCGGATGAAGAAGATAACGCTGAAATGAACGTCTACCTCAGTCTCCAGTTTTTACACGTTTTTGCACCATATTGCTTCAAATGCTCTCATGATCTATTAGCCTACAAAACACACAAAGAGAGGCAAATAACTCAAAATTCTAAGAAACTAAGCAAAATGAGTAAGTAAATTGGGCATGTATATGTATGAAAATATGAGCTTAACACACCCCCAAACTTAGATTTTGCTAGTCCTCGAGCAAAACAAAAGAAAAACAAAGATAAAACAAAACAAGAAGTTAACTAGACCACTTTCGTAGGTAACTCGATTGCATTGAGCGTATGCAACAAGCCTTTAAACCTCTAGGCATCCCTAGTAGGAGGAGTTGTGTCTCCTGAGGGTTTAACAGATATCGATACCCACAAACGTTTTATTGACTCTAAAAAACAAAATGGTTAGAAAACTTAATAGATTTGTTAGTCCTTAAGCAAAACAAAAACAAAAACAAAAACAAAAACAAAGGCGTTAACCTTCCAACCGGACAAAAATGTTAAACTTCATAGACATGGCTCAACAAGGAACAAAACAAGCACTAAGGAAGTTCTAAACATTTTTCAAGTGCTACCACAATCTCACACAAATCATGCTCAAGGTGTGTGTGTGTGTGAAACAGCCATGAAGATACAACTCATGCTTCTCAAACAACGATATGAATTCCTGCAAGAATGAACACAAGTTTGCCAAGCTAAACCAAAATCAGTAGGACTTTACTCATAGATGTAATGATGTTATGGTAATGGTTAGACAAAGAATGGATATGAAAACACAAAGTCTAAGGAACAAAGTAGAGCATAATATGTAAACAAGATCATGGACGTTTGAAATGTAAGGCACAGAAATTGAAAAGCTCACAACACCAGATTTTGCAATTGAGTCACTTCACAATTTGATTTTGATGTTTACACACTTTGTATAATATTTAGCCCAATTTTGCGGCTCTTCACCCTAGATCACCTTGATTTCTCTTTATATCACCCTAGGGTCGTGACTACATTGGCCACACTTCTTTTCTCTTTTGAATTTTTTTTTAATAGCTCATTTATTGCCTTGAATACATTACAATCTGAAATACAATCATGCTCTACAAGTCCCCTAGATGGTAGGATGTTTAATGGATGATAAGGTGATAGAAAGAAATGGCTAAGTGTTTGGGCACAAAAGGGTTTACAATGGAATATGTATTGTAGGGGTTGATGGAGGAAAAAGAAAGAGGCTTAACAAAGATGGCCTAAATCATATCTTAGTTATAACTTAACATTCCAGTGAATCACACAAGCAAAAATGCATACAATTGGGTAAGACATGCAAGAGTTGTATAATCATGGCTAAAGTGCATAGAAAGCTCAAGCATAATTATGTGAGACTTAGCTAGCAAAAGAATAAGATTCAGACCTAACTCAATGCTTATCAAATTCCTAAGAGCCATATTAGAAGTTAGACTCAAGATTTATCGTTGGTGTGGGAAGGAAAACTGAAAATGACTCAAAGAAAAAGAAACAGAAAAAGAAAAACGTGAGGTTTCAAATTGCTGTTTTGCTCAATTTCAACATATAATCTGTTTTGACATTTAACTTTCAAACCACTTGGTCAAATTTAACGTGCTTTATGTCGTTGGATTCAGCATGAAAAAAATGAAGAACACAACGCGGACCAAACTTTCAAAACAGTAGCAGAAAATAAAAATTTTGTAGCAATGAAGAAGCCTACGTTTTCAGACACAAACACAAAAACTAAAAACTTTCCAGCACCCCAAAACTTAAATGAAGCATTGTCCTTAATGTTTGAATCCAGGTAAAGCATACAATGCACATGAAATCCAGGGTAAAGGAATGAAACGAAAAAAAAATAAAAGAAAGAGAGTTTAGAACTTCCCCTTGAAGACAATGAGAGGGAAATGCACATAGTATGGCAGCACATGTTCTTTTTTGAGTATTTGGGTCAGCTGCTCATCATGTTTCTCCCACATCAAGGAAAAGAAAACCCTAACAAAAACAAAGCAGAAAATGAGAAAAAAACTAAGCATGAGTAGCAATTATTATACAAATGAAAGAGATATGATTGGAATGCTCCCTTTGAAGTGATTAGCTGGAGAGTGGTTGGCCATAGCAGCTGGGAGGTCGACTTCTCCGCTGCTCCATACTCCAAGTTTCTATGGATTGGGTTGTCTCCTCTCTCTCTCTCTTTCTTATTGAGCTACTTCAGAAATGCTTAAAGAAAGATAAGGAAACTTGAAACAAAATTTCAGATTTGTTGGATTAGGAAACCATAACTTAAATGAAAATGATAAACTTGTTGGTTTTAAAACATTTTTAAGAAGTTGATTTGAACATTAAACATACAATTAATCAAATTAATCGCAGCGGAAGAATATGGTGGTTGTTTAAATTCAAAAACAAAACTTCTTCCAAGTATCTTAAGCCATGAACATTGATATGTTTTTCATAAATGAAAAAATCAAGAGAAAGGATAAGATCTAATTACCCTTGAAGCAATTATATGAACCAAGTTGTGTTCTGGTCTTCTCTTGATGATTTTCCTTTGTTGATCTCCTCTTGATCTTTCTCCTCCTTGTGAGCCACAAAAGTATATGGCCTCTAAGTCTCCACACCAATGGAACCTTGAGATGAGAAGAGGTATCTTGAAAATACAAGGATGCTAGTACAAGATTCTCAAGATTGGTTTCAATCTAAACCCCTTTGAAAGAAGATTGTGTTTCACTCTTGAAAACTCACAACTATCTCTCTTTGATCTCCCAAACCTCTTTGGTTGATGTTGGATTGTGTTTGTATGTAAAAATGAGCTTATGGAAACAATTCCCATACACATTTACTTAAGCATTTTCGGCCAAATCCCATTGGGCTTCCAAAATTGGGCCTTATGACACTTAAACTATAATATTTAGGTGTCTTAGGTCCATGGGCTTGATACCCAACCATTTGGGCTTCTCATTAACTATTATCGAGGCCCAAATACATTTTTACACGTAGTAAATTATCCACATCAAATCAATCAAATTGATTTCCTCATTCTCATTTGTATTACTCAAAGTTAACCATTTAAGGTGTGCGATCCATTAGGTTCTAATTTAGCAAGGCAGTGGGAAAACATTAGAACTCTTTCTAACCAACTGGAATTAAAACCCCTTTTTAATTCTTCCTTCATTTGGATCGATCACAATCAATCCTAGGACTTCCACAAGCCAATAGTGACATCTAGCAATATATCATGGCTACCCAAGCTAATTAGAATAGATGAAGAACCTATTCAGTTGGAATTGCAATGCAATACGGTCCTTCTCTTATACAATGTTTCCAATCATATTATTAGGGTACGGATTGATAATGTCAAACCCCTAATATGATTAACCTCATATGATTCAATAGAACATAATTAAAACCACTTTCTAAATCATGTTCAAGTACTTCGGCCGAAGATTCACTGAATCATATCTTGAAACATTCTCCTTTCCTTATCAAAGGTAGAGATTCCTTATTGTACATTCACATGCCTCCATGATGAATTAAGAGATCCCAATAACACATAAGGAAAATCTTTTACGACTTGCCTTTGTGAGCTATCAAAGATCAATAACGCATCACAAGACAACCATGATGCCTCAGGTCTAAGGACTAATTTGCATTATTGCAACTATGAGTTCTCGTTTGACATATAGATAAATACTCCATACGAGAACTGCGGTTGATTCGCGCTCAGTGTACTCATTCACTAATGAGCACCCACATACTTGTATTAGTGTCAACTACACAAATGGTTTGAGACCAACCATCCTCATTATTGAGCATACATAGTATGTGCCAATCTTGACGGTTTATCAATGCCCATGTGATAACCCTATGATTAGGAACATTTTGGGATACTACAGTTAGAGATTAAAGGTCTCCGAATCTAAACTTCTTTAGATTACTTTATCTCTTATTTAGTATACTCTGGACTTTTGTTTCTTTATGCGACATAAAAGATAACAAAATAATATTGCCCTTTATTTATCATATATGAAATGTATTCTAAGGAGATTACATCAAATGTATTGGCTCTTAGGGCACATTTCTAACAATCTCCCACTTGCACTAGAGCCATTTAGCCATGTATCTAATACCCATTTTCTCTGTATGTCTGTCCAGTTGTGACCGTGACATAGGCTTAGTGAGTGGATCTGCTACGTTGTCTGCGATGCAACCTTTAGGATGCACACATCACCATTCGAAATGAGTTCTCGAATCTTGTGGAATTTTCTTTCAATGTGTTTGGATCTCTGATGAGACCTTGGTTCTTTGGCTTGAGCTATCGCCCCATTATTGTCACAGGACAAAGGGACTGGTGACATTATGGTTGGAACCACATTTAGTTCGGTAATGAACTTTTTCATCCAAACAGCTTCCTTTGCCGCTTCTGAGGCAGCAATGTACTCAGCTTCAGTGGTGGAGTCAGCAGTAACACTTTGTTTACAGCTTCTCCAACTAACAACGCCTCCATTCAGAATGAAGACGTACCCAGATGTGGATTTACGATCATCAACATCAGATGCGAAATCCGAATCAGGAAACGCTTCCACTCGTAACTCTGATGTTCCTCCATAAATAAGGAACATATCCTTAGTCCTTCGTAAGTATTTAAGGATACACTTAACTGCTCCCCAATGATCTAATCCTGGGTTCGACTATATCTACTTGTTATACTAACAGCATAACTGACATCCGGTCTTGTACAAACCATGGCATACATGAGACTCCCTATTGCTGATGCATAAGGGACTTTACTCATCTGCTGTATCTCTTCAGGAGTTTTCGGACACATGTTCTTAGAAAGGTGAAGTCCATGTCTAACTGGAAGTAATCCTTTCTTAGATTGTTCCATATGAAATCTCCTTAGCACCTTATCTATATACAAGGATTGAGATAATCCAATTATTCTCTGAGATCTATCACGGTAAATCTTTATTCCAAGTATATAAGATGCCTCTCCTAAATCTTTCATTGAGAATGATTTAGTGAGCCACAGCTTCACTGAAGATAGCATTCCTATATCGTTTCCAATAATTAGTATGTCATCCACATACAACACTAGGAATACTACCGAACTCCCACTGACCTTTTTGTACACACATTGGTCATCCATGTTTTGCATGAAATCAAACGATTTGACAACTTCATCAAAGCGGATGTTCCAACTCCTAGAAGCTTGCTTCAACCCATAAATGGATTTATGAAGCTTGCATACCTTATGCTTATCAGCTGTAGAAATGAAGCCTTCAGGTTGATCCATGTATAGTTCTTCCTGAAGGTGGCCATTAAGAAAAGCCGTCTTCACATCCATTTGCCAAATTTCATAATCATGGTATGCAGCTATTGCAAGCAAAATCCAAATAGACTTTGTCATAGCGACAGGAGAGAAGGTTTCTTCATAGTCAATCCCTTCTCTTTGCTTGTAGCCCTTTGCTACTAGCCTTGCCTTGTAGGTTTCTATTTTTCCATCTGAGCCTATCTTCCTCTTAAAGATCCATTTATTTCCTATTGGTACAATACCAGGAGGCGGATCAACTAGAGTCCAGACTTGGTTGGTATACATAGAATCCATTTCGGATTTCATGGCTCCAAGCCATTTCTGTGAGTCAATGTCTACATTGCCTCATTGTAGTTCGAAGGGTCTTCAATATCCTTACAATCACTTAGGAGATTTAACTCTCCTTCGTTTTCATGAAGGAAACCATAATACCTCTCAGGCATTCTTCTAACCCTACTTGAACTACGCGGAGTTTGTGTCATATCAGTTTGTGGATCTGGGATTGCATTCAGTTCAGTGTTGATTTCTAGCTCTTTGGACAATTCCTTGAGTTCTATCTCATGTCCCCCTTTCCCATCAAGAGCGTATTCTCTTTCCAGGAAGGTAGCTGACCTTGCGACGAACACCTTTTGCTCGTCGATGTGATAGAAGTAATATCCCATAGTTTCCTTGGGATACCCGATAAATCTACACTTCACTGACCTTGCATCTAGTTTATCCACATCTTGTCTTCTGACATATGCTGGACAACCCCAAATCTTGATATAACCAAGACTTGGTTTCTTCCCAAACCACATTTCGTATGGAGTTTGTGGAACAGATTTGGAAGGCACTCTATTTAACAAATGAATTGCTGTTTCAAGTGCATATCCCCAAAAGGATATAGGTAAATCAGTATAGCTCATCATGGAACGAACCATATCCATTAAGGTTCGATTTCTCCTTTCAGAAACCCCATTATGTTGTGGAGTCCCTGGTGGAGTCCATTGTGATAAGATGCCATGTTCCTTGAGGTAATCAAGAAACTCTGTGCTTAAGTATTCACCTCCTCGATCGGATCTAAGGATTTTAATACTCTTGCCAATTTGGTTTTCAACTTCATTTCTGAATTCCTGAAACTTTTCAAAAGATTCAGATTTATGCTTCATTAAGTATAAATACCCGAACCGTGAATGATCATCAGTAAAGGTAATGAAGTATGAATAACCTCCCCTTGCGTTTGTAGACAAAGGTCCACAAACATCTGTGTGGATTAACCCCAACAACTCTGTAACTCTTTCTCCTTTTCCTGTAAAAGGAGACTTGGTCATTTTACCTTGTAGACAAGATTCACAAGTAGGCATAGGAGCAGGGTCTAAAGATCCAAGGCATCCATCTTTTGCCATCCGGTGAATCCTATCTTGGCCAATGTGTCCAAGTTTGAGGTGCCACAATTTAGTTGAGTTATCCACTTCTCTAGGCCTTTTAGGTCTAGGTGCATCTTTATCTATACAGTTAATACTACCATTCATTTCTAAATGAAAAAGACCATCAATCAAATTTGCATAAGCAATAATTCGATTATTATGTGAAATAGAACAAAGTAGTTTGTCAAACAAAACAACAAATCCGTCTCTTAAAAGCATAGAGACAGATATTAAGTTCTTTACACAACCAGAAATGAAATAACAATTATTCAAATTCAGGGTCTCCCCGGAAGGTAGATTGAGACGATAGGTGCCTACAGCTTTGGCAGCTACCTTAGTGCCATTACCCACAGTTAGCACCATTTCTCCTTTTCCGAGTCTTCTACTTCCTACTAGTCCCTGCAAACAATTGCAAATATGTTGACTAGCTCCTGAATCAACTATCCAGGTAGAAGTATTAACTGTAAAAACTGATTCAAGAACAAGAGTGTTACCTTCCGAAGGCTTGTTCTTTAAGCTTGCAAGGTAATCCTTGCAATTCCTCTTCCAATGTCCATCCTTTCCACAGTGAAAGCAAGTTCCTTTCGGTTCCTTGCCTTTCTTTGTTATTTTTCTTTCCTTGGGTTTTAGAAAACCTTTCTTCTTCTTTCCCTTATCCTTACCTTTCGGTTTGGATTTGGAAGAGGAGGAAGAACCCTTTTCAAACACCGCAACTGTCCCTTTCAACCCCTTATCCTTTGAGATATTCTTTTCAGCTACTATAGCCATATTGAGTAGCTCAGGTAAGGAACTTTCCATCTTTCCCATATTATAGTTCATAACAAATTGGGAAAAATCTGATGAGAGGGACGAAAGAAAAAAATCTTGTTGAACTTCAGCATTAAATGGACAATCCAATTTTTCCAATTTCTCAAGCAATGATATTATCTTGAGACCATGCTGATTAACCGGAGTCCCTCTTGTCATCTTGGTGTTGACAAGTTCACATATTGTATTGAATCGCAAGCTACGAGTAGCTTCACCATAAAGCTCTTTAAGGTGAAGCAATATGGAAGCACAATCATCCATATCTTCATGTTGTTTTAGTAGCTCATCATTCATGGATGCTAGTAAGTAACATTTACCTCTACTATCATCCTTAACATGCTTCTCATAAGCAGTTATTTCTTCCTCAGTAGCTTCTTCGTCAGGAAGAATATGTGGTGGGGCTTGTGTCAACACATAATCAATCTCATCCATTTTAAGGACAAGTTTCATTTTGCGAAGCCAACCCGGATAGTTCGTGCCATCAAGGATGTAATTGTTAAGTATCGATGAGATTGGGTTTTTAACGGCCATTTGAAAATTCTGCAACAACGTAAACAAATTTTAGTTTAGATTAATCTTCTACCAAAAACTTAGGGTCTTTAAGTCATGATGGTAGCTCCCACTATTTTTGGCAAATTTCATATCCCTCTTGAAATCCGAAGAGTTTCCGTTGAAACTCTTAGTGGGGATGGGAGTCTCAATTTCAAATAGTTTTCCTCAACCTAACAGTTTGTTGGATTGCTATCTTACTAATGAGAGGATACTCTTATCCAATCACATCATTCATGTGAATACCCATCACTATGGCCTCTAGAGAACTAGACCTCAACCTAACAGTTTGTTGGTTTCGTTCGTCTTAGTTAAGTTATTCCCACCATGCTTGTGGGTATAGGGTTTCAAGCATGACCTCAACCTAACGATTTGTTGGCCACACTCGTTATCTATCCGCACTACATCAAGTATGTGTAATAGGCTTCCCTTGGATGGTTACAAGTACTGGATGTTGCCTCACTGAGGTACAACAAAATGTAAATGTGCCACCCAATAAGAGACTACCACGGTGGAAGGCCACAAAATAGCATTCAAAATGCCATTTCGCTTATCAACTTAATATTGCTTTGAGGGTAGTTAATTTGGTCTCATTTTAATCCAATTTTAATCCTGTTAAAATTACCTATCTAATCTCATTAAATGGTTCCCAATGCAACATATTAGTAACACATAATACTCCCACTAAATATTTTAGAAACCATTTGCTTAAAATAGCGAGAATACATGGTGCTACTAATTGGTTAATTATTGTCATTACCGAACATTCCAATTGCATTGGGCTTATAGGATGATTATGGACTTTCTTGTTGATCCAACACGAGCCACCATGTTGGATCATGGTCTTGGAAGGTGATTCATTTTAATTACGCACGCATAAAAATAAATTAGGCATGAAAGCCATTTCAATATTACATAGCCAAATAAATTAGGCATGAAAGCCATTTCAATATTACATAGCCAATAAAAATGAATACATATCCAATAAGCGGCCAATCACATAGCTCAATTGTTTGGTCTAAGTCCATAACCATCCTTTAATTATTTAAACGCTTTAAACAATTAAACTAGCAATGTAAATACATACTCTTGGGTTGCATACATATGTGGGTTTAATTCAAGTAGTAACCATATTCAAAATAAATTTACCATGGAGTGAAAACGTTTTACTACAATAGCAAAAGTAATTGTGGAAATCTTTTGGACATAGTTACACTTATCTTATATAGTAATTAGGTCCAAAACTATTCAACAATTAATAATGGATCCAAAGTTGATCCACTAGGGTGTGGGGTTAAAGCATGCATTTGTATAATACAAAGTGGTGATCATGATTATTCCAACAAGGTGAATAATCATGAATGTGATTAGGTAGGCCAACCACACTCACCAAAGTAATCAAAATTAATTTTAGTGTGGTGGGTAAATAATTAGTGATGGGAATAATTTGAACAACTTTTGCATTTTATATCAAATCATCATAATTTAAATCTAGATAGCCCCACACACTCACCAAAGTAATCTTATTAATTTTAGTGTGGTGGGTAAATGTTTATTGAGTGGAAACATTTTGAAAAACTTTTAATTTTATAATAAAACACCATCATCATCTTTTGACCTATTTTGGTGGAAAATTCCACTAAACACAATCATCAAAATTAGCCACCTAACTTATGGATCAAAAAGATCCCATAACAAGAACATCAAGAACACCAAGAACATGCATATGAACTTATATGAATGTTCATGCTATTTCCGGAAAAATCCATATTCCATTTTAACCATCTCATGCTCTTAATATCATATATTTCATGAAGTTAAAATCATGGGGTTTTTAATGCAACTATGCTCTAATGTTCATACATACATATATGCATTCAAAGAGAGCATCAATCATCAAAACACAAATCCGGAAATTCAAAATCCCAAACAACCCTTTTCACTCCATTTGATTTACACTTAATCATATCAAAATAAATCAAGTATGACCATTATACTTTTAAATGAATTTATAACCCACATATGCATCTCTAAACCCTAGAAACATATCAAGTTCATGATCTATGGCTCTGATACCAATTGTTGGTTTTAAAACATTTTTAAGAAGTTGATTTGAACATTAAACATACAATTAATCAAATTAATCGCAGCGGAAGAATATGGTGGTTGTTTAAATTCAAAAACAAAACTTCTTCCAAGTATCTTAAGCCATGAACATTGATATGTTTTTCATAAATGAAAAAATCAAGAGAAAGGATAAGATCTAATTACCCTTGAAGCAATTATATGAACCAAGTTGTGTTCTGGTCTTCTCTTGATGATTTTCCTTTGTTGATCTCCTCTTGATCTTTCTCCTCCTTGTGAGCCACAAAAGTATATGGCCTCTAAGTCTCCACACCAATGGAACCTTGAGATGAGAAGAGGTATCTTGAAAATACAAGGATGCTAGTACAAGATTCTCAAGATTGGTTTCAATCTAAACCCCTTTGAAAGAAGATTGTGTTTCACTCTTGAAAACTCACAACTATCTCTCTTTGATCTCCCAAACCTCTTTGGTTGATGTTGGATTGTGTTTGTATGTAAAAATGAGCTTATGGAAACAATTCCCATACACATTTACTTAAGCATTTTCGGCCAAATCCCATTGGGCTTCCAAAATTGGGCCTTATGACACTTAAACCATAATATTTAGGTGTCTTAGGTCCATGGGCTTGATACCCAACCATTTGGGCTTCTCATTAACTATTATCGAGGCCCAAATACATTTTTACACGTAGTAAATTATCCACATCAAATCAATCAAATTGATTTCCTCATTCTCATTTGTATTACTCAAAGTTAACCATTTAAGGTGTGCGATCCATTAGGTTCTAATTTAGCAAGGCAGTGGGAAAACATTAGAACTCTTTCTAACCAACTGGAATTAAAACCCCTTTTTAATTCTTCCTTCATTTGGATCGATCACAATCAATCCTAGGACTTCCACAAGCCAATAGTGACATCTAGCAATATATCATGGCTACCCAAGCTAATTAGAATAGATGAAGAACCTATTCAGTTGGAATTGCAATGCAATACGGTCCTTCTCTTATACAATGTTTCCAATCATATTATTAGGGTACGGATTGATAATGTCAAACCCCTAATATGATTAACCTCATATGATTCAATAGAACATAATTAAAACCACTTTCTAAATCATGTTCAAGTACTTCGGCCGAAGATTCACTGAATCATATCTTGAAACATTCTCCTTTCCTTATCAAAGGTAGAGATTCCTTATTGTACATTCACATGCCTCCATGATGAATTAAGAGATCCCAATAACACATAAGGAAAATCTTTTACGACTTGCCTTTGTGAGCTATCAAAGATCAATAACGCATCACAAGACAACCATGATGCCTCAGGTCTAAGGACTAATTTGCATTATTGCAACTATGAGTTCTCGTTTGACATATAGATAAATACTCCATACGAGAACTGCGGTTGATCGCGCTAGTGTACTCATTCACTAATGAGCACCCACATACTTGTATTAGTGTCAACTACACAAATGGTTTGAGACCAACCATCCTCATTATTGAGCATACATAGTATGTGCCAATCTTGACGGTTTATCAATGCCCATGTGATAACCCTATGATTAGGAACATTTTGGGATACTACAGTTAGAGATTAAAGGTCTCCAAATCTAAACTTCTTTAGATTACTTTATCTCTTATTTAGTATACTCTGGACTTTTGTTTCTTTATGCGACATAAAAGATAACAAAATAATATTGCCCTTTATTTATCATATATGAAATGTATTCTAAGGAGATTACATCAAATGTATTGGCTCTTAGGGCACATTTCTAACAAAACTAAACTAAAACATCAAGATTAGGGATTCAACTTCACCACAAACATCTAATTCCATGCTTCAAAGTAACAAGCATCAAAGTAAATCAAACAAGCTTATGGAGTTCGTTCTTTCTCAAATATGATTATCCATTTGGTGTGTGGTTGTAAACAAGTATTCAGAACAAGTATTTAGCTATGGTGTTTAGTCTAAACACAAATTCCAAACCCATTAAGAACAAGAAGAATAATAAAGAACCAAGTAGAATTTAAACATGGTGTTTGTCTTCAATATCTACCCATCCATTCACTAATCAGTCCAAGAGTCATATGGTGTTTATGTAAACTTGAACAAGATATTTAATTAAGAACAAGTGAATGAAACCATAAACTAGAAATAATCAACATGCTACTTGAACCCTTTCTTTGGTGTTGTGTAAGCTGGGACTCAAACCCAGTTCTCTTGCTTGTCAGGCAATTGTCCTTGTCCGTTGGACTACAAACACAACTTATCAATTAACCTCATTAACTTTAAAACATGAAACTGTCTAGTTATAAAAAAGATAAAAATAAATGAAAAGTAGGAAAACCAAATAGAATCAAGCAATGTTACCGATCCCCGGCAACGGCGCCAAAAACTTGTTGTGTCGGATTCAGCTGCACCAAAATGGGTTCAACTGCATCCTCAACTTGTGATACTATCAAGTGCACGAGCCGTTGATAGTTTAGCATATGTAAGTGCGAGGTCGATTCCACAGGGATTGGTGATTGAATGATCCAACTCAGTTTTCGTACACAAAACAGAAATGGAGACAAGAGAAACAAAACAAGAAGAAAGAAAAGAACTAAGACAAGATGGTGAGGTTTTAGAATCCACCCTAATTGTTCTAATCATGTTATGCCAGCAAGTAAACAAATTGATTCACTCATGAAGATGCTCACAAATAAGTCCATGGTGTTTAGATCAAATTGCATTGAACATCACAAGGACCCCAAGCATGGTGTTTACATTAGGAGACCTAGAAACCAAATCACATAAGTTGCTAATTGATGTAATGAAGATGATACCCAAACCTTCCCAACAAGAGCATAACGCATAAAACCTTAGGTGATCAATCAAAGGATGCAAAACAGCTCCATTCAAACAGTGAAGAAGAATTCATGAATGAAATCAAACTTTATAAACTCAAACCATGATACAAGACTAGCAAGATGTTTATTACAACTAATAACAGAAAAACAAAGTAAGAAAACACAAGAAGAAAATAAAAGACAAAGGGAGGAGAAGAAGATAAGGACAGCATGCTAGAGATGGAAAAGAATCATCTCCATGGCTGCCATGAGGCCAAAGCCTCCCAGCTGCGCCTTCTCCCTTCTCTCCCTTTGTGACTCTCAACTTTCCCTCTCTTTGTGTACAATGGAAGTGTAAATTATGGAATGAAATTCTGCTTTTCTAAGCTCTCTAGAGACTCCCTATTTATAGGCACAAGGGTTAGGTGAATCAGATTATACAATTAAGTTCACCAACCACACAAATTTCACCTAACACACTTGCATTAGATAATCAGAAATGGTTGTTGCACTTCACCAACAAATCCCACCAGCAGCCATAGCTCATCAATATGTCAGCATGACCAAGCATCCATCCAGAAACCAATACCTCATGCCTAGCTCACCATGACCAAGCATCCATCAGCTCATCCTTATGTCAGCATGATGTGCAGCTTCAAGGGCTTACGAATTGGGCTTGGCTGAATCAAATGACAACTTTAAGATGTCCATTGTGAAGTTCAGAATGTCTCTGATCCAACCACACAAGTATTGGCCCAATCCAAGCTCGGATGAAGAAGATAACGCTGAAATGAACGTCTACCTCAGTCTCCAGTTTTTGCACGTTTTTGCACCATATTGCTTCAAATGCTCTCATGCTCTATTGGCCTACAAAACACACAAAGAGAGGCAAATAACTCAAAATTCTAAGAAACTAAGCAAAATGAGTAAGTAAATTGGGCATGTATATGTATGAAAATATGAGCTTAACATGTCACACCCCAATTTATTTACTTATTTATTGAGAGTGTGAGGTAAAAGAAAAATTAAAACTAAAAATTTAAATAACATGAAACATGAGAATTAAACATAAAACTTCTATTTAAACCAAAGTAATTTACACTGTAATTTTACAAGCAAAATTTCAGGAAAGAACAGACTCTTAACAAAACATCCAAAACTATCTGCAACTCATTCTTCTTGTTTCCTTGTCACAACTAAACTTCAGATTCAAAACCTGCAATAAATTCATTAAGGGGTAAGCATTACATGCTTAGTAGGGGCCCTATATGATTAGTGAGATTTTTAATGTACAATTTATGCAATGTATGAATGAACTGCAATTCTACCCAACTTTAATCTATATAATAAGGCAAGCATATCTGCATGTCCCATACCATGCATTTTACCACTGTGATTCCGAATGCCCCATTATATAAACTAACACCCATTTCAATCATCCCATAATTCCCCTTTTGCTAGTCATCTTGTCCATACCATTGATCTCCAAGCCCAAATCACCCAATCGACAATTATATCGCCGATTTCCTAATCTACTGTGCACACGGGCTTGCCTGAACTTGGTCCCTACAATGGTTAGACTCAACTACACAAAAGATTTTTCCCATTATCCTCTTTTCCATAATTTCTTTATCAACCCAAAAATTCCAACCACCACCGACAACATATGAACATGTCAATATTAATCAAATTATAATGATAATTGACAATCATGTAAACACCCAATATCAAGGATAATAATCAAACAATATTACCAAGCATAATGTAGTGTTCACAATATTTAATTAAATCAATTTTTGCAAAACCTCCCCAAGAAAGAACCCCTACCTCAATTCCAAAGCTATTGCGTAACTCCCAGTTGCAAGTTCAAAACACTTTGAGCTTTTCCAAAATCTCACCTCACTTCACTCTTTCTTTCTTCTATCTAGGATTTTTAGAAAACTAACACACTTGAAGTACCTATGATCAAAGAACTATTGAGTAGACCTATTTATAGTATGCTAGAGTCGGTTAGAAGAAGCTTAATGTTGTGCCACCTAATTAGTCTATAGGTTCCTAGACTCCCAAATAGCCTTTTGTGTTGGCTTGGTAGAGTGCTTAGTGAGCACTCTCCTATCAAGTTTATATATATAGGAATAACTATCATTCTTACACCTCAAGCTTTAATGGGTTTTGAGGACACCACAATGCAACACGTTAGTCTTCAACAATGTTAGTAAGCATAAATGTTTTTCTAACAGTTTTTGTAAAGTAAGTATATATATAATATTAATAAATAATGCTGAAATGAATAAAACCATGCAATAACATTTGATAGGCTATTAGTTAATAGCTATCTTTACGTAACTTACTATACAATTAATATATATATACACTATTAATTATATAGTTTTTGGAGATTAATAATTGTAAATATTTAATGTTATGAAATATTAAAAATATGGGGTTTCACAATACATTTGCTTCTCTTGCCTCTAGCTGCTAATTTAGAATGACCATTATTACATGCTAATACAATACATGTTCTTTTCGTCTATAGCTGCTAATTTAGACTGACCATTATTACATGTCAAGAATGTCTCTTCTTTCATGGAGACCTACAAGAGAGGTGTTTATGGATCTTCTTTCAAGGGTCCCTATTACTTCCAATCCAGATATGGTGTGCAAGAAATATGTATATATATGGGCTGAAGTAGTCGCCTCAAGCATGGTTCGGGAAGTTTACTACATCTATGAAGAAATTTGAATATACTCAAAGTAATTCACACCATACCTTGTTCTTGAAGTGTCCGAATGGCAAACTCACTACTTTGATCTTATATGTTGATGATATGGTGCATTACTCGTGATGATGATGAGATGAAAAAATTGCAAAAGTATCTTGCGAAGGAATGAAAGTGCTTCCTTGGGATTGAAGTTGCTAGATCAAAACATGACATTTCTTTGTCTCAACAAAAGTATGTTTTGGACAATTGATATGGACCTTCACATTAGCCACATGATTCATTTGAATAGTAACTTCACTTAAGTTCAATGAAATGATCTTGTGGCTAATATGAAGGTCCACATGAGAGGTCCATATATGACACCCTCACTATAGAATTTTTGGGAGTTCTCTTTATTTAATTGGGCTTTAATAGGGCTTGCACAATTCCTTATTTAAGTGGGATTCGGAGTTCTCTTTATAAAGGACCAATTTAACATCACCCAATTTTATCAAGTGTGTGTGCATCACAAGAGTTTTGCGTTTTTTGTCCTTCTTGCACATGATATGAAAGCTCTTGTAGACAACAGTTGTAGGTTATTTGTAATGCTATTTTTTTTCTATGACTTATGAATGACATTGGTATCGTTTAAATTATAAGGATATTTAGTTGTCATTGTTTTTTTACTAAATCTTTTAACCTTTCAAAATTACACCTCCCTTAAAAAATTGATGGGTCTGTCAGTGCCCAGATGTGAGTTTTCTGCATAAATATATATGTATGTGTTCATTCTCTTATGCCATTAACACATATCTGTTCTATTAGTTGATTTGATTAAATAGAAATTTATAATAAAATAATACATATGTTCTAGAAAGTTTGGTTTACAATCGTACATGTGACTAGATATGGGTGCTATGCGGTGCAGGTTATGTTCTGGTTGAAAAGTTACACCTTATTGACCTATTAATTTGAACTTTCTTTAAAATGAAGGACAAATTAGATGGTTCTTTTTTAATTTTTTCACTCAGAAATCAGATGGTTTCACAACATCCTAAATTGTTATTCAACTCTCTCTCCCTCTCCTATAGTTATGAAATTTTAGAGAGAGGAAGAGAGAGAAACTTCATTGCAAGATAGTATCGACCTAAGAGACTCTAGAATCTTTTTGATTTTGTTTCTATTGTATAGCAATAATATAATGTTGAGACATTCGAAACTCGACATCTTATACTCAACCCAACACAAGTTAGGCAAGTAGGTCTGAAACTTGTTTCTTTATCAACAACCAAAAAAGAAAAACTAGTTTAATTTGTCAGTTCTGTCAATGGGGTAAAATAGTTGAGGTTGATCTAAGTCAGGTTTGTACTTTTGACTTGGACTTTTAGTAAAAAATAGTTGTTTAAACAATCTAAAATATGAAAATAAAAAATAGTCGTTAACTTGTTACACCTAAATATAAATTGAGGTTAAAAATAGAATCCACGTCTTCTTGTTATTTGACAGATCTTTGGTAGGCTTGGTCAAGCTTGGAGACCTTATCAGATCACTCGCTCTCTAAATTAAATACCAATTTATTTATAGATTATTCGTTTCACGTGGAAAAACCTAGATTTCTTGCCTATAAATATGAAACATTATTTGCATAAGCCTTCCATCCCTACTTCAAACACTTCATTTAAACATCTCTCGTTCTCAAAACACTTCATTTTCAATCTCTCTTCCAATGGCACCTGCAGTAACTTCATTAACTTTGGCATCCAATGGTCATGAAACCGAAGTTGCAAGCATCAAAAGATTAGCTGGCTCAGCTGCTCTCAGTTCTGTACCTTCCGAGTACACTTATACCAAAAATCCTAATGAACAAGGAGATGCAAATGACCCCGAACACGCAATCCCCACCATTGATTTTGCTCTTCTCACCTCTGGTTCTCCTGATCAACGGGCAAAAGTGATCGAGGAGCTAGGAAGAGCTTGCGAGGAATGGGGCTTCTTCCAGGTATGTACTTCCTTTTGTGTCAATCACAGAGAAATGCTCTTTCGTGCCAAACTGTGAATATCAAGTTGATTTTGTTTGTTTTATATGCATTAATGTGTGTGATGAAAATGAAGCTAATCAAACATAAAATTAAAATGTATTCATGCTGGGTTTAATAGGTGACCAACCACGGTGTACCAGAGAGGTTGATGAAATCAATGATCGACGCGTGTCATAGATTTTTTGACCTACCGGAGGAGGAGAAGAAGGAGTTTCAAACAAAGAACCTGTTGGACCCAATTAGGTGCGGTACCAGTGCCAACGTCGCCATTGAAAAAGTTCGTCTATGGAGGGATTTCCTCAAGGTCATAGCCCACCCTGAATTCAACTCACTCTACAAACCTGCTGGATACAGTGAGGTTTCACTAGAGTACAGCAAAAGAACCCGAGAAGTAGCCACAGAAATATTGAAGGCAATATCAGAGAGCTTAGGGTTGGAGGCTGACTACATAGCAAAGGCCATGAACTGGGACCATGGCTTACAAATTCTGGCCGCGAATTACTACCCAGCGTGCCCACAGCCCGATAAAGCAATCGGTCTACCACCTCATACTGATCATGGACTGGTGACCCTCCTCATTCAGAATGAGATGGGTGGCCTTGAAGTCAAGCACAAAGACCAATGGGTGTTGGTGAATGCTGCTCCGGGAGCTTTTATTGTTAACATTGGTGACCAAATGCAGGTACCAAAATAACACCCAGCTTTTTTAAATCCAAAACCCATCTTATCTAAGAATTACAAAATCTAATAATTCTCTACTTATTTTCATATATTAATGGCACCGATTATTTATGTGTATGGTCAGATTTTGACAAACGACAAGTACAAGAGCATATGGCATAGGGCTGTTGTGAACAACAAAGCTACAAGGATATCCATAGCTGTGCCCCATGGACCCTCACTGGACACACCAGCTTTACCAATCCCAGAGTTGTTAGAGAGAGAAGGCCAAGCCCCAAAATACGTTGGGATGACATATGAGAAATTCATGGAGCTTCAAGCAAGCCCTGCTGCCCTCACGAAGCCTTGCTTAGATCACCTCCGAATCTAGGCTATCTCGACGACCCAATGAAGAGTTGTAGCTTCTTTTATTTCTGGTCTTCAAAAATATATATTGATTATGCGTTAAACTATATATTCATGCTCTGTGTTTTCAGATAGGCTTAGAAGTTATTTAAATATGCGTGAATTCATTGTGAAATTCTCAGCAAAGAGCAATTCATGTAATACAAAATTATCTATTATAATTTTTATATATAAGAAAATTATTTAATAGCATATGACTATATCTACCCTAAATAGGGATCTTGTTTTGGGGATTAATTAAGAAGATCAGAGAATGGAGAGAAGATGGAGAAGAAAAGGAGAATGCATGAAAAAGAACTTGAAAAGAAAAAAATATTTGAAATTACTTGTAGTTTTTGTTTTCAGTTTGTGTTGGCAGCTGTAATATTCTTTTTGGTAATGAATGAAATTCAGCTCTGCTGCAACGATTTGCAGAGTGAGTGTGCTTATTCCATTTTCAGCTTCTTGTTCAAGGTTTTCTCCTCACTCTTCTTTCATTAGCTCCCTCATTCAATCCAAAATATCAACAGTTCATTGCGTCGTGTATGTAGTTTGGCTCCAATCCCAGGCTTTCTGAAATTGCTCTTGTTATCTCCAATGCAACTTCTCGGCTTCTCTTGCTGAACTCCATTGACACCTCACTAAAGCAACTCGGTTTGTAAAGGGAGTAGAACTCAGGATGTACTCTCACCTTGAAGAAGTCCCTCCACAGAAGGAATTTGTCCAATGCCAGATTATAGCTGGTCCCATACTTGAACATCTCTAGCACATCGTCCCCCGATTTAAACTCCTGCTTCTCCTCGTCCGGCAGAATGAAAAATCCATGGCATGCATCAATCATCGCCTTCATCAGGCTCTCTGGCACTCCATGGTTAATGGCCTGCAATACATCACCATGGTTAATAAGTTTTTATTTAATTATTACACTGTTACTATAACTGTTATTTATATATGCATATCAACTTACTATGAAGAACCCCATTCTTGACAAATTTTAACTAGGTCATGGATGATTTTTGACCGTTTATCAGGAGACCCTGAAGTGAGAAGAGACATATCAACGATGGGAATTGCGAATTCGGGATCATTAGGATCTGCTACTTCATTGGGGTTTATGTTGAAGGCATATGCAGTAGGAACAGAGTTGAGGGCCGGTGATTCAGCAAGTGATTTGATGCTTGTTACTGTCGATGCCTCTATGGTTTGAGCAGCACCAACTGGAGACATTGCTTGAAATTTCAGACTAGTTGTGTGATAAAGACACTGAGAGTTTTAACTAAGAAAATGAGAAGATGATCGATCAGTAAGTACTAAGTAGAAGCTACTGAGTTGTTCTATAAGAAAGAAACCGTAGCTATTTTATAGCCACTTAGGGTAGAGGGCAGGTACGTATTTTTCACGTGGTAAAAAATACTTCCCTTTATTAAAAATGCATGGAGCCGTGCACAAAATATAATAAATAACATTCTAGCACAGGCTTGCTTCCTGTGCTTGATCTTAGAAATTATTTACAATTAAATTAATACACATGCACAGCATGTGGATTCCATCGTATATCGATATGCTAACTTAGCTTAAAATGTTTTTATTTTATTAAGAAAGTGCATGTGTCTAGTATTTGGAAATAAATAATGTTTGCAATGATATAGACATATGGCCGGTGGCCGGTACTAAGTTGTAAATCATGACTTGTTGGGGTTCATAGGTGACGTCTCAATGTTATTCTTGACTCGGCTAAACCAACAATTTTCAATTATAGGATCATGTATACTTTTATGTTCATAAGATGAAATTTTGAGTTTCATATAATTACGGTACTTCTCCGTGACACGAAATAATAATCAAGTTTTGCGGATTAGATTTGAATTTACAACCTACTTTAACAAGTGAAGATAAATATATACCACATCTTTCTCGGTTAAGATTTATCTTAACAACATAACATATTATCTTTTAAGCAAAAACTATTACTCTAAGCCATGTTAAGTCACTAACAATGTCATGGAATAATGATGGTCAAATTACTTTAGAATCATCTATTTAGAGCGATTCTAGTGGCCTCGGACAAGAGGGGGCCTAGACCCAAAAAGGGCTTCTAGCGGACAAATGCTGCCAGGGCTATTGGTGGGCTCCACAAGCCTGGGCTGGCCTTCAGGCAAAACCAGCCCTTGCTCTAACTTGACATCAATAACAAAAAAATATTAAAAAAAAAACTAAAAATTTCAGAATTTTTTTTAAATAAATACAAATTCCTCTCCTCATATGTCTTGTGAATAATGGTTGTCATGGCAATAGATGGAAACACTACAAGCCTTTTGTAAGGGCTGCCGCTATTTACGTGAATAGTAATAGCCCTTGTCTCCCCTTACCCTTTGTCATGGCAAATAAATTGAAGTGCTCTTAGTTTCATCAGGTGTGCTTGAAAGTCATGTCCAGGTAATAAACGAACATAAAATATATGGTGGGACTTCAATTGTCTGATTTTATACATTTGAAAGCCTGATCAACTTGTTGCCACATATCTTGAAATGTGGACGTTGCTCGCTCTGATTCTGAACAATGCAAAGACTTCTAGAGGAGCTACCTAGTCTGAGTCTCCTTCATGAGTCATGTACCTCTTCTCCATCCAGAAAGAAACAAACTTTGTCAGACCTCCAACATTAGAATATATGAGACAATGACAAAGCAAATCAACGCAATCGGACAAGAACATGGTAACTTTTTTTAAAAATTTATTTAAAATTCCTTGGATTCAAAGTAGATGGTAAGTTCCATGAGGTCATAGATTATATATAATGGATATGCAAGGAAGGTGACACCCCACCAAACGCAATCATGTGACTAACTAATAATTATTGATGTCTTTCTGTAAGAGTAATGCTGAATATTTTATGAGTGATACTCTTTCCTTCAATAGGATTATCAGGAAAAGAATGTATTCAACCACCAAATCAACAAAACAGACCAGTGATTGGTTATCTCTCATAACTTTGTTCCAACGTTGGAACATATATGGAAATTAATATATGCATTTCTTAAACGGCCACGAAGTGAGCTCGACCAGTTGGCACAAGCTCATGAGCTTAGTTCCCAAAGAAGAAAAAACTAATAAGAAGTATCTGCCATGCATGCTTACCGTTATGTCAAGTTTATTTTAAATAACTCCAACATATTCCCAAAATAACTCCAACATGTTCCTTGTTAGGTGATATGTGACGTAGCTAGGAATACTATTAGGGTTTACTGGTCAGGTGTTAGCCCTAGACTAGGAGAGTAGGATTTTCCTCTTGTTGTATTTAATGTTTGCTCAGTCTCAAGAAGAGGCAGGAATGAAAAAGCTGATGAAACCCGTCTTTCTGTCTTCCCTTTTCTTTCATATTAATAACTTTTAATAATAAAAACTCAAGGGTATTGGCAACCATTTTCCATACCTAGTCATACAAAACATAGGAAATCAATGATTTCCCGTTCCCAAGTTCCATTTCCATGAACCAAACACCCCCTAAATATAGATGCTTGGAATCTCCTAAATCATTCAAAACAAGAACAAAAGATTAAACTAGTCGAACACCCCCAAACAGGGACGGATCTACAGAGGAGCAAGGGTGGTCAAGTGACCCCTGCAACCTCTGAAATCTGCCATAGAAGGGGAGAAAATTGACCCCTGCAAGCTGTTTGATGAAAGTCCCCAAAGAACTTTGGTCTCTGCTTCTCCAGCGCGCAGCGCTGCTTGCGCACTAATAAGCAAGTTGCATGGAGTTGAAGAACATCGCAGACTCGCCGGATTGCAGTCGATTAGCTCCACTTGCTTCAGAGCTGCAGGAATCTCTGCCATTCTTATTGATGATGGGTTGAGGTTGGATAAAAAGCATGAGATAGATTGGCATAAGAATTTTGCATCTGTTGTTGGGAGAATTTTGAGAATTGAACATCTGGCTGAGGAGATTCTTAATGAAGTGAGTGAGACACCTTATGCATCCTTCATTTTTCTTTTTCTTGGATGAGTGTTTGATGCTTTCAGCTAGTTTTTTTAACTATTTTAATTTTTAATGTTTATCAGTTTATCAGGCAATTTTGTTGTTGGATTGTAATTATAAGTATTATAGATGATATCATCAGTTATTTTGATTGACTGAGCAACAAAGACATTAGTAATTATTTTTTCTTGCTACTTTCTGTTCCTTTTAGGAATTGCCCGTTGGATCTTCTTGGACATTGGATTTTTTCACCGAAATATTTGTTGGAAAGTTGAAGTCATATCCTTTTAGTTAGCTGTGGGATATTTATGTCACTTCGTCATCTACGGGTGTAAATCAACTTTCCAACAAGAAGTGATTATTGGCACTTGAAGATATATTTATGTCACTTTATCCTCAAGAATTTACTCCCCGGGACCTCTTGGCACTTGAAGATCAACTTGGGATTTATATTCATCATATGCGTACGAGAAGTGATTATTCTCAATTGAAAGGGATCGGTGGCCTTGCAAGAAAAATGGTGGAGAAAGGGTTGCATAGAACATTTAATTATGTCTATTTGCTTCTGACATTAGCCTTAACTTTACCGGTTGCGACTGCTTCGGTGGAGAGAGCATTTTCTGCTATGAATGTTGTCAAAGGTCCACTTCGCAACCGAATGGGAGATCAATGGTTGAGTGATAGCTTACTTGTTTATATTGAGAAAGATGTGTTTGTTAGTATTGATAATGAAACTATTATGGGACGTTTTCAGAATATGAAAACTCGTCGTGGACAATTGTAATGTGATTTTTTATATTAATTATGAATTATAAATTATTTTTTCATTTTTATGAGTTTATTTTTGTATAGAAAATTTTTACCCTTTTAGACATTGACCCCTGCAAGGAAAATTCCTGGATCCGTCCCTGCCCCCAAACAAGATGTAGCGTATCTTCACCTTCGCAGACACCACCAGATGCCAAATAAACTTCCAAAAATGTCAAAAATTAATAAAAATAACATTTAATTAATAAAAATTTATAAAAATGCATGTGTTGTGCGTGTATTGTGGATAACTGGGACAAAGGTGTTCTAGAAGGCTTTTAATTATGGCAGACACTTTTAAAAGATTATTTGACATCGTGTTAAAGTTGAGATACCTGCCTCCTCGAAGTAGCTATAAATAGGAACCACTTCTTTAATATACAACCACTCAACACACTCTCGCGTCCTTCCCAATTTACATATTGTAATAGTACGTATACTCATCATCATCTTCTGAGTTAAGTTTTAAGCGAAGGCTCCACTTGCTGCTGCACAAACCATGGACACATTGAAAGTAACAAGCATCAAATCACTTGCTGAATCCCCTGCCCTCAACTCAGTTCCTCCAGCATATGCCTTCAACATGAACCCCAACGAAGAAGCAGATCCAAACGATCCTGAATTCACAATTCCCATTGTTGATATGTCTCTTCTCACCTCGGGGTCTCCTGATCAACGGTCAAAAATCATTCATGACCTCGTAAAAATTTGTCAAGAATGGGGCTTCTTCATAGTAAGTTGATCTACATATTTACAACAGTTATATTAAAAACTTAATAATTGATTGACAACTTATTAACCATTGCGATGCATTAATTCCAGGCCATTAACCATGGAGTGCCAGAGAGCCTCATGAACTCGATGATTGACGCTTGCCATGGATTTTTCGCTCTTCCTGACAAGGAGAAGCAAGAGTTTAAATCGGGTAACGATGTGCTAGAGATGTTCAAGTATGGTACGAGCTATAATCCGGCCACGGATAAAGTCCTCCTATGGAGGGACTTCTTCATAGTGAGAGTACATCCAGAGTTCTACTCCCTCTACAAACCGAGTTGCTTCAGTGAGATGTCAATGGAGTTCAGCAAGAGAAGCCGAGAGGTTGCATTGGAGATAACAAGAGCAATTTCAGAAAGCCTGGGATTGGAGCCAAACTACATACACGACGCAATGAACATGGATAGTGGCTTGCAAATGCTGGCCGCCAACTACTACCCACCATGCCCTCAGCCAGAACATGCAATTGGTATACCACATCACACTGATCATGGCCTAGTCACTCTCCTCATCCAGAATGAGATGAATGGCCTCCAAGTTGAGCACAACGGGAAATGGCTCACTGTCGATGGCCCTACCAACTGTTTCTTTGTTAACCTTGCTGACCAGATGCAGGTAATTTTATTTTTATTTATCTCACATCAAACAACTCCAAGAAGAAGCAAAAGACTAGGCTAACCTCATTTGTCTTGCCACATCGGCATTCTCATGCTCCAAGGTAAGAGGGCAATGGGTGGACAAAATATATCTACTCTCCCCAACAAGGCAATATTGCATACTTCAAAGTGAAGAGGTATATTGGGTCTCACTTACTTTTTATAATAAAATATAATAATAAAGGTAAAAGATAAAAACAAATAATATAATAATAGTTTGTACACTTGCATTGTCCGGTCCCTTAGAGTGACCAACTTTTTTCATGAGACAAATGGGTAGGCAACATGTCAGATTTAAATTTAATAACTGATGTGGCAATTTGATATATTGTAAAACTTTTTTCCCAACCAAGATGTCAAACATACATATTATTTTATTATTTTTAAAGGTAAGTGGGCTCAGTATTTAAGAGTAAAATATTAAATAGGGTAAAAAACTGTACATGTATGAGGAGAGAATGAAGTGGGACCAATAATAATAAAAGAGAAAAAGACGTCTCAACATATGGGCGTCATTTTTTCCAGCAAAAGTGAAGGACGTCATGGTTGGAATGCTTAAAATGTCATTTTCTTCTGTTAAAACTTGCCACATTGGAATTGGCATTTCGGTTGGAGATGCTTAGCTCAACTTTGGTTGCCTATTCTTTTTCTTTATAAGATTGCTTTCTGCATTTGGAAACTTGAGTCATACGCATCAATCGCATGTTTGACGATTCAAGTTTGATTAAATTCATGCTTTTCAACAGATTCTTACTAACGGCAAATACAAGAGTGTGATGCATCGGGCCACCTTGAACAACAAAGCTACACGAATCTCTATCGCCATACCACATGGACCATCTGTGGATACAATAATTTCCCCAGCTCCAGAGTTAATGGAAAAAGAAGGAGAAGCTCCTAAATACCTTGCAATGAACTATAAGGATTATATACAACTTCAACGAAGTGGCAAGATCTACATGAAGCATACCTTTGATCACATACGAGCCTAAGCATTTTGCTTCAACAACACTTCAACTAAAATGAGAGCTGCAGCATCTTTTTTTTTTTTTTTTCTTTCAATAATCATGTCATCTTCGGTGTTTGTTTGTCGATCTGTTAGAGAGGAAGAGCTGGTGTCCTGTATTTTTATTGGGGTTTTCTTGCAGTTGGACTATGCTACAAAAATTAATGATTATTTATGCTTGATAATCCCTAGGACTTTTCACATAAAATTGTAGAAAGAAAAAAAAAAAAAACCCATTTGACTTTTCATTTTTTCAATAACTTCATTCAATAATCAGTCAAATACAAGAATTTCTTGCAAGCCAGATGTCATCTATGTGACCTTATTAAAACTTTGCCTTGAAAATCCCCAGTGGAGAAAATTTTGGTTCAGAAAAAAGAGTACCACGACATCTTAAAAACCTTTAAAAAAAGACTTTCTAGCTATTCTCCAAATCCTTTTCCAAGAATGGTGACAGCCAATTTGGAGCGATACATTCCAAAAAAACAGAAGGTTTGTGCTTTCAGACCAAATTGTGCCAAAGAATGAGCCACACAATTACCTTGCCGAGGTTGGTGAACCACTATGCCAATGTCCAATTGAGTTGCTAGAAGTTGAATATCATCCACCATATTCCTAATATTGTTCCATGTCTCCCCACCAGCTTTTAATAAATTGACCACCTCCTGGGAATCTGTAGCCAATATAAATCCATGCAAGCCTAATTACTATCATAGTTTTTTTCTTCTAAAAATCATAAAGCAAGTATAATAATGGTATTTCACACATCATTGAAATTAAAAAAATAATACAACTGGTTCTTTTTGGGGATTTTTTTTCCTTCTTCAATTTATAGGTTTTAGTGTTTATTTATAAAATCATTGCAAGAAATGTGGTTCATTATAAATTTCTCTAATTGCTAATCGATACCTTGGAACCCTTTTAGTTACACGCTATATATTATCCGTTTTGGTGCATAACTCGTTTATGAATATATATGAATTACAGCATTCATATGATCTTCACTAGAAGCATGCATGAACTCCTAGCGAAGATCACGCAACTAAGGTGCCAATTGGATATTGGTAAATTTTCACATGTGATCAAATTAACATCAAGTTGAATTGATCAAGAGAGAATCACGCACACTTTATGAAATGCACAATTTATATTTATCCAGTGAAAATAGAGTGAGGTAAATCAGCGGATTAGAGCCTTTGGTTACGAACCACAGAGTCGGACTTTCCAACACCATATAGGAAGATCATGATTGGGATAACGGACCAAAAATAACATATACTTGTTCTTTTAACATTTGAATAAATAGTTTAATTAAACAGAACCTTCCATGGACACACTTGAGTTTCCTCATCAGATCTAGATGCTAGATAAAGATTTGTTTTTTAATAGACGGTAATATTTTAATGATATTTCTACAAATTTCAGCTCACCAAGTATTAAGATTTGGTAAGAAAAATTTCAAATTTCATTTGGTTTTGGTGATCAGTTTTCTTGTATATTATTATACCACGATATCAGGATTTATATACCAGGTGGTTCACCAACATTCAATAAGAAATGACTAATACGCAGAAAATAGTCATGTTCTGACACAATTCAATGAAAATATTATTTAGGGCAAAATCAAGCAATTGAAGTCCAGCTCGGTCCTATTTTGAGTCCACATTCCTCCACTGCGCCCACAAAAAAACAATTCTCATAACATGCGCCCACAATTCTACCAAATTATAATGAATATTGTTGGGTTGAATTATGTAGTTTGGTAGGATTTATAATCGTAGTCAAGGATTTGATGGCCTGAAAACAATCTGGATTGGATTATATCTAATCCTTCTAGGACTAACACTACTACATTTAACCATTTGCGCGACAGCGAATAATTCGTCGCGCAAAGAAGAATTGAGTCGCGCAAGGTTAAGAGCGACAAATACAAGACCCGTCGCGCAAACTTCGTAAAGAAAGACTGTGCGCGACAAATAATTGTTTTAGTTCGCGACTGCGACAAAGAACAATATTAGTCGCGCAAAGAGAGCGACGGTTCAATTCGTCGCACAAACATTCGTCTCACAAAAATATTCGCAACGACAACTTAATCGTCGCAGAGAGTATTTTGCGCGACCATAAACATTCGTCTCAAAAATTTCATGCGACGACAACTCAATCGTCGCATATAGTTTTGCGTTACGAAAGGTTGTACTCGCACCAACCTTCGTGCGCCGAAATGGTTTCGTCTCTAGAAAATTTGCGCGATAAACAATATTCGTTGCCTTGTCTTTTTCGAGACGAAAATGACTCGTCGCGTAAAAATAAATATAGAGTTTTCAAATTTAATTTAAAGTTATGCTATTGTGTTAGCGCGACGAAAAGTACGTTCGTCGCGCAAAATTAAATATATTTTATTTAATTTTAATTTTACGTATTTTTTAAAATAAAATCTATTTTATTTAATTTTAATTGCATATGGTTTTCTTTTTGGCAATATATTTTATTTAGTTTTTTTTGTTTGTAATAGAATAAAATTGCAATAAAAAACCATAATAAAGAGGAAAAGATAATATAAATTTATATAATACAAGACAAAATGTTTAAAATGTAATTAAGAAAGTTAAAAACTAATTAAAAAATGTAGCAACATCTATGTTGTCGTCTTGCAAATGCGGCTCGGAAGTCCTGGGCATGATCGACAGGGGCAGAAGTGTGGTGGCCATGCTCTGGTTGAGGGGGCTCAGAAGTCGACGAGAAACCAAAATGTGACGGGAGTGGAATGCCGGACCGAGAGAGGGACTCTATAAGCTATGACATCTGGGTATTATACGAGGCCATTTGGCTAGCCATTTGGTTCTTAAGCTCGGCCACCTCAGCTTTCAAAGCAATCACTTCAGTTTCTGATTGGGACGATGGAGGAGCTCTAGGTTCCCGCCGTCCGGCATTCCCCATCCCTCGACAATATGACCCCGGCCTCCTCCCGAGACTCTGATCTAAGGTCTCCGTCAGGATCTGAAACCCCGCATCCGGTGGAGGATCCACAACATCGAGCGGAGTATCGGGAGGAAGCTGGAGGCGGACTCTTGAAGAACCAACTGGCTCTTCTCTATCATGGTCGTCTATTTAACATAACATAAAGTATGAATTAAAACACACATATTATGAACTTAAATGCGTAAAACAATAATTAAAATTAAAGAATACTTACATGAAGGGACTCCGCCAACTCATTCCTGGGTCTAACATAAACGTCGCCAAACCCGTCGATCTCCGGGAATTTGGACCCCCCCTTGATTGAACAAGAGAAGATAATTGTTAGTACAAAAGAAACAAATTCATATTAATGACATATTAGAATTTTTATAAAAAAGACGATTTAATTATTACCCGCCGCTGCGCCTCCATCCTATATGAGAAAGGCCTGGAACCGAATGATGGAGAAGAGTCTTCTTGTCCCTATTGCCCTTATTTGCTTTCGCCTTCTTCTGTTATACCAAAAATAAACGTATTAGTTAAAAATGAAATGCAATTAAAACAAAATAAATAAACATTAGTAAGAAACATATAATAAATTTCAACTTAATATTAAAAAAATTACCACATAATCAAGAGTCTTGAAAATGACCGCAGAGCCACGCCCAACTATCTTGGCACCCCTCAAGCTCCTTCGGGCAACCCTCCTGAAGAGCGACCTGCGGATCATCATATGCCATAAAATGGTGGTGCAGATCGCTCTTCCACTGCTTGTACCTCTCACCAAAGAGTCTGTTGACATACCCCAACGACTCATCAGGGAGGTTCTCTAAATTGTAGTTCGCCTGCAATACATTAATTATATTCATTAAGTATTAGAAATATATAAAATTTGAAAGCAAAACAATTAAAAAGCATACATACCGACAGCTCTCCGCGCACCACCGTCCGTATCTCGTCAGGTATGACCTTCCAAGATTTCCATTTCATCAGACAATGGGTCCGAACGACGTGACCAATGTCGTGGGCCAATGCGCTATGTTGGTCCGCCGTTGGTGCAGCTCGATGTCGCTCGTCGTATCCGATGTTGACACGAGTGTTGGTCAACCGGGTGAACTTCGCCGTCTTCAACTGGCGACAAGGTCCCCGGGTGTTCCTCTTCACTGCAAACACATATAACATTAACATTAAATATATAATCCTACCAAAATATTGGTCTGAAACAGCTGGAGTTGAAGGAAATCTTTACCTGGTGGTTGTGAATCTGACGCACCAGCAGCAGGGGGTGAAGTGGTGTCAATCATAAAGGGGGGGGGGGGGGGCGGGGCGATGACGCCGCCTGGCGCTGAACAGGTTGCCCCACTGATGACTCAGATGACACCGCCACATGGGAGACGTGAGGAGAAACCGGCATAACGTCCACCTGGGTGGGGCAGGCAGCCGGCGTCGAAGCCGGGGGAGGCAAAGGCTGTGCAGTCGTCATCGCCTTACGAGTTCTGATAAGCTCCGACATCTGCACGAAACAAACATTTATAATAAAAATAACCCCAACAACTAATCAAGAACAAATTCAATATTAAACATATTCATTCACCAAATACCAACAAATCAAATTGCAAAAACTCATGGAATCAATCCTTGATATACTAGAATAATTTCTACCTAAATAAAAAAGAAAAACACATCATTACATTATGTGAAGCAAACCGAAGAACCTCAATTCCAAACAAATTCATATTTACAAAATTAAATGGATAAATGCAATATGAACAATAAAACAAACCCAAGAACAACAATTCCAAAAAATTTCAGATTTACATAATTAGAAACCTACGGGATTTTGACATATACAATCGTTGTTTTGCTATCAAATAATACAATTTCAACACAATGCAGTCACCCTAACCAATACAATCAAATCTGAAATCAAGACGAGCACAAAACAAAAAGGAAACAGACTAAGCAATTTCAACACTGACAAAATCCTAACTTAAAATCTGAAATCAAATCTGAAACATAAAATCCTAACCAACCATCAGAACTAAGGAAACAGAAATCATAAACAGAAATTATAAAATTTAAAGAAAATCAGAAATAGACTAAGCAATTTCAACACTGACAACTAAGCAATTTCAACACTGACAAAATCCTAACATAAAATCTGAAATCAAATCTAAAACATAAAATCCTAACCAACCATCAAGAACTAAGGAAACAGAAATCACAAACATAAATTATAAAATTTAAAGAAAATCAGAAATGGATTAACAAAATTTAAAGAAAAATAAAACAGAAATTATACCAAAGAATGCGAGAGGCGCGTGAGACGAAGAAGGAGATGGCGACACAGACACGCAGAGGGAGCAAACCGTGGGATTTCACCAATGGGGGGTTCGGGTTGGGACAGAGAGGGAGAGAATTTGAGGTCAATGAGGGAAGTTTGGTTAGGGGGCTTTGACGGTGGGCTGGGTTGGAGAGAGAGAACGGCTGGGGGAAGTTTACGGTACGGTGGAGGCTGGGTTGGAGAGAGAGAACGGCTGGGGGAAGTCGACGGTGGGGGGGGGGGGGAGTTTGGGTAGGAAAGAGAGGGAGTGAATTTCAGGTCAGTGAGGGGGAAAGGGGTCGGGTTTGTGACGGCTGGATGGGCTGGGCTGGGCGTAGCCGGAGGTGGTGGTCTGTACCTTTGAGAGAGAACGGCTGGAGGAGGGCTGAGAGGTTTCGCGGAGGAAGAGAAGAGAGAGAGAAACAGAGAGTCGCGCTGTCAAGCGAAAAAAATAGGACCTTGCGCGACGACAAAAGAAAACTCTGCGCGCGAAAGCAATAATTCAAACTTGCGCGACGAATATCAATAAGACGTTGCGCCAATAATTTTTAATACCAGGGAAATGAACCGCCAAAATTTTGCACTTGCGCGACGAAAAGAGGTACCGTCGCGCAAATCCTGAACCCTAAACCCTTAACCCTAAACCCTGAACCCTAAACCAAAATCCAGAAAATAATAACATTGCACGATGAAACTATTCGTCTGTCAATAGTTTTCGGACCCCGTAACACGTTGTCGTCGCGCAAAGGATTCTTGCGCGACGAAAAGTTGCGTCTCGCAAACATTTTCATTTATGACCGTTGAATATTTTGTCCCATTTCTAGATCTCTGAATATTTATTATTTGCGATTTTTGGGGTATACGATCTCACAGTATATACAAACACATTTAACGGTTGGATTGTTGAAACGAGTTTCGTATAATGTCTATGCCATCACAACAATATATTATAACATTTAAGAGTTTATACATACTTTTGTTATATATAGCTTAAGATTTTATGGTATCCACTAGTGTAAATCATTTCAATTGAAGATCAAATTCAATCATTGTATGTATATAGGGTCAATGAGTGTAGTTGTAAAAAATTATAAAAATCAAAATTAAAATAACCGTTAAATTGTGATTTTTCATTTATAATCGTTGAAAATTTTTGTACGTTACATGATCTCTGAATGTTTGTTTGTTGCGATTTTTGGGATATACGATCTCCCAGTATATACAAACACGTTTGATGGTTGGATCGTTGAAACTAGTTTTGTAGAGTTGAATGAACACTTTTTAGTTTCAAAACATATGGAGGTTGATAACCCTACAAAAAGATTCGTACGGAACGGAAATTGATAACCCTGAAATTTATTCGTATGGAGGTTGATAACCCTACAAAAAGATTCTCCTCTACCATTTCCATAATTGGTAGGGTATGAATGATGATCTTCACTAAAATCAATGAAAAACATATGATTTAGATGGCAAAATTAAAATTAGGGCTTAGGATTAATGGTTTTAAATATCGTACCTTGCGCGACGAATAGTGTTCGTCCCGCAATATAAACACGCGACGACTTTGGGAATATCGTCGCGCAAGAGTCACTCCGAATGGGATTTTTACTCTGCGCGACGAAAACATAGGTCACGCAAACTATTCTTAAGCGACGAAATATGGTTTCGTCGCGCAAAAGTCACTCGAATATTCATGGTTATAGATATTTTCCAATATGCGCGACGACAATCTGCGTCACGCAAAATCTTCTGGACGACGAAACATTCTTTTCGTCGTGCAAGGATCCATCCGAATGGGATTTTTCCTTTGCGCGACGAAAACATAGGTCACGCAAACTATTCTTAAGCGACGAAATATGGTTTCGTCGCGCAAAAGTCACTCGAATATTCATGGTTATGGATATTTTCCAATATGCGACACGACAATCTGCGTCACGCAAAATCTTCTGGACGACGAAACATTCTTTTCGTCGTGCAAGGATCCATCCGAATCTTCACACATATTTTCTACATTGCGCGACTAATCTATTCGTTGCGCAAAGATGGCGACCGGTATCAGAGACGTGACGACCGGTCGTTTTTCCAGATTGAAAATACGACATTGTGACCGGTCGGGTTAATGGCGACGACCGGTCGTTATTAAAATAATTTGTGCGACGAATATATTCGTCCCACAAAGTAATCTTGCGCGATGCGATCCATGTTTCGTCGCGCAAAAAGGTAATTGAATTTTTTTTTTCTTCAAAGATTCTCCTGATTATGCAATTTTTTGTTTTAGAGATTCTCTTGATGATGCCTAATCCATTGATATAACAAGTGTATCAATATATATTCAAACAAGGATACTTTGCCAAAATCTTTACACTAACATTATTAAATTACAAATAATTTCACATTACTATGTTTGTTAATCCTCTAAACTATAATAATCTTTGTTATCGGCGCTGTGATCACTTTGGGTCTCCCAATCCTCCTCCTCCTCCTCATCATCATCATCATCATCCTCCTCCTCCTCCTCCTCCTCAATAAGTACATCATCAGCGTTGTTCGGGTCCATGGTTGGATCGTATCGCGGAAGAAAACCGAGGTCAATTGTAATTGACTGAATCAGTATTTCTCTTGAAGACACTCCTTCAAGCTGAAAGGGTTCTTGTACGACATTTGTATCTAGAAGTGTTTCTGCATCATGTTCCATGGAAGATTCGAAACGTTGGTCAGCGACGTCGACGTCGTTGTCAGATGGGTCTTGTTCTGGTATAGCATACACATTCCTCTCTGATCCATCTGCCTGAACAACTTTCCACCCGCTCCCTGCTTTAGGGTCATCTAGATAGACAATCTGTTTTGCCATGTTTGCCAAAATGTAAGGGTCATCATCATACCAAGTTCTGTTGATGTTCAGAGATACTAACCCATGATCAATTTTAACGCTTCCCTGCCTATTTGGGTTCGTATCAAACCATTGACACTTAAACAAGATCACTTGGTATCGGTCTTTGTAAAGCAATTGCACGACAGTTGTGAGTTTGCCATAGAAATTAATGTCCGTACTTTCGCCTCCGCCGGAACAAGGACACCACTGTTTTGCGTACACAACTTGTCATCTCGTGCAGTCCCCAAAAACTTGACGCCGTTAACATTACAACCCGAGAACAATTCAACCTGAATTGGGCCGAATGCTAAGTTATATAACTCTTCACTGTAAGTGAGGGAATTCTCTGATTTCAACTTATTCACCTAATATTAATTAAAACATTCACATATTAGTTGGAGAAAATTAAATACTACAATATATATGTAAATTACAAAACACGTATAACTTACATATTCCAAAAACCATTTTGGAAACAATTCACGGTGTTTCTTCGAATACAAATGTGATGGATGTTCTCGCTTCATCATCTCTTCATGCTCATCTAAGTATGCTATTATCTCATCATAATTGTTCAATACGAACCAATGAGCTACCTCCATGTCATTTCTGGAAAACGACTCTCCTCGTCCAGGATCTCCAAAGGGTCGTGCGCTTTGGCCAAAAATAGAAAGTTGCTCATTTCTGACACCTCCGTCATTATTGCGCTGAGGTCGATTGAAAGCCGTGTCCACATCCTTTAAATACATTCCACAGAAAGTAAGCGCCTCATATTGAACCCAAGCCTCTACAATTGATTCTTCGGGCTTTGCTCTGTTGCGTACGCTTTTTTTCAGCTCTCCAAGAAGCCTGCCAAATTAAAACGAAAATATGCAAATTAGCAATTAGCAAGCATGAGATAAAGATGCATACATAAATGATGAGTATGCTATACCTTTCTATTGGATACATCCAGAGATAGTTGACTGGACCAGCAAGCAATGCCTCTTCTGGCAAGTGAACCATCACGTGAATCATACTCGTGAAGAAAGCCGGAGGGAATATCATCTCAAACTTGCATAAGACTTGGACAATGTCATGGCGCAATTGATCAATGTCTGTCTTTCGCAACGTTTTTGCCGTCAGTTGGGAAAAAAATCTGGACAACAATATGATTGGCTTAACTACATCTTCCGGCAATAGGTGTCGAATCCCCACAGGAAGTAGGCGTTGCATAAACACATGGCAGTCATGGCTCTTGAGTCCAGTAAATTTACCCCGTCAACATTCACGCAATGTGCGATATTAGAAGCATACCCGTCAGGAAACTTCACAGACGATACAAATTGCAGAAACTCTTTTTTGTCATTCGGTTTCATGGAAAAAAAATGCAAGATCCCTTATAACTTTATCACTGCCCCTTTTCAGCCATAAACCCTTTCGTATGCCCATTCTTTCCAAATCAAGACGAGCTTTTATCGTATCCTTTGTCTTCTCCTTGATATCTAGAATCGTTCCCATCAATGTGTCAAACACATTTTTCTCAACATGCATAACGTCGAGATTGTGCCTCAATTTTAGTTTCGACCAATATGGCAGCTCAAAAAACATAGACTTGTGCGTCCAGTTCATATGTGTAGCAGGTCTGGTCCTACTAACTGTTTTTCCGAACGGAGCAAAATCCAAACGGTTCAGCTGTTCCAAGATCTGATCATCGGACGATTCTCTAGGTCTTGCGCGACGCTCTTTGTTCCTGTCGAACTCTTTATCCTTTTCTCGCCACTCGTGGTCCCATGGCAACCATCTTCGATGCCCAAGGTAACACACTTTTCCAGCGTGCCAACCATAAGTCACATCTTCCTTGTATACAGGGCATGCCATATAGCCCTTTGTGCTCCACCCCGACACCATTGCATATGCGGGAAAATCATTCACAGTCCACATAACTGCCGCCCGCAAAGTGAACATCTTCCCAGTGGATTTATCGTATGTGCGCACACCGTTTGTCCACAAATCCTTCAGCTCATCAACCAACGGCTTTAAGTACACATCAATTTGTTGCGTAGATATCAGCTGCACCAAAATGGATTCAGCTGCATCCTCAACTTGTGATACTCGCAAGTGCACGAGCCGTTGGTAGTTTAGCATATGTAAGTGCGAGGTCGATTCCACAGGGATTGGTGATTGAATGATCCAATTCAGTTTCCTACACAAAACAGAAATGAAAACAAAAGAAGCAAAAAGGATTTGTACAACATTTGAGAAGTTGAGAATTTGGAAGAGAAGGTGTTTGGGAAGCTTTGAGGATTTTGGAAGAGAAAGGAAAGTGTTTGAGAAAGCTTGAGGATTTTGGAAGGGAATGTGTTTGAGAACTTTGAGAATTTGGAAGAGAGCGGTTGAGAACTTGGAGAATTTGAGAACTTAGGGAAGGAAGAGAAAGGTGTTTGTGAAGTGTTTGAGACATGGAGACTTTTAGAGAAGAAAGTAGAGAGATGTTTGAGAACTTTGTGGATTTTGGAAGAACATTTGTTTGAAAGCTTTAGAGAATTTGATGAAGGAAATGGGAGAAGTGTTTGGGAAGTGTTTGGAGAAGAGAGTGTTTGAAGAATTTAGAAGAAGAGAAAGGAAAAGTGTTTGAGATTTAGTACAAAGAAAATTTAGTAGAATGATCTTATTACAACAATTGAGAACTACAAAGGGAAACTAAGAGAATTTGAGGGAGAGAAGGGAAGGGAGCTCTAGAGAAGTGTTTGAGAGCTCCGCCCCTTGGGGTGTGATTACAAGCTTAGAGAACTTCCCTATTCATAGGCCTAAGGAAGTTGAAAAATCTGATTTATACAATTGAATTATCTAAACACACTAACTTCACCTAACACACTACACTTAATTCACCAACTTAACCTAACACACAATTGCATTTGAAAACAATTCCTCTTGTCTTTAGGCTTAATGTTGCACCCCCACTTCATCATCTTTTGGCTGCTGCAAAATTCCACTCAAAAATAGGTATTGAATATGCTTCACCAAACTTTCCCACAATCAACAACACTTCATCATGCATATGTCATGCATGACAATGCATTGCAGCCAGCTTGTGGGCTCGTTTTGGGCTTGTGGCTCCATTCTGAAAAATTTGGAAAAATATGGATCTTGAATCTCTTTGAATTATCTTTCCAAGCATATGTAGCCCAACTCAAGGAAAAATCGGGAAGGCCTTCAAATGTGATTTTTGGCCCAGTAACGCAAATGCTGCCGAATTTGACCTTAGGTTGCCAAAACATGTATAACTTTCTCTAGAAGACTCGGAATCATGAACCGTAAAATTCTACAGAAACTAGACTTCCGTAGCTTTCCAATGATGTATGGCTCATTATCTGGTTCTTCTTGAGCAAGTACAGTCCAATCCGTGAACTTGGTTGATCTGCAGACACCATTTTGAGGTAACTTGTCTCCAAAATGCAATTAGTGAGTCTCAAGCTTATTACACTGAAACAAACACAAAACTTATTAAAAGCACAAGTTTAACTCAAAAATATAACTAAATCATAAGTTAGAATGGTACAAAATGATATGTAAATATGCACCGATCACAATTGACCTGCCAGGATCCTTAGTTATAAAAACAGTCATCATCATGTACTCTTTTTTCATGCACTTCCAAGGCGGCAAATTATATGGGAATACGAAAATCGGCCAAGTGCTGTGGTGTTGGTTTAGAACCCCGTACGGATTGAATCCGTCTGTGGCAAGTCCCAATCTAACATTTTGAGGATCAGCAGCAAACTCGGGAAACGTTCGATCGAACTCTTTCCATGCCTTCCCATCTCAGGATGCCGTATCACTTCGTCGTCTACCCGTTTGTCCTTATGCCATCTCATGTCTGTAGTAGTATGCGTCGACATATAAAGTCGCTGCAATCTTGGTTTCAGGGCAAATAACGCATGACTTTTTGTGAAACCTTAGTCATTCTATTCTTGAGACGTCCTGTTTGAACCTTGACTCATTGCATATAGGACATGTATCCAATGTTTCATACTCTTTGTAGAATAACATGCAATTGTTTTTGCAAGCGTGGATTTTTTCATAACCCAATCCAAGACCACTCAACATCTTCTGCGCCTGCCCGTGGTCTTTCGGCAAACAATTGTCTGTTGGAAGCATTTTCTTGAAAACCCCCAAAAGTAATCGAAACACAGGTTCGACATACGATACTTTATTTTTCCGTGCATTAGCTCCACAATCGCCGTCAGAACGGAAAAGCTCTCGTACCCGGGTATAACTCTTGGTTGGCATTTCTTAGCTGATTTTCATACTGTTCGAACTCTGTCCTGTCCATTTGTGTAGGCACATCATCTTCACCTTTCTGATTGCTGCTGTTCGATGCAAATGGAAATGCATCATTTATAATATCCCTGACTTCTTCATTAGGATCCACAATGGGTTCAACATTGTCTACTCTTGTGGCCCCTGAAGACGAAGCAATGTCTAACTGTTCCCCGTGATGGTTCCAAGCAATGTATGTGTCAATCATTCCATTCCTCACTAAATGAAATCGAACATTTTCAATTGTGTCCCACAAAGTGTTGTTACAGCTCCTACAAGGACACCGAATTCTAGTTGCACCCGGGTTGTGTGTCCGTGCAAAGTCAATAAAATCCTCGATTCCATCCAAGTATTCGTTTGCGCACCTATTCGGATTCTGTATCCACCTCCTGCTCATCATTCCTGGAATCACAATGACAATACAACAATTATGTTGTATTCGTACAAAATCTTTCCTTATGCCTCCGGTAAGGGCCCTATCCCATTCGGAAATACATAGTCACGTCACGTAATTTACAGCTACATGAGATTAGATTTCGACGTGGATGAATTTCGCAGCATCTCGGTACAGTTCTTGAGGTGTACCGTAGATATAAAATACCTACGTACCACCCGAAGAACGTACCGAGATGACACCGAAATCTCCACAATCGAAATCTAATCCTGGAGCTGTAAACTACATGACACGACTATGCATTTCCAAACTGTCCAAAATATGAGACAATTCAAGAATTAATTGGACCGTAGTTGTGGTTTACCCACCCATGCGCGGTCCAACTAACCTGAACGGGAACTAATCTTTACAAAAAAAAATGTTCGAAGTTAATTTCAATTAACCTCGTACATTAACGTACATACATAATTTAACAAAACATATTATAAATATAAATTCATAAATCAATATAAACATAATGTAATAAATTTTTTATTTTAAATTATAAAATGACAAAAATACCTTATCAATTGCTCTCCACCAATCGCTAATCACATATAATATCCCTATAGACAACGAAATTAATAGTGTTAGTATAAATTTACATTAACACTTTTACACTAACGACAAAAAATACATACCGAACGAACTTAGCAATAGTAGAGGTAGTTCAACTCATATATGAAACGAAATTGAATACCTTTTTTGGCCCAAAACGGTTCAGAGAGAGAGGCAAGCTGCAAATTTTTTTTTTGCAGTTTGCCTCTACCATGGCTGGAACTGATAAAGTAGAAGACGTCTTTTTTTTGCGCGACGAACAATATGCGTCGCGCAAAATGGGAACATTTGCGCCACAGTAAATATTCGTCGTCGAAAGAATCTATGTTGTGGCGCAAAGAGAAAGATTTTTGAGCGACGAACAGATTCCTCGTCGCTATAAAATTTATTGTTGCGCATACTTTTTTCTCGTCGCGCAAATACCAGTCTGCCGACAACGACTATACGCGACGCTTAACTATTATCGTCTCGCAAAAAATTGTTGTCGCGCATACTTTTTTTATCGTCGCGCACACACAAGTGTACCAGACAATTACACACGCGCGACGACTAACTATAGTCGTCGTGCATAACGGTAGTCGCGCAAATTCTAAATTCGTCGCGACGACTTCATTTATTGTCGCAAGAGACCAAGGCGCCAAATTTTGAATAGTTGTCGCGCAACGTATTCGAGCCATATTTTCTTTATTTTCCCTCCACCTTTTGCGTGACAGATAATAATTTGGTCGCTCAAAGATCTCTTTTGCGACGCATATAGACGTCGCGCAAGAATTTGGTGCCAGAATATTTATTCGCGGTTTTTTCCCCCAGTTTCACGCGACGGTTGTATGTACTGCGCGCTAAGTCTTTTTGCGCGATGAATGTTTTTCGTCGCTCTATTTTGCGCTACGCATATGATTATTCGTCGCGCAATGATCTTATATGCGACGATTTTAATTTCGTCGCGCAAACTATCGTCGCGTAAAATAGTAAAATGTAGTAGTGTAAGCATAGTAGGATTATGTCTAATACAATATTTAAACCCATATAACAGCACATTTCAATTAATTAAATTCTTTAATTATGTGTAGTACCAAACACAGCATTGTACTCATGGGGAATCAAACCTAGCTAGGACCCTTAGTGCAGCAGAAAAAACTTGTATGAAATGGGGATAGTACTGTTTTGCTATCCTCAACCAATTACAAACTGTTATATGAAAAAAATTATCACGTATGGCATGCCATGATTAGTCGGGGATAGCAAAATAGTGCTATCCTTGTTTCACACAAGTATTTCTCCTAATGCAGAGGTAAATGCCCTTAAGCACTTGAGCATACAAGTCCCTAGCATGCCAAAAACATCATTAGATTATTGTTATCATTTCAAATCCAATTCAGCCCAATGTAATCTAATATTCAACCTCATAATCCAATCCAATTAAAGACCCCAAGCACAAATATATTGCAAAAATTAATTGTTCTATGATAATGTCAGCTCATCCTCATGAGACAATTAATAAAGCATCATCATTAGTCGGCAATAATCTTCCTAAATGACCCAAAGCATGGACAAAAGATTAAACTAGCTGAACACCCTGTGGGAAGATGAATTTTGGAAACCAATCAGAAAATAAAATGTGGAAAAAGGAATATTCTTTAGGTCAAATAATTGTGCTAATTAAATCCTATTTAATTAGTCAATTATCTTTATTTAAGGATTTTGATAAGAGGATTTGAGGACTTTAGATTTGAGGAATTAAATATGGGGAATTTGACTTAGGGTTTAAAGACAACCTATGATCGATTGCTCTAATACCATTCTAAAATATGAATAGGGTTTGAATACTTTATGTTAAGTTGTATTCTACTCCATAATGAGGTATATATAGGAGTTGACCGCATGCTTCTGAGTTGGCAAGGAGTGAGAGAATTGTAGGGGGTCCTGACATCGCAGTGGAAGTAAGATGTGATATAAGAATGTGAGGAATTTAATTTGAGGAATTTGATGTAGGAATTTAATTTGAGAGGTATGTGTATAAGATTTAAGGGTATTTATTTAAGGATTTTGATAAGAGCATTTGAGGACTTTAGATTTGAGGAATTAAATATGGGGAATTTGACTTAGGGTGACAGGACCCGCCCTCTAATTTCTCGAAATCCGAGACGAATCCTGTGGAATTCCCGACATCACCCGATGTCAGGCCTACTCACTGAAACTATATCCTCTTTTCCCAAAAAGGATTAAGGGCACGAGAGTTCCTACCGAAATTTCGGCAGTCTCCCTGATCGGTGCATATTTACATATCATTTTGTACCCTTCTAACTTATGATTTAGTTATGTTTTTGAGTTAAGCTTGTGTTTTTAATAAGTTTTGTGTTTGTTTCAGTGTAATAAGCTTGAGACTCACTAATTGCATTTTGGAGACAAGTTAGCTCAAAATGGTGTCTGCAGATCAACCAACTTCACGGATTGGACTACTTGTTCAAGAAGAACCAGATAATGAACCATACATCATTGGAAAGCTACGGAAGTCTATTTTCTGTAGAATTTTACGGTTCATGATTCCGAGTCTTCTAGAGAAAGTTATACATGTTTTGGCAACTTAAGGTCAAATTCGGCAGCATCTGCGTTACTGGGCCAAAAATCACATTTGAAGGCCTTTCCGATTTTTCCTTGAGTTGGGCTGCATATGTTTGGAAAGATAAGACAAAGAGCTTCAAGATCCATATTTTTCCAGAATTTTATGGATGGAGAAACAAGCCCAAAACGAGATCAAAAAAAGAATGCAATGCATTGTCATGCATGACATATGCATGAGGTGTTATTGATTGTGGGGAAGTTAGGTGAAGGATATTCAATTCCTATAATTGAGTGGAATTTTGCAGCAACCAAATGAATTGAAAGATGTTGAAGTGGATGATGCAACACTAAGCCTAAAGACAAGAGGAATTGTTTTCAAATGCAATTGTGTGTTAGGTTAGGTTGGTGAATTAAGTGTTGTGTGTTAGGTGAAGTTAGTGTGGTTAGTGAATTCAATTGTATATTCAGATTTTCATCTCCCCTAGGCCTATAAATAAGGAATTTCTCTAAGCTTGTAATTACACCCCCAAGGGGGGAGCTCTCAAACACTTCTCTAGAGCTCCCTTCCCTTCTCTCCCTCAAATTGAATTCACACAATATGTAAAATCCGTTCGGGGTTCAAACGTTATCCGAATTGAGTTCCGTAAATTCCTACGCGCTCGTGACAACCAGGAGATCATTTTAGGATAAAAATGTCTCTCTGCTACAGTGCCCACGCCGCACGCGCCGACAGCACGTGGGTGTCCAAAGCGATAACCACTCGCCGGAAAAACTTAACATCTTGACTCCAAACTCCTACTCTAGGTAATACACCTAATTTGGAGTCACTTTTGTTCTTGGGCTAAGGCCAAAAGGTGGCCGGAAGTGGCCGGAAATTCAAATTGAAAACCGGCCAGCTTTGAATCCAAAATCGAACTACCTATGTTAGAAATTGATGTAATCCTACCCAACCATCAGCTAGAGCATGAAAATCAGTCGACAAATCATACCTAATTTGTCCGATTTGGTGACCGGAGGAGGGAGTTCGAGAGGTTTGAAATTCGGAGAAAAACCACCCAAAAATCCGCGAATTTCCGGTGGCTGAAGCTGTCGACGGAGGCGGCGCATGTCGGAGGTGCGACGGTGAGGTCCGGCTCACATGTGGGCTCTTATCCCGTGGGCTAGGGTGGTCAGCTAGGTGGTTATGGAGGTGTGGCTGGGGCTGCAAAATAACAGGGAGGGGAGCTCGCACGGGAGGGAAGGAAGGAGGAAGAAGAAGAAGAAAAATATAAAACGCCGGTTACTGGAGCAGCTACAGTAACAATTTAAAAATATTCCATTTATGTCCCTTTTGTTTTCAGACTTTTTCTCCTTCGTTACAAATCGGAATTGGGCATGCCGCATGTCTACGAACTCGTATCGACGAGCTCTACGCAACGGTACAACCGGAAGTCCCAAATTCCTTCCCGAACTTAAAATGACCTTTTTGCCCCTTTTTGTATTAAATAATATTTTAAATTTTTAAAAGAAACTTAATTAATTCAAATAATTTTATTTTATTGTTTACTCCAATTTATTTTCTCTTAATTTAATTCTTTTACTTCTTTTTAGGACCGGGATGTTACACTATTAACAAGTTGATAAATAAAACAGAAATATTTTTGCTCACCACTTTAACTCAAAGTGTATCCTCATCATCATTCTTAATAGTTGATACATGTTCATATGCATAACTATGGTGAACTTTTTACTTTGTATTATGTAACCACGGTTATGCATATGGACACGTGTCAAGTGTTGAGAAAATGTGATGAGCATATACATTGGATAAAATTAGTGACCAAAAATGCTCTCTAAATAAACCATTGACAACCCAACCTGTTAAAAGAACAAAAAAGCCTAAACATTAATGATTTATGGTATGGACTAAATTAGTTCATCAGTTTGAAAATAATCCTCTTCCATGATGCTCTCCTTGAAGAATTGTATTGTGAGTTGATAACCCTTCAATTTCAAAAAATATGGCATTGAATAATTGGGTCGGCAACGATACACAATCTTCTCTTATCCTAATTCAGTTTTGAAGTTGGGAGTTTCTATAATGTTGTATAAGGAATCTCCTCATTTTTAATAGGATTAGAGCACAAGTCTCTGCATTTAGAGTTTACGCATTTGTGCACATTTCGCTTAATCTTAGTCATCGTAATAATCTAACGATCTATAGCATGACACGTCAACTACTATCAATTTAGGTTTACTTTTAACATTCTAAAACTCCAACACTACTACAGAAATTGAAATAGACGACGGGAATCTACCGTCGTCTAGCATGTTTTAAAACCAACGTAAAATCGACCGCCATCTTTTAATGCATAAAACAACGACGAAAAATACCCGACGTTGTTAATATATTACACGTCACTACAAAAATAAACCGACGTCTAATTCATAAATAAATAGCTTAAAAAGACAACTTCGACTATATTAGATGACGGTTTTAATAAAACACAGACGTTTAAATAATGTTAAATGTCAAGAACAACTACAAAGCGGACGTAAGAATGATTATCAACGTCCGTAATTGAAAAAAAACCTACGTGTAAAATATAGAAACCGTCGTAGTTAACATATACTACGGAAAATAAACGACGTGGTTAATATATTATATGTCATAGAAAAAATAAAACCGACGTCTAATATGTAAATAAATAGGTTAAAAAGACAACTTCGACTATATTAGACGACGGTTGTAATTAACACAGATGTTTAAATAATGTTAAATGTCGAGACCAACTACAAAACCGACGTAAAAAGCATTATCAACGTCTGTAATAGAAATAAAATCGACGTATAAAAGATATAAACCGTGGTGGTTAATACATACTACGTTCACTAAATAAAAAAACTGACGTCTAAAATAAATAACATGATAAATTAGACGTCAATCTTGTCCAAAAAAGTGACGTTTGAAAGCTTTAACATGGCACATATTTACTTAGACCAACGTAAATAACCACGACCCTTTAGGTCACCATAGACGTTGAAAATGAGTTTGACGGCTTGAACAGAGAAATGAACGATGTGGATTAAATATTTTACGTCAGTTAATTAAAATATCTGTCATGTTTAATCTATTTACTACGGCCTAGGAGTCACATTGTAGGACGTGGTTAGTTATTTACAACGTCGGTTTGTATAGGCTTTGACGTGGTTGGCATTTTAAAAGTCTCTTTTGTGATCCACTTAGACGTGTGTATTCTCTAGACGTCATTGCTTTCATCCTAACCGTCGTTAAGATGTAAGGAGACGCCTTGAATTATGGATTTGACGTCGGTTATTGTAAAATAAAAGTCGTGGTTAGTGCTTTACTATGTCCCAAAAATCCAATTAATCGACGTTGTTATGTAACTTACTACGTCGGTGATTTGTTTATTTCATGACGTAACTAGTCTTTGTTAAGTCTCTTTTTTAACTGTTGTGTCGGATTCACTGCACCAAAATAGATTCAGCTGCATCCTCAACTTGTGATACTCGCAAGTGCACGAGCCGTTTGGTAGTATAGCATATGTAAGTGCGAGGTCGATCCCACGAGGATTGGTGATTGAATGATCCAATTCACTTCCCTACAAAAAAACAGAAATGGAAAAGAAAATAAATAAAACAAGAAAAAGGACATAACTCAAGCAAATAAGTTCCCAAGTTCAATTAGATTAACGGATTGATTCTAGCTAAAGTATGATTAGGCCATGGTGTCTGGTTCTAACCTTGTGTTCCTAATTCCCTAATTTGATCATTTGTTGTCTAACCTAAAACTAAGCATTAGGAACCCATTAAGCATAGAAGAACAATTTAAACAACCAAGCATGTATCTAATCCCTGTTGTTGAATGTCCATACATACTCTTCCTATTCATAGTTCAATTCGAATTAAAGCATGGTGTCTACTCTTAATTCAAACCAAGATAGCTAACATGCAAACCTAAATGGTGATCAATCATTCAAACTAGCATATTAACTTATAAGCATAATGAATAAGAACAAAAACCATAATTGAAACTTGGAAACTAACTAAACTTGAATACTTAAGAAAGAATGTACATTACAAATAAAATTAAAGAAGAACTTGAAAACTTGAAGAAAAATTCAGTAAACTCATTCTACTACAACAATTAACAACTTGAAAGGAAACTAAGAGAATTTGAGGGAGAGAAGGGAAGGGAGCTCTAGAGAAGTGTTTGAGAGCTCCCCCCCTTGGGGTGGATTACAAGCTTAGAGAACTTCTCTATTTATAGGCCTAGGGGAAGTGAAAATCTGAATTCAATAAGACTAATGCATACAACACTTGTTTTATAAAATCTGAAATGGTTGAAGCACTTGTATTAGAAAATCTTCAATGGTTGATGCACTTGTATTAGAAAATCAGAAATGGTTGCTCCACTTCTCCACTAACTCCCACTAGCAGCCCTAGCTCATCCTCATGTCAGCATGACCAAGCTTCCAACCAGAAATGATAGCTCATGCCTAGCTCACCATGACCAAGCATCCAACCAGCACATGCTGAGGTCAGCATGACCATCAACTTCAAGGGCTTACAACTTGGGCTTCTCTTAATCAAATTAGGACTTGAAGCACTCAAAATTGAAGTTCAGAATGTCTTCTTTCCAGCCATATATTATTTGGGCCAATCCAAGGTCGGAGGAAGAAGTTAAGGCCGAAACAAATTGCTAACTCATTTTCCGCGCTGATAAGATCCATCCTGAGCATGGTTCTGTGTTTGCTAGGTAACGGACTCCAGATTTATCCAATGGGGCTGAATTTTGGATATGTTATAGTAAACACCCATTGGAACAACTTTCATGAAGAATGTGGCCTCATTCGAGCTATGTAGGTTGCTGAAACAAAGCTTGCAATATGACCTACGAAACTGGACTGGCAGGGGGCTGTAGCAAAAATGAGTTTGTCTTTAAGCTCTTCTTCCCTTCATCCAAATCAGGCCTTCGCATGCTTGGATTGCATCATTTCCTATCCAAAGCCATCATTATTACCTAAATCTCAATTAACTGAAAGATACACACAAAAAGGATTAAAAGCACAAGTTTAACTCAAAAACATAACCAAATCATAAGCTAGAAGGGTACAAAATGATATACAATTATGAACCGATCAAATACCCCCAAACCTAGATTTTGCTAGTCCTCGAGCAAAACAACACAAAACAGAGTTAAAAACAAAATAAGAAGTTAACTAAACCACTTCCGCAGGTAACTCGATTGCATTTAGCGTATGCAACAAGCCTTTAAACCTCTAGGCATCCCTAGGAGGAGGAGTTGTGTCTCCTGAGGGTTTAACAGATATTAATACCCACAAACGTTTTTCTAACTCTACAAAACAAAGTGGTTAGAAAACTTTACTAATTTTGTTAGTCTTTAAGCAAAATAAAACAAAAAACAAAAACAAAAATAATTGCAAAAATAAAAATAAAAATAAAAATAAAACTCAAAACAATCTTTCCGAACATTTTCTGAAGAGAAATGACTTATGCACATGACTCAAAAACTCAATTTAGACATTATTTACAAGGCGGAAAAGTTCAAAACATAATATGCTCAAAGTGTAGTAGTGTGATTGCCAAATGCAACAAATTCTCCAATCTTAGTTTTCACACAATTTCAAAAATCATACCAAGCACAAAAGCAACTTCAAATCTCACCAAAGTTGTCCTCTCACAAATGAATCACTCAGAAGAGGGCTATAATGCAACACTCAGTTATAAACATGAGATTAGAGTTAAACCATAAGGGACTTAACTCAAAATAGGAAGATGAAAAACTTGCATTAATATGATCTCAAGAAGGATGTCAAACACTTAAAAGTAGAAAAATGAATGCAATTCAACCATATGACATGTAAGATCAATTTAGGTCTTTAACATAGGTTGTAATGGGGCCAAGGGTGTAAGGTGAGTAAGAAATGAAAGGTATGGATAATACAAAGTCCAAGGAACTCGCAATGTAAGAGCATAAAACAATTGTTTACAAGACTTCGAATCATCACGATTAGATTTTTTTTCTTTTACATGATCAAAACTCCTTATACCTTCATTTACAATGATTCACACTCTTTCCTTTAATTGAACAAACACCAATTTATTTTGAAGGCCCAAAAATGAAATTTCATTCAACCACCACTTTTCTCTTTTCTTTCACCAATTGTGTGAATTTTTTTTTCCCTTTTTTTTTTTTTTTGAAATGTAACACCTCTTCCCAAACTTAGCATGAAAAACACATCCCAATTAAAGCTCATGAGTTCCTTAGAAAAGGTAAATATTTGTTTTTCGGGCTAAGGGGAGGAAATAAAATTGGTAAATGAAAGAAAAAGTTGAGTAATGGGGCCAAGGGTGTAAGGTGAGTAAGAAATGAAAGGTATGGATAATACAAAGCTCAAGGAACTCAAAAATGTAAGAGCATAAAATAATTATTTACAAGACTTCGAATCAGGATTATATATTTTCTTTACATGATCAAAACTCCTTATACCTTCATTTACAATGATTTAAACTCCTTTCCAAACACCAATGAAACCCAAAAATGAAATTTCAATCAACTACCATTTAATCAGAACTTTTCTCTTTTCTTTCACCAATTGTGTGAAGTTCTATAATTTTTTTTTTTTAAAATGTAATATCCCTTCCCAAACTTAGCATGAAAAACACATCCGAATTAGAGCTCATGAGTTCCTTGGAAAGGTAAATTCTTGTTTTTCGGGCTAAAGCTAGGAATTGCAATTGGTAAAATGAAAGAAAAAGTTTACATGTAGGCTCAAAATGGTTAACAATGGAAAATCATGCTTAAGCATGCATAAGGTTAGCTTGAAAGGCACAAACGATCCAAAGGTGGCCTTAATATAATTTCTTAAATGTCATGAAATCAAATTACAAAAGAATGAATGACTTTTAAGTGTTCAACCAAATCAATGAATAATGAGATCAAACAACAACTTTGATGACAAGAAAATAAGAGTATGTGTATAACACTCATGAAATGAAGCACAAGGCTCAAAAGCTCACATTATATGGTTATATAAGTCTAATTTATGATTCATACGATTCTTTAGATCATGCAAATCCTTTAATTGGAAAATTGTGAAACAAATGGCAAGTGCAAAGAAGGTTTCAAACATATCATGCTAGAACAATGCCAAATTATTATTATTATTATTTTAATTTTTTAATTTTTTTTTTAAACAATAAAAAGTTACAAAAAAATAAAAAATAAATAAAATTCAATTTTCATTTAAGTCATGCAACATTTATCACAATCTCATCATATGTGTTCGGAAAGTGACTCAAAATTTAAAAATAAATAAATAAATAAATAAATAAATAAATAAATAAATAAATTTACATGCTAAACTCCAATGCCCCCAAACCTAGAAATGAACATTGTCCTCAATGTTTAAAAATTAGGAACAAGCAATGTCATAACAAGAAATGAAAGGTACTATAGTAAATATAAAATCACAAAACACACAAGAATTAAAATACAAAAATAAAATAATTACAAAATAATAATTACAAAACAAACAAACAAATTAAAAAAAAAGAAATAGTAAAACACTCGAAACAAAAAGCCCTAAACAAACAGTCTTACGCAAATCAAAACCCAAACGATTGAAAACCCAACCCAAAAAAAGTTAACACACTTTGAAACCTAACAACGGTGAAAACCCGACCCGCAAAGAAATCCGAAGCCCACACGTTTGTTATTATTTTTATTTTTAAATTTTTTTAATTTAATGAAACGTGAAATGGGAGCGCAAAGGCGGGATAAGAAAGAGTGTGGTCCCTGCTACCTCGATTCCTAGGAAGTGACAGGCAAAAGGAGTGAGGGACGTGTCGGCGCGCAGAGGCTGCTTTCACATCCCCCAAGCTAGACTTATTGGCCTCTTGGGTGAAGCGGGACGACTTTTTCACTTTGAAGGTGGTGAAAGGTGAAAATGCAATTAAGGGGAGTTGGGAAACGGGTGCGGCGACATATAGAGATAAGCCGTAAGGGCCACACAAAACTCAGAACCGACGGCTAGGGTTTAGCAGACTAAGTCTATAAAAGGTAAAAAGAAAGGGTAAAAAAAAAACACACAAACTCAGAAACACACAAAATAGAAAAGAAGGAAAGAAGAAAAACGAGTGAGAAATCAAATGGCCTATTCCTACCCATTTTCGTTGGATCTCAACCTAGCTCCACCGACTCAGACACGAGGCCAAGCAGCGGCACCAGGATGGATGCCCTACTTTGCCTCCGCAAGGGGGCCTGTGAGGTAGCTGACTCATACTCCTGGACAACGATGTTGCCATTGGAGTGGGAAGAAATCTAGTGACTCCTAAAGATATACGTGTGTTCGGGACAAGGGATGACAATCGAGTCGCGAGTGATGCCATGGCACTGAGCGTGCAGAGTACAGCATGTGTCGCAAGTTTGGGACATCGCCTACTTGCGAAGTCCCATGAGGTAGAGGTGCTGAAAGGTCAGTTGGCGGCGGAGCGAAGTATGGTTGAAGAGTGTCAGACTGCTATAAAAAGCTTGAAAAGGGAGAGGTCAAGGATAGTGGAGGTGAATCGACACCAGCTAGAGGTATTGCGGGACGAGAATAAAAGCCTATCAAAAATGGTAGAGTTGTACTCTCGCGACATGCGAAAACAGCTGGAGGACCTAGACCGACCGGGTAAACGCAAGCAACCAGATCGCGAGAGTAGTTACGCTCAAGCTAAGATTGCGATCTTTGGGAGCTCAAGTGGTGAGCCCCAAGAGGCTGTGCAAGAAGCCGAGGAAGAGGACAGCCAGAGGGCCAAACTCAAAGCTCCAATGGTCGAGACAACGAGCACTGTCAAGAAATGATTTCTACCTGCATTATTGTTGTTTTTAAGTTATTTTATTTTTTTGGTTGTTTTTGTTTTTGTTATTTTGTTTTGGGAATAAAAGAGTGAATTTGCATAAGGAAAAAGAAAACGGAAAAGAAGCACACTTCCCAAACTTAAATCAAACGAAGACGACAAACGGAAATGGAAGCACAGTTCCCTAACTAAAATAAAATAAAGATGATAGGCGAAAGGGAAAAGCAGAAACACAAAGCTCTAGAAAATGAAAGTAACGGGCAAAAAAATTAAACACCAGAAAACACGGAAAAAAAGAAAAGTAAAGTGAAAGTAAAGGTGCTCCCCCTTGAAGCGATTAGGTCGAGCATGCCCGGAAATCCGAAATGGTGCTGGCTCTCTCTTATCAGCATATGTCTATTTAAACCACGCCACTGCAAGCGGATGATACCCAGCATTTCTTCCTGCAAACTCAAAGAAAAACATCAAAAAATTCATAAGCAAAACAAATGGCATCCTCATGCACTCACCTTGATGATCTCAACCTTGAACTGTCCCTTGCACCACCAAATGCCCAGAAAAGGGCTCCTCCAACCCCTGTCTTCCAAAACTCTTCATATCATCACGGCACGGCCTCAAACTTTGCTGAGGTAATACCAAACTTTGCTGAGGCAAGGACGAACAGGGCAGTGCTGCCTGGGAGGCATGATTGGAAGCAAAGTCACACCGGCAGATCATTGGCATATAGCACAGAGGTCAGACAAGGTGGCAGTGGACGAGTCCCAGTTAGACAGCGCTCCAAGCGGTCTCGGCCACAAATTTGGGCTTGCGCTTACTAGCAAGAACACGAGAGTGTGGAGCCCTGAGCGAGGAGGTGGCTTCCTTGAAAGCTCAGGTGGCGGACTCGGAGAAGCGGCTTCCTTGCCAATCAGGATGTGGAAGCTCTCCAGAAAAAGAATGAGGACCATGTAGAGCTGCTGCAGATTCTACAAGTGCGAGACAATAGAGGCAAGCCATGATGATGATGATGATGAAGATGAAGATGAAGAAGATGAAGAAGAAGATGATGATGATGATGATGAAGAAGAAGAAGTTTTTTATTGTTTTTGTTTTTATTTTGTTTTTGTTGTTTTTTTTTATGCAATGGTTGAAATAAAAATGTGTTTTAACACTCAGAAATAAACTAACCAAACAAACCACGTAAATAAAAACATAAACTAACTTAACAAAACAAAAACAAAAACAAATCAAAAACAAAGACTCAACAGAAAAGAAAACAAAGAAAAAAAAAAAACTTAATTTAAAAACACACGAATATACAAGCAACTCACGGATGACCAGTTAAGGGCCTCAGAAAAACACAGCCAGGGGATCCGGGGAAGGTTGGAGGGGTCACAATGGTCCCGCTTAAAACCCAAACTTCTTAGACACCGAAGGTGTCGCCTATAGAACTCCTAGACACTGTATTGACGAAGGTGCTCACTGGAGTTACCATAAGTTAGCTCATATGAAAAATAATTTTTTTTTTTTTTATAAAGATAAGAAACAAAAACAAATTAAGATAAAATGAAACAACAAACCATAAACGAAAATGAACTAAGTACTCTAAACAAATTCAAACAAACAACATAAATTGTTGTACTAAAAGAAACAAACCAATAAACCAAAGAAAAACACAAACAGCACTTTCTATCACCTATTTATCATCATTTGGACAGATTTGTTTCTCTGTTTTCCAGCTGCATCCAAAATAGATCCAGCTGCATCCTCAACTTGTGATACTCGCAAGTGCACGAGCCGTTTGGTAGTATAGCATATGTAAGTGCGAGGTCGATCCCACGAGGATTGGTGATTGAATGATCCAATTCACTTCCCTACAAAAAAACAGAAATGGAAAAGAAAATAAATAAAACAAGAAAAAGGACATAACTCAAGCAAATAAGTTCCCAAGTTCAATTAGATTAACGGATTGATTCTAGCTAAAGTATGATTAGGCCATGGTGTCTGGTTCTAACCTTGTGTTCCTAATTCCCTAATTTGATCATTTGTTGTCTAACCTAAAACTAAGCATTAGGAACCCATTAAGCATAGAAGAACAATTTAAACAACCAAGCATGTATCTAATCCCTGTTGTCGAATGTCCATACATACTCTTCCTATTCATAGTTCAATTCGAATTAAAGCATGGTGTCTACTCTTAATTCAAACCAAGATAGCTAACATGCAAACCTAAATGGTGATCAATCATTCAAACTAGCATATTAACTTATAAGCATAATGAATAAGAACAAAAACCATAATTGAAACTTGGAAACTAACTAAACTTGAATACTTAAGAAAGAATGTACATTACAAATAAAATTAAAGAAGAACTTGAAAACTTGAAGAAAAATTCAGTAAACTCATTCTACTACAACAATTAACAACTTGAAAGGAAACTAAGAGAATTTGAGGGAGAGAAGGGAAGGGAGCTCTAGAGAAGTGTTTGAGAGCTCCCCCCCTTGGGGTGGATTACAAGCTTAGAGAACTTCTCTATTTATAGGCCTAGGGGAAGTGAAAATCTGAATTCAATAAGACTAATGCATACAACACTTGTTTTATAAAATCTGAAATGGTTGAAGCACTTGTATTAGAAAATCTTCAATGGTTGATGCACTTGTATTAGAAAATCAGAAATGGTTGCTCCACTTCTCCACTAACTCCCACTAGCAGCCCTAGCTCATCCTCATGTCAGCATGACCAAGCTTCCAACCAGAAATGATAGCTCATGCCTAGCTCACCATGACCAAGCATCCAACCAGCACATGCTGAGGTCAGCATGACCATCAACTTCAAGGGCTTACAACTTGGGCTTCTCTTAATCAAATTAGGACTTGAAGCACTCAAAATTGAAGTTCAGAATGTCTTCTTTCCAGCCATATATTATTTGGGCCAATCCAAGGTCGGAGGAAGAAGTTAAGGCCGAAACAAATTGCTAACTCATTTTCCGCGCTGATAAGATCCATCCTGAGCATGGTTCTGTGTTTGCTAGGTAACGGACTCCAGATTTATCCAATGGGGCTGAATTTTGGATATGTTATAGTAAACACCCATTGGAACAACTTTCATGAAGAATGTGGCCTCATTCGAGCTATGTAGGTTGCTGAAACAAAGCTTGCAATATGACCTACGAAACTGGACTGGCAGGGGGCTGTAGCAAAAATGAGTTTGTCTTTAAGCTCTTCTTCCCTTCATCCAAATCAGGCCTTCGCATGCTTGGATTGCATCATTTCCTATCCAAAGCCATCATTATTACCTAAATCTCAATTAACTGAAAGATACACACAAAAAGGATTAAAAGCACAAGTTTAACTCAAAAACATAACCAAATCATAAGCTAGAAGGGTACAAAATGATATACAATTATGAACCGATCATTAACCTTTTTGGACGTGTGTATTCTCCGAGACGTCATTTGTTTGATTATAACTGACGTGCAACATTGTTTTTACAACGGTAACCATCAATCGATGCATCCTAAAATTCGTCGGTTTTAGGGCTTTCGTCGTGTTAATCTTTATTGTACGTCGTTGATTATTTACTCTACCATCGTAGTGGTTGATATTTATTAACCATTTTCAATTTAATTTTATTTAACCGACGTGTTTTCTTTTTCAAATGGCGGTTTTTTTTTTCAATTTTTCATTGGCTTTCCACGTCGTTTTGAAAACTTGACGTTGGTTATTTTTTAGACGTCTCTTTTTGCGATTTTTGTAACTTGACCATCGTATTTTCAGCTTTAATCTATTATTTTTAATTTTTGATTTGTCGTGCCCAAAGCCTGCAGAATGAAAATGTGATTGGAATTAAAGTGATATACAGAGCTATTAATTAATGTCATACAATGAACTACATAACTAATGTCATACATTACAACAATCAATCAATCCATATATCTTCACACCCATCTCTAATATTCTCACTTCCAAACTCACCCACTAGGTCATCAAATGTGTCAACATTTGGTATCCCTCTAGTAAATTGCTCACACTCAATTCTAATATCACCTAGCACATCATCACCAATAACATCATTATATTCTCTATTAGGCATTGATAACACTACCGACCAACCACGATGCATTGGGTCGTCAACATAAAATACTTGTTTGACTTGAAAAGCCATAACAAATTGGTAATTCCTATGTCCAATTTTACTCAGATCTACAAGGGTAAATCCAAGTTCGTCGACTACAAGGCCCGAACTGTTATCTATCCAATCACACCTCAAGACTGAGATTCTAAACTTTTGGTAGTCAAGATCCCAAATTTCTTGAATAACCCCATAAAAACCCATATAGGAGACAATAGGGTTTTTATCCTTGGCACTAGCAACTTGCATAGTATGTGCAAGTAAATAAACTCCACTATTTTGGACAGTTCGCACATCATCTTGTGCTTTGGTGTTAAATTTGACATCATTAATAAGATAGCTCCTATATGATGGCACTGTCATGCTTGGACCAGCTGCTAACCACCTCAAACTTTCTGATACCCCATTATTGTCTTTCCCATTAAGTTCACTTTGAACCTGCAAATTAAACATATATCTTAATTCAATCTAACATATAAATAGAAAGAAAGAAAATTAAAGTTCAATATGTCATTCAATAACATATATACCTTAAGGCGTAGCCATTGAATGAAAGTGTTATTGTGCTTATCTTGTAGCCATTTTGTTCTCTTTCTAAATTTTAGATAAGTGGTCTTGATGTGGATCATATGTTCCCTACAATTGACACGAAAAAATCACGCATTACGGTCCCTTGTATATAAGATAAACATAAGGAGTAATAATATTTAAAATGACTACATATGAAAAATTAAACTCATACGTACTCGATATAAGGTAGGACTTCCTCCGTATTCTCCAAGACATATAGATGTGTCTGGTTCAACAAGTCCAGATCAACTAAGCACACTGTGCAACCTGATAATGGCTTTGAAACTCCCATCTTCTGGCTTGAAGGCACTCCAACTGTAGTAACATCAGATAAATGCTCAGGACAAAACTCTCCAGCTTCTTCAGCTATATACCGCTCAGCAATGCAACCTTCGGGACGAGTACGATTCTGAACATACCCCTTTAGCACTTTCATATATCTTTCAAAAGGATACATCCATCTAAAATACACTAGCCCACATAGACGAACTTCTCTGACAAGATGTACTATTAGATGAACCATGATATCAAAGAATGAAGGGGGAAAGTACTTCTCAAGCAAACACAAAGTAACTACTACATCTTCTTCCAACTTATCTAGCTTGGAAACATCTACCGTCTTTGCACATATAGCATTGAAGAAGAAGCACAATCGAGTTATTGCATACCTTGCAGGCTTCTCCAAAACAGGAACGAATTGCTACAGGGAGCAATTGTTGCATCAAGGTATGATAATCATGAGATTTAAGGCCAAGAAGTCTTGAATCTTTTAAAGACACAAGATTTTTTATATTCAAAGAATAACCTTCAGGGACCTTCATACCATAGAAAGAATTGCAAGCCGCTCTCTTCTCTGCTTTTGACAAATTCCAAAGCCCTGGAGGCAAGCGAGTACGTCTTTCTCCATACTCGGGTTGCAAATCAGTTTGACCCCCATGTTCAATAAGTCTAACCGAGCAGCAATCTCATCTTTATTTTTTCCAGGGATCTCTAGCAATGTACCAATGATACTATCGCAAACATTCTTCTCAATGTGCATAATATCTAGGGCATGCCTCACAGGGAGGTATTTCCAATACTCGAGATCAAAGAATTTTGATTTCTTCTTCCAACAAATTCTGTCACCATCATTCTCACCAACACTTCCCCCATTTTTCGAGCCCCATATGTAATTAATATCTTCAACCATATGCAGCACTTCTTTTCCGGTTAATGGCTCGGGAAGCATGCCATATTCAGGTTTCCCATTAAAAACTGCACGTTGCCTCCTATATGGATGATTGATTGGTAACCATTCTATGCCCAATGTAACAAATCTTGTGGCCATTTTTCAACCTGTGACTAGGTGTATCATCACTGCATATTGGACAAGCTTTATATCATTTAACGACACAACCAGATAAGTTTCCATAGGCAGGAAAATCATTAATTGTCCATAGTAATACACCTCTGAGTGTAAAGTATTCTCCTATGTGGGCATCATACACTCCTCTAATCACATCCCACAAAGATTTTAAATCATCAATCAAAGGCTCTAAGTAGACGTCTATATCATTTCCGGGTTGTTTAGGACCGGAAATCAATAAGGTCAACATCATGAACTTCCGCTTCATGCATAGCCATGGTGGGAGATTATATGTAACTAATATAACTGGCCAAAAATTGTATCTGCTACCTAAAGAACTATGGGGATTGAATCCATCAGATGAGAGAGTTAATCTCAAGTTTCTTGGCTCATTACCAAAGTCGGGCCATTTATCATCAACAAGTTTCCAAGACGGGGAATCCGCTGGATGAGACATATGACCGTCAACTGATTTTCTTATAGCATGCCAAGTCAAACTCTTAGCTGTCTTATGTGATTGAAACATCCTTTTAAACCTTGGAATTGGAGGAAAATACCACACCACATTCGCTGCCACACCCTCTTTCAAGAACCCATCTTTGGTTTCCTTCCACCTTGAGATACCACAAGTAGGACAATTAGTTGCATCCTCATACTTCTTCTGATACAAAATGCAGTCATTGGGACATGCGTGGATTTTCTCATAACTCATCCTTAAAGCAGACAAAGTCTTTTTTGCCTCGTACATAGAGTAAGGCAGTGTATTTCCTTCTGGAAGCAATTCTTCTTGAAGTATCAATAATTCTGTAAAACAAACATCACGCAACCCATGTTTTGCTTTCAAATTATATAACTTCACCAAAGCCAACAACTTCGTGTACTTACTTGCAACCAGGGTACAGGGGTTCATCGCCATCCCCAATCACATTGGCAAACTCATAAGGATCAGATCCAATATTGGCAAAATCATTATCATCCATCTCTAATTCTTCAGAAACATAACTGAACCTACTTTGCTCATCTTCTTCCACATTTCTACTAGCATTGGTAGTCCATTCCCAATCAGGTTCTCCGTGCCATGTCCAAATCTTATAGCTTTGGTCAATTCCATTAAAGTATAAGTGTTCCCTTATAATTCCAACCCCAAACAATCGAATATTCCCACATTTAACACATGGACAACGAATATCCCTTGTATTTCCATGATTTTCTACAGAAAAATTCTGAAATCCTTCCACCCCTAACTCATATGCCTTCGATCTTCTATCCGCATGCATCCATGACTTATCCATCTCACACTCAATAAAATCATATAAAAAAAAATATATATATATATATATATATTAAAGTGGAAAGACCAGCAATGAAAAACTACCTCATTCAAATAGCAGAGAACAAATTGAAAATAAAATATAAAACATGAATAAGACGACGGTTTTTACAACATAATTGTCGTTTAATATAAAATCAGACGACGACATCTATAGTTACCGTCGTCATTACGATATCCAAACCCAGAAATTTGTACGGGGTTCTTGAATCTTAAAGGCGACGTTTAATGAAGAAACAGTTAGATGATGGTTTTATCCATCAACCCTCGTCGTGGTTAAAAAAAAAAACAACTTAAATCTCCCATCCGCATTTCTTTTCCAAAAACCCATGGCCAAACAAACATAACAGAACCCAAACGAGAGTAATTATTACAAATAATGCAAACACCAAAACATAAAAGAACCCATAGCTACCAACGAAAACATTTATGGATTTAAGAAGAGATTAGGGTTAAAGAGACTAGGGTTGTACTTACATGGATATTGAGACGAGAGCTGAGAGAATATCACAACTGCTTGAGGCAGACGAGGGGAGAATATACCCAATGCGTTGAGAGAGAGCTGATAGAATATAACAAAAGCTACCAATTAAGAACCCATAGCTACCAACGAAAACATTTATGGATTTAAGAAGAGATTAGGGTTGTACTTACATGGAGATTGAGAGAGAGCTGAGAGAATATAACAACCGCTTGAGAGAGAGCGAAAACTTGAAGACAAATTTAAGTTGAAGAGTGAGAATGAACTATTGTAGGGTCAAAAGGAAATTCTGAAAATTTTAGGTCGCGGTCAAAAATTTTAAAGTACCGCATTTTTCAATGACGACGGTCAAAACTTATATAGACGTCTATTTATTTCTTACGACGGCGGTTTCTACACAAGACCGACGTCGTAGACTAAATGCAATTAGTCTTGGTTTATGTAGTTGAACAAAAACAGCGGGAGAAAACCGGCGTCGTTTCAATAAACCCCAAACCCTAAATTTTACAATAATTTTAAAAAAATACACAAGTATGAGAAAAATGAACTGAAAATTGCTACAGACTCCTTACAACAATGCCTTCTATAATAGTAGGCTAAAATATGGATTTCATCATTTTGAATTTATGGGCACCAATGGATCACATAAACTTTAGGGTTATGTTATGTTATGTAAACTCTAGGCTTTGTCTCTAAATTTGTTTGAATTTTGTTATCATTTGAACTTTGAAAACTAAAATTATATTTTTCAGGCCTTAACGGGCAATATATTGTCTCAATGAGTGCATAGAATTTGTCGGTATATTTTTTGGATTTTGTTTTGAATATATGATTAATATTAGTAATTAAATACAATAAAAAAATATTTGTAAAATTATATTTTTTAAAGCTTTAGGGGAGAGACAATATTTGAATGAGTACTTGGTAGTTGTCAGTTTAATTTTTGGATTTAGTTTTGAATTTAATATGGAATTACATAAAATATGTAAGTCATTTAAAATTAAATGAAAATGACCTAGCCGACGTTGTATCCTTTTACAACGACGTTAAAAATAACAAACTGACGTCATATATTGTTTAGACATCGAAACAAATAGAAAACAACGTCAATTGTTTGGAGAATCGACGTGGGTTATTGAATTACCACGTCATCTAATTTTAGAACACCGACGTTGTTTATTTATACGATGTCAAATGTTTTATAAGAACCACCTTTGTATATTATTAAGACGTCATTATGGTTGTACTAACAGACGTAGTATATCGGTACAAAATTCATCTGTACAAGATGAATTAATTATAAACCGTCGTGTTTATTACTATTACATGCCATTTTTAAGAATTACCGTTGATGTTTTATTACCAGTTACAGCAAGACGACCATTGTGTACACATATGAGACGTGTAAATTGGAATCAGACGTCGGTTTTTGGGAAAAATATTTGGTGGTTGTTCGATTAATTACAACAAAATATTTATGTACATTTTAAATAAACTAAAATAAACCTAACCATTGTTCATAAATATTTATGTACATCAATTATCTGTCGGTAATAACTTGTTCACGAGTTCTGCCCATTCCTGCCTAACTTCGTCAATATCCTCTTGTTTATACTTGAACTTTATCTTTTTTCTTTTCAAACTGCAAAATAAACCAAAAAACCAACGTGTTATAAAGATATAAACGACGGTTTTAAAGAAACATTTGACGTAGTAAAATAAAGAAAATATATATAAAATGTTGCCTTTTACCTTCTTCTTGAAATCCAGGTCTGGATCATGAATTATGTCTCTCATAAAGCGCATCACGTAGTAGCCACACTCTAGACTAGAGGGCTGTTCAGGAGTGCCATGTAGATTTTTCCAAATGGCCTGCTGTCTACGTGAATTTTTGTTTATATGAATGTTAAACATTTTAATTGACCTGTTACAAGAAAACAAAGGGTGTTAATGACAAAACAAAAAAATTTAAATACAAATAGTAATCGTCGTGGTAAATCAGTTCAAAACGACGGAGTTTTTAAAAAATGACGTGATATTTTGTTTCAAACGGCGGTAAAATATTACCGTCGTTGTGTAACATTATAACGTCGGTAAGAGGAAAACGTCGTATAACAAAAACTTGAATATAAAAAATTAAAACGTTCTTAAATGAAACCCAAACGACGTGGTAGTTAAATTAACACGATGTTTTTTTCTGAAAATAATGACGTAATAAATTATTAAAACGTCAGTAATAACTTACCGTCGTTGTATTTTCATTATAACGTCGGTATTATAAAAACCCGTCGTATAATTCAAATGATATAAAGGAAAAAAAATCTTAGATAAGAAGAAATCAACTTACGTATTCACTATACTTTTCATGTTGATGTCAACGGAGCGTTTTGGCAGTGAATTCATGTAATAGGCAGGTCTCCGTTGCTGGTCTCACAATTACCATCACCCAATGACCCCTACACATAATGATCCATATAGGTTAAATAGTACTACAAAGAAAAATATTACAAGCTTTGGAAAATACTTTAAATACTAACCCTGGATTATAAGGGACCAAGAAAAAATGATTTCCATCTGCTGTTTTCAATTGGGTTGAGAGGTTTTTTGTTCTGCCCATAGAGATCCAGGATTAGAGCTGACTAGCCCAGGGTCCACGAGGCCAACAAGGTTTACCATATTTGTCATTTTTAAATAGTCAAATAGGTACCTAAATATAAGAAAGTCAATTAAATGAGATTTTAATTTAAAAGAAAGGGAAATGTAAAACAAAAAGGGATTTCTAGAATTACCTCATGTATATTAATATCACTGTGGTTCCAATCTCAACCATGGTACCAAACTGCAAAACATCTTCAGTGAAGAGGAAGGTATCATGCTCAAAGCCAAACACTTCCTTGGGCATGTGAATTGTTAGAGCCTCGTTACCAGGCAACAACTTGGTCTGGAAATGTTGGCATAAGGCTAACAGAGGAGGTGGCATGTCTAGCTTTGAGAGATCCTGTTACAAGAAATAAAGAAAGAAATATAAGTTAGTTTGTGTGTGAACTAAAATAAACGACCCTAACTAAACCCAAAAAACAGACGTGGTATATAATATAGACGACGGTTTCTAGTAAATATTGACGGAGAAAAGGTTATAAACGTCGGTAAATACATAACCGTCGTTGTGTTCAAATTATAACGTCGCTATACTAAAGAAATGTCGTCTAATTAAAATGCAGTTAATGCAATCATGAAATAGACGACGGTTTATAAAAGAGTTAGACGATTGCAAACACAGTCGTTATTTTTAATGACCAATAATTTGCAAAACAAGTAAAAGCGTCGTGGTATTTAATTCAACACGACGCTTATTGGAAGAAACAGACGTATTATTATTTTCCAACATCGGTAAATATATACCGTTGTTGTTTTAAATCTTAACGTTGGATATTAAAAAGAGCGACGCCTATTTAAAATTTAAAAGGCAGAAATAAAAAAATATTAGAGATTTTACCGTGTCCTCTTACTCTTTTCCAGCGGTATCAGCTTCAGGCTTTGGATCTTCTAATTCCAAAGCTAGGGGTCTGATACCAGTGGCCCCGAGCAGCTTGCCTTATCAGACATTGGATTTTTTGGGCTTTGATCTTGAGGGGGTAAAGTAATTGGAGTAATTGGGGTTTTGAGCATCAGGCTAGGATCAAAACTAGGAACTATTTGACGGAAATATGCCAACATAGCCTCCCTCTCTACTCTAAACTGCTTCCATTATAGTTTCCCTTGACCTCGCCTCAATCCTCAAGGTCTCTTCTTTGACTGCCTCCCTCACACTTTCCTTCAATTTTTTACCAAATACTCTGCCTGTTTCGGCAAATTGAAGAATTGGGGAAACGCCAGCACCAACTCCTCTGACTCTCCCACCATGCTCGGGGGTTCCCAAAGTAAGAGTCAAGACATCATTGCTCCCAGAGACAGTCAAAGTGCCTTTGGAGAGTTGCTTTTGCAAATCATCCTAAAAGAGAGAAAGAGAGATTGTTAGACATGAGCAGAGTGCAAAACAGATAAATAACCCGATGTTGTAAATTATAAACAACGACGGTTTTATTAAATAACTGACGTAGTTTTAATTTAACACATCCATATTTAAATACCGTCATTGTTTATAATTTACAACGTCGGGTAAAAAAAACCCGTCGTATATTCAAAACCAAAACAGATTAAAACATAAATCTAAAACCGTCGTAGTATTTAAAGTAACACAACGGACTATTGAACCAACGGATGTAGGACTTAATTTCATACGGCTGCACAAAAGTACCGTTGTTGTATACATATTCTAAAGTCTAAATGATATAAACCCGTCGTAAATTTTAATGTAGAAGTGAAAAAACTCGATTGAAAAATGCATTCTTTTCCAGAAATTGTGCACCACAAATTTCAGTGAAATAGACAGAGAGAAGGAGAGTGTGTGCGTGAGTAAACTTAAAAGAAAAAGGCAGTTCATAGAGGAATTTAAGCCGTCGTATTAATTCTATCTAGACGTCTGATTTATTCAAAAACCGACGTTCTAATCACTTTTAAACGGCAGTAAATAAAAACCGTCGTGGTGTTCATTTTATAACGTCGGTAATTTAAACGTGCGACGTCTATAAGAAAATAGAACACTCTGTTTTTTCAAATTTATAACAGAGTTAGTGAGACTTACGATTTTTTTTTGCCTTCTCTTGCAACCTTTGGATCAGGGATGTTTCTTGTTTTATCTTCTCTTGCCTTCTTCCATAGAAGAGCTCGATCGATTTCTTCACTTGGGCATGGTTTCTTCCAATTGGGCCACCAATCCAACATACCCTTTTCTAGACAACCTATGGTTGTATTCCAATTTCTCCCTCCTCTATTTTTGCTCAGAATGCACAACCTCAAAATATGGGGATAACCTTGAAGCTACAAAGGCATCCCGTTGCGATTTCTCTATGAACTTATAAAGCTCAAGGGGTTCTTTTAACTTCTCTTTGTCTTGTGCGAATGGAAGGATATAGTGCTTAGTTAGGTTATACTTGAAATCCTTCCATTTTTTGGCGGCGGGCGCAGGGACCATCTTGTTGCACCCATCCCCAAGAACATAGGACATTTGAACAACTTTCCAAAGCTGCTCCTTCACGTCCTTGGGCAATTGAACCCATTTCTTGTCCACAAGAGGGAGTCTAGTGCGTGCCAAAACACCAATATAAGACTGCATCTTAATAGCAGCGTTGCCATGTGGTCTACCACTTTTATTGAACTCAACCACATTGTTGCGTAGATACAGCTGCACCAAAATGGATTCAGTTGGATCCTCAACTTGTGAGACTCGCAAGTGCACGAACCGTTGGTAGTTTAGCGTATGTAAGTGCGAGGTCGATTCCACAGGGATTGGTGATTGAATGATCCAATTCAATTTTCCTACACAAAACAGTAATGAAAACAAAAGAAACAAAACAAGAAGAAAGAATGTACATTACAAGAAAAATAAATTACAACTAAGAAAACATTAAGTAGAGAATTTGAGGAAGGAAGGAAAGTGTTTGAGAGCTTGAGAATTTGGAGGAAGGTGTTTGGGAAGCTTGAGGATTTTGGAAGGGAAAGGAAGGTGTTTGGGAAGCTTGAGGATTTTGTGAACTTGGAGAATTTGGAAGAGAGTGGTTAAGAACTTGGAGAATGTTTATGAACTTGGAGAATTTGATGAAGGAATGGGAGAAGTGTTTGGAGAGTTTAGAAGAAGAGAAGGGAGAAGTGTTTGAGAAGTTTGGAGAAGAGAGGAGAAAGTAAGAAAAGTGGTGTTTGGGAACTTTGGGGAATTTGGAAGAGAAGAGAGAAAGTGTTTGGGAAGCTTGAGGATTTTGGAAGAGAGAATGTGTTTGAGAGCTTTGAGAAGGGAAAAGAAAGTGTTTGGGAAATTTGGGGATTTTGGAACGGAATGTGTTTGAGAACTTGGATGATTGTTTGTGAACTTGGAGAATTTGATAACTTAGGGCAAAGAGAGAAAGGTGTTTGTGAAGTGTTTGAGACATGGAGAACTTTGAAAGAGAATAGAGAAGTGTTTGGAGAATTTAGAAGAAGAGAAAAGAAAAGTAGAATGATCTTATTACAACAATTGAGAACTACAAAGGGAAACTAAGAGAATTTGAGGGAGAGAAGGGAAGGGAGCTCTAGAGAAGTGCTTGAGAGCTCCCCCCCTTGGGGGTGTTTTTACAAGCTTAGAGAACCTCCCTATTTATAGGCCTAGGGGAAGTGAAAATCTGAATTCAAAAAGACTAATGCATACAACACTTGAATTATAAAATCTGAAATGGTTGATGCACTTTAATTAGAAAATATGAATTGGATGATGCACTTGTATTAGAAAATCTTGAATGGCTACTCCACTAAATCCCACTAGCAGCCCTAGCTCATCCTCATGTCAGCATGACCAAGCTTCCAACCAGAAATGATAGCTCATGCCTAGCTCACCATGACCAAGCGTCCAACCAGCACATGCTGAGGTCAGCATGACCAGCAACTTCAAGGGCTTACAACTTGGGCTTCCATTAAGCAAATTAAGACTTTAAGCACTCCAATTTGAAGTTCAGAATGTCTTCTTTCCAGCCATATATCATTTGGGCCAATCCAAGGTCGGAGGAGGAAGTTAAGGCCAAAACAAATTGCTAACTCATTTTCCGCGCTGATAAGATCCATCCTGAGCATGGTTCTGTGTTTGCTAGGTAACGGACGCCAGATTTATCCAATGGGGCTGAATTTTGGATATGTTATAGTACACACCCATTGGAACAACTTTCATGAAGAATGTGGCCTCATTCGAGCTATGTAGGTTATTGAAACAAAGCTTGCAATATGACCTACGGAACTGGACTGGCAGGGGGCTGTAGCCAAAATGAGTTTGTCTTTAAGCTCTTCATCCATTCATCCAAATTAGGCCTTAACATGCTTGAATTGCATGAATTATTCTCTCTAAAGCCATCATTATTACCTAAAGCTCAATGAACTGAAAGATAAACACAAAAAGGATTAAAAGCACAAGTTTAACTCAAAAACATAACCAAATCATAAGCTAGAATGGTACAAAATGATATACAATTATGAACCGATCAAATACCCCCAAACCTAGATTTTGCTAGTCCTCGAGCAAAACAACACAAAACAAAGTTAAAAATAAAACAAGAAGTTAACTAGACCACTTTCGTAGGTAACTCGATTGCATTGAGCATATGCAACAAGCCTTTAAACCTCTAAGCATCCCTAGTAGGAGGAGTTGTGTCTCCTGAGGGTTTAACAAATATCAATACCCACAACCGTTTTACTGACTCTGTAAAACAAAGTAATTAGAAAACTTAAAAGATTCTTAGTCCTTAAGCAAAACCAAAAACAAAAACAAACATAAATACAAAAACAAAAATAAAAAGAACTCAAAACAATCTTTCCGAACATGTTCTGAAGAGAAATGACTCATGCACATGACTTAAACGTTTTAACAATAAAAACTCAATTTTTAGACATTATTAACAAAGCGGCAAAATTCTAAACACAATATGCTCAAAGTGTAGTAGTGTGAAAGCCAAATGCAACAAATTTCCCAATCTTAGTTTTCACACAATTTCGAAAATCATACAAAGCACAAGTTCAACTTCAAATCTCACCAAAGTTGTCCTCTCACAAATGAATCACTCAGAAGAGGGCTATAATGCATCACTCAGTTATAAACATGAGAATAGAGTTAAACCATAAGGACTTAACTCGAAATAGAAAGATGAAGAACTTTGCATTAATATGATCTCAAGAAGGATGCCAAACACTTAAAAGTAAGAAATGGATGCAATTCAACCACATGACATTTAAGATCAATTTAGGTCTTTAACATAGGTTGTAATGGGGCCAAGGGTGTAAGGTGAGTAAGAAATGAAAGGTATGGATAATACAAAGTCCAAGGAACTCGCAATGTAAGAGCATAAAACAATTGTTTACAAGACTTCGAATCATCACGATTAGATTTTTTTTCTTTTACATGATCAAAACTCCTTATACCTTCATTTACAATGATTCACACTCTTTCCTTTAATTGAACAAACACCAATTTATTTTGAAGGCCCAAAAATGAAATTTCATTCAACCACCACTTTTCTCTTTTCTTTCACCAATTGTGTGAATTTTTTTTTCCCTTTTTTTTTTTTTTTAAATGTAACACCTCTTCCCAAACTTAGCATGAAAAACACATCCCAATTAAAGCTCATGAGTTCCTTAGAAAAGGTAAATATTTGTTTTTCGGGCTAAGGGGAGGAAATAAAATTGGTAAATGAAAGAAAAAGTTTACATGTAGGCTCAAAATGGTTAGCAATGGAAAATCATGCTTAAGCATGCATAAGGTTAGCTTGAAAGGCACAAACGATCCAAAGAGGGCCTTAATATCACTTCTTAAATGTCATGAAATCAAATTGCATAAGAACGAATGACTTTTAAATGTTCAACCAAATCAATGGATAATGAGATCAAACAACAACTTTGATGACAAGAAAATAAGAGTATGTGTATAACACTCATGAAATGAAGCACAAGGCTCAAAAGCTCACATTATATGGTTATATAAGTCTAATTTATGCTTGATACAATTCTTTGGGTCATGCAAATCCTTTATTTGGAGAATTATGAAACAAATGGCAAGTGCAAAGAAGGTTTCGAACATATCATGCTAGAACGATGCCAAATTAATTAATTTTTAATTTTAATTTAAAAAAAAAAAAATAAAAGAATTAAAAAATTACAAGGAAAAAGAATAAATAATAAATAAATAAAATTCAATTTTCATTTAAGTCATGCAAACATTTATCACAATCTCATCATAAGTGTTCGGAAAGTGACTCAAAACAAAAACAAGACTCAAATAGAAGAAAAACAAGCAATTTTTTTTTTTTTAAATTAAGAAAAAAAAAATAATACATGCTAAACTCCAATACCCCCAAACCTAGAAATGAACATTGTCCTCAATGTTTAAAAATTAGCCACAAACAATGTCATAACAACAAATGAAAGGTATTAAAGCAAATAAAAATTACAAAACACACAAAAATAAAATAAAATAATTACAAAACAAACAAACAAACAAAAAAAAAAGAAACAGTAAACCCTAATCACACAATTCTGAAACCCAAAAATATTTTGAAGCCCAAAGCCCACAATTTCGAAACACAAACCACGGTTAATCTAACCCACTTTGAAACCCAAACTAAAGTGAAACCCGACCCACAATTTCGAAGCCCACGCATTTAATTTTTTTTTTATTTTTTTTAATTTTTATAAATGGATAAAACGTGAATTGGAAGCGCATGGGTCATGATGTCTCGGTTAGTGTAAGGGACCAATAGGCAGGGCGAGACACGTGTCGACGCAAAGAGGCGCCGCGGACTCCACAAGCAGAAATTACGGGGCCATGGAAAGGCGCGACGACTTTGCTCGACGCGTCCGTTCAGACAAAGCAAGTCGTGACAAATGAGTTGGAAACGGTTGGAAAATGAAAAGGTTGTGGGACTCGAGGAATGCTTGGGGATTCAGAAAATGCTTAGACTATATCTATAAGAAGGAAAACGAAGGGAAAAAAACAAAAAAAAACACAAACTCAGAAACACAAAAGAGAAAAGAAGCAAGAAAAACTGAGAAATCAAATGGCTTCTTCCTACCCCTTTTCCTTGGATCTCAACCTAGCTCCACCGACTCAAACACGAGGCCAAGCAGGAGCACCAGGTATGGATGCCTTACTTTGCCTCCTCACGGGGGCATGTGACCTGTCAATGACTCAATACTCCTGGACAACGATGTTGCCATTGGAGTTGGCAGAAATTTAGTGACTCCCAAAGATATACATGTGTTCAGGACAAGGGATGACAACCAGGTCACGAGTGATGCCCTGGCACTGAGCGTGCAGAGTCAGCATGTGTCGCAAGTTTGGGTCATCGCCTACTGCGAATTCCCATGAGGTAGAGGTGCTAAAAGGTCAGTTGGCGGCGGAGCGAAGTATGGTTGAAGAGTGTCAGAGTGCTATAAAAAGCTTGAAAAGGGAGAGGTCAAGGATAGTGGAGGTGAATCGACACCAGCTAGAAGTATTGCGGGACGAGAATAAAAACCTATCAAAGATGGTAGAGTTGTACTCTCGTGACATGAGAAAGCAGCTGGAGGACCTAGACCGACCGGGTAAACGCAAGAAAGCAGATCGTGAGAGTAGTTACGCTCAAGCTAAGATTGCGATCTTTGGGAGCTCAAGTGATGAGCCCCAAGAGGCTGTGCGTGAAGCCCCGAAGAGGACAGTCAGAGGGCCAAACTAAAAGCTCCTATGGTTGAGACACCGAGCTCCAAGAAGAAATGATTTCAGTTTTTATTTATTTAATTTTAAAGTGTATGTGCGTTTTTTTCTTTCTTTCTTTATTTGGGAAATAAAAAATGTTATGTTATCTCAAAGAAACGATTGACCCTAAATCTAAAGAACAACGATCAAACAAAAACATGAAAACCCAAACATGCATTTTTTTTTTTTTTTTTTTATTAGTTAAGTAAACACACAAATAATTGCTTCTTCTTTTAAGAGAAAAACTTAAGGATGACCAGTTAAGGGCCTCAGAAAAACACAGCCAGGGGATCCGGGAAGGTTGGAGGGGTCACAATGGTCCCTCTTAAAACCCAAACTTCTTAGACACCGAAGGTGCCGCCTAAAGAACTCCTAGACACTGTATAGACTGCGGTTGCTCACTGGAGTTACCAAAAGTTTAGCTCCTTCAAAGAATATCCTATGAGTTTTAAATTATACTACCTAATTAAATAAAAACAAAATAAATAAATAAAAAAAACTGAAATAAACACGCAATTCAAACAAGAATTTAAAAGAAGAGTTGGGATTCTTGCACCAGGTGTCCAAGACGCATCTTTAATTTTGTCTCTTCTTCAAATTAAATTCTTGAGAAACCTGACAAACAAGAAGAAAACAATTGAAAATAATAAAAATAAAATAAAATAAAATAACAACTGAAAAAGCAAAAACACAAACATCAGAAAAAAGGAGGCAAAAGTAAGTGGTGTAGACATGCTCCCTTTTAAAAAACGCGCTCGCAATTTGCGCGGAAATGAAGGGATCCGAGAAAAAGAGCACAGGATAGCACCCTCGAGATCCGAAGTGCTTTCGGCTCCCTCGTTTGTATAAGTCTATTTAAACTCGTTTTGGTGAAGTAGAAGAGCACCCTCATTTCTTCCTGAAATTCAGAAGAAAAACATCAAAAAATCCAAAAACAAAACAATGACATCCTCATGCACTCACCTTGATGATCTAAACCTTGAGTTGTCCCTAGCGCCACCGAATGCGGCAGAAAGGGCTCCTCAAAACCATGTCTTCCCAAACTCCACCTATCATCACGGTACGGCCTCAAACTCTGCTGAGGTAATACCGAACTTTTCTGAGGCGGTGCCGAACGAGAGCAGTGCTGCCTGGGAGGCATGATTAGCAGCAGGCTCACATCGACAGATCACCTGCATGTGGCAAAGAGGTCTGACAAGGCAGCAGTGGAGGAGTCCCACAATTTAACGGTGCTCCACGCGGTCTCGGCTACCAATTTGGGCATACGATTCCTGGCGAGGACACGGGAGTGTGCCGCGATGAGCGAGGAAATAGCTTCCTTGAAGGCTATGGTGGTGGACTCGCAGAAGCGGCTTTCCTTGCTAATCAACACGTGGAAGCACTGCAGAGAAAAAATGAGGACCATGTGGAGCTGCTGCAGATTCTGCAAGTTAGAGATAACAGAGGCATGCCATGAAGATGAAGATGAAAATGAAGAAGAAGAAGAAGAAGTTGTTGTTGTTGTTTTTTTTTTTTTTTTTAAATTTTACTTGAATGTTTTTTGTTTTTTTGTTTTTGTTTGTTTTTTAATGCAGTGTTTGAATGAAATAAAAATGTGTTTTTAACACTCAGAAATAAACTAACTAACCACACCATGTAAATAAATACATAAACTAACTTAACAAAACAAAAAAAGAAAACAAAGAAGTTCCAAATTGATTTTTTTAAAATTTTAAATTTATTTACAACTAACTGACCACACAAAGAAAAAAAAAAGAAGTTCCAAATTGCAAGTTACAAGGAAAAATAAATAAAAACTCAAATTTCAATTTTTTTTAAAATTATTAATTTTTTAATTTTTTTTTTTTAGTAAAAAAAAACACAAATATACAAGCAACTCATGGATGACCAGTTAAGGGCCTCAGAAAATACAGCCAGGGGATCCGGGAAGGTTGGAGGGGTCACAATGGTCCCGCTTAAAAACCAAACTTCTTAGACACCGAAGGTGTCGCCTATAGAACTCCTAGACACTGATTTTGACGGAGACGCTCAGGAGTTACCACGAGTCAGCTCATATAAAAAATCTTTTTAATTTTTTTTTTAATAAAAGAAATAGAAATTTAAAATTACTGAAATAATAACAAAACAACTAAAGAGAAAGGATTGGAATACTCCCCCTTGAAGCGATTAGGTCGAGCGTGATGCATTTGGAGGTCGCGACTTCTCCCACTACTCCACACTCCCCATTCTTATGATTGAGGTTACCATCTCTCTCCATTTTTATTAAGCTGACATTACTTGCTAAAACAAACACAGAAAACTTGAAACAGAATTAAAGGATTGGGAAATAAAAACTAAAATGAAAAGAAAAATCAACACACGTCCAATTTCATGCTTCAAAGTAACAAGCAACAAAGTAATCAAACTAGCGTATGAAGTTCGTTCTTTCTCAAATATGATTATCCATATGGTGTGTGGTTTTAATCAAGTATTCAGAAAAAGCATTTAGCTATGGTGTTTAGTCTAAACACAAATTCCGAACCCATTAAGAACAAGAAGAACAATAGAGAACCAAGTAGAATTTAAACATGGTGTTTGTCTTCAATATCTACCCATTCATTCACTAATCAGTCCAAGAGTCATATGGTGTTTATGTAAACTTGAACAAGATATTTAATTAAGAGCAAGTGAATGAAACCATAAACTAGAAATAATCAACATGCTACTTGAACCTTTTTGTTTTTGGGTGTTGTGTAAGTTGGGACTCAAACCCAGTTCTCTTGCTTGTCAGGCAATTGTCCTTGTCAGTTGGACTACAAACACAACTTGTCAATTAACGCCATTAACTTTAAAACATGAAACTGTGCAGTTATGAAAAAGATAAAAATAAATAAAAAGTAGGAAAACCAAATAGAATCAAACAATGTTACCGATCCCGGCAACGGCGCCAAAAACTTGTTGCGTAGATACAGCTGCACCAAAATGGATTCAGTTGGATCCTCAACTTGTGAGACTCGCAAGTGCACGAACCGTTGGTAGTTTAGCGTATGTAAGTGCGAGGTCGATTCCACAGGGATTGGTGATTGAATGATCCAATTCAATTTTCCTACACAAAACAGTAATGAAAACAAAAGAAACAAAACAAGAAGAAAGAATGTACATTACAAGAAAAATAAATTACAACTAAGAAAACATTAAGTAGAGAATTTGAGGAAGGAAGGAAAGTGTTTGAGAGCTTGAGAATTTGGAGGAAGGTGTTTGGGAAGCTTGAGGATTTTGGAAGGGAAAGGAAGGTGTTTGGGAAGCTTGAGGATTTTGTGAACTTGGAGAATTTGGAAGAGAGTGGTTAAGAACTTGGAGAATGTTTATGAACTTGGAGAATTTGATGAAGGAATGGGAGAAGTGTTTGGAGAGTTTAGAAGAAGAGAAGGGAGAAGTGTTTGAGAAGTTTGGAGAAGAGAGGAGAAAGTAAGAAAAGTGGTGTTTGGGAACTTTGGGGAATTTGGAAGAGAAGAGAGAAAGTGTTTGGGAAGCTTGAGGATTTTGGAAGAGAGAATGTGTTTGAGAGCTTTGAGAAGGGAAAAGAAAGTGTTTGGGAAATTTGGGGATTTTGGAACGGAATCTGTTTGAGAACTTGGATGATTGTTTGTGAACTTGGAGAATTTGATAACTTAGGGCAAAGAGAGAAAGGTGTTTGTGAAGTGTTTGAGACATGGAGAACTTTGAAAGAGAATAGAGAAGTGTTTGGAGAATTTAGAAGAAGAGAAAAGAAAAGTAGAATGATCTTATTACAACAATTGAGAACTACAAAGGGAAACTAAGAGAATTTGAGGGAGAGAAGGGAAGGGAGCTCTAGAGAAGTGCTTGAGAGCTCCCCCCCTTGGGGATGTTTTTACAAGCTTAGAGAACCTCCCTATTTATAGGCCTAGGGGAAGTGAAAATCTGAATTCAAAAAGACTAATGCATACAACACTTGAATTATAAAATCTGAAATGGTTGATGCACTTGAATTAGAAAATATGAATTGGATGATGCACTTGTATTAGAAAATCTTGAATGGCTACTCCACTAAATCCCACTAGCAGCCCTAGCTCATCCTCATGTCAGCATGACCAAGCTTCCAACCAGAAATGATAGCTCATGCCTAGCTCACCATGACCAAGCATCCAACCAGCACATGCTGAGGTCAGCATGACCAGCAACTTCAAGGGCTTACAACTTGGGCTTCCCTTAAGCAAATTAAGACTTTAAGCACTCCAATTTGAAGTTCAGAATGTCTTCTTTCCAGCCATATATCATTTGGGCCAATCCAAGGTCGGAGGAGGAAGTTAAGGCCAAAACAAATTGCTAACTCATTTTCCGCGCTGATAAGATCCATCCTGAGCATGGTTCTGTGTTTGCTAGGTAACGGACGCCAGATTTATCCAATGGGGCTGAATTTTGGATATGTTATAGTACACACCCATTGGAACAACTTTCATGAAGAATGTGGCCTCATTCGAGCTATGTAGGTTATTGAAACAAAGCTTGCAATATGACCTACGGAACTGGACTGGCAGGGGGCTGTAGCCAAAATGAGTTTGTCTTTAAGCTCTTCATCCATTCATCCAAATTAGGCCTTAACATGCTTGAATTGCATGAATTATTCTCTCTAAAGCCATCATTATTACCTAAAGCTCAATGAACTGAAAGATAAACACAAAAAGGATTAAAAGCACAAGTTTAACTCAAAAACATAACCAAATCATAAGCTAGAATGGTACAAAATGATATACAATTATGAACCGATCACACATGCTTAATATTCTGAACTTTCCTCTTAACAACACGGCACATTGTGTTGATACCTCGGGTGGATTTTGGCTCCTCAACAAATGTGGCTGTACATGTGCTGGAGTCTTTATTGGAAGCAGAAGAAAATCTCATCCTCTTCGAGGATTTGCTTTGAACTAATTTGCCTCCAGCCTTTACAATTGATTTGGCTTCATCCCCTTGAGCATTTGAAACTGATTTGGCTTCAATTAGTTGAGCCTTTGAACCTGATTTGGCTTCGGACACTTGAGCTTCCTTCTGTTGAGATTTCGAAACCATTTTTAATTAATCTGCAAGGAAAACAACGTCGGTTATTAAAAAAGAACGACGTAATAATAAAGAAACAATGTCCTAAACAACACAGCTGTGATATTTAATTTAGAACGACTGTTGTAAAACAACACCGTTGTCGTAAATACACTACCACAACGGTAACACAAAAACAACGACGTCCTATTCAACAGTCTCTCAGACCAAGTATGGAAATAAGACGACGGTTTTATCTCGTTCATGACGTAAATGTTTATACCCCATGTCGGTTATTCTACCTAATAACCGACGTGGTTTAAAATTTACAACGTCAAACACAAACACAACCGTTGTCTTTGAGAGTTAGGATACAAGAAAAACGACTGTTGTTCACCAACAAGACGACAGTTTTATCTTTTTTCCGACGTATTGATTGAAACACCATGACGGTTATTAACAACCGTCGTGCAAGTTGCATTAGGTCAGATTTAACGACCGTCGTGGTGTGTCGATTATATTGTCGTAAACAAAATAGAACTGTTGTCTTTTGAACGTTGTGAGAGTCATGGACTCCTGAATTTAATCGAAGGCAGTGAAAAGATTTCCTCATTTTGATAGAATCTTGTTTCCAGACAACGACGACTTTCAAATGAAATGTAAAAAAAGGGAAGAGATTGAGAAAAAACCTTTGGCGTGCAAAGAAAGTTTCCTTCCGACGTAAGAAAATGGTGATTTGGAGACCAAGACGACGACGATGACGAGATTTAGACGATGATGCTGCTTTTGGGAAATGAGAGGGAAACTGAGATATTTTATCGGTGAGAGAGAACGGTAGAACATTAGGTCAGGCGACGAAAAGTTTACATATTTTTACATATGTCATTTCAATGACATTTTTATTAAAAACCGCCCTAGTATTTAGTTATAACGACGGTGGATAAGTCTGAACCGACGTGGTGTTCACTAAAGCCAAACTACTTTTGGAATTCCGATGTGTTTATGACGGCGCTTGTTCATCTAAACTGACGTTGTCCTTCTAAATTCAACGACTATGTATTTTAAGAAACCGACGTGGTTACTTTTGGGGTTCTGAAACAACGTCGTTCTCTTTTGAATACACAACAAAAGTTGTAACCACGACGTCGTTCTCTTTGCAGAAGTGAAAAGGACGACGTTGATTTGTTAAATATGACGTCGCTATGTGTAATAGAACCGACGTGGATATTATTTGTTTAAATATGATTTTTCACGCGTTTTTAACTCTCATTTTCCAACTTCTTCTTGCCCTTTGCTCTGTCTCATCAACTTCTAAAAAATTATCTTTCTGAAAGCAAATATTTCACTCACAAGACCAAGCGTGGGGAATTTCTTTGTATAAATTGTCTTTGGTTTGCAGAATGATTCCTCACAAGACCAAGCATGGTGCAGCTGCACTTGCCCGTTTGAAGGCATACCTGATGCCTTATGATAAGATAAAGAGGATGGTCATTCCTAATGCTCTCATGTGAGATTTTCACACTTTGTTCATTTTGATTATTTGAAATTATTCCTGAAATCATCTGATCAGTAAATATTGATCTGTGGCTGTGCAGGAACCTGAGAACAAGAGGAAGGAGAGGACCCAGCTTGCATATGAGAGGAAGAAACGTTGAACAAGCTAAGGGTGAAGGCAGAAAAGAAACCACAAAGAGATTTGCCTTTTAAGACGAAAATGTTGTTGAGGATTGAGAATTAAATTTTGTTTTGTGTTAAAAAAGATATTACCAAAATAAAAGAAAAATTAATTAATTTTAAAAAGCAATAAAATTAAGACGTCGGTTTTATAAAGAAGACGGACGTATAAATAGAAAACATACGACGGTAATTTGAACTTAGGACGTGGCAAAAAAATACGCAGTAGTGTTGTAGGTACTGTCGTAGTATACTCCAAAATAATAAGTCGATAAATTAATCTCTCGCGTCATGTAACATTATTTAACACGTCGTACGTCGTTTTTAAATATACCGACGTGGATTCTATTATATTATACGACGTGGATCCCATTAAAGAATAACAGACGTGGTTTTGTACAATTAGACGGCGGTATGTGTATAGGGACCGCCGTTCTATAACAACGCTTGTTTATCTAAACCGACGTTGTAATTCAAAAGTTTACTTTGGTGGAAGTGGTATTACATGTTACCACGTCATAATGTTATACATAACCGACGTGGTTTACTTTGAAAGTCGTTGGCCTTAGTTTAAGGAAATGACGTGGTTATTTTCATTTATACGTCTACAATTATTACGAAACGACGATTATTATTTCAGTTTGACGTCGCTATCTGTAATAGAACCGACGTGGATATTCAAGATAATTTGTATAAATATGATTGTTCCAGCTTCTTATCCATTCGAAATCTGAAGAGTCACTTTAGCTTGTTATTCATTTCAGATTTCAAATGGTAAGAAGCCAAAGTATCCACTAGAAACCATTTCAAAGGCTCCTCAACTTCTGAAAGCAAATGTTTTTAGTTGCGTTTTCTGCTTTATTTCACTCAATTGTTTTTGGTTTGCAGAATGATTCCTCACAAGACCAAGCGTGGGGCAGCCGCACTTGCCTGTTTGAAGGCATACGAGGATGTAGGGCTGTGCAGGATCCAAACCAATCCGCTAAAACCGACCAATCCAATCCAATTCAATCCAATTTTTATTGGTTTCGACAACATCAGACGGATTGGATTGGATCAGAAAATTGAAAATCCAATTGGATCGGTTTGGATGGCGGATCAAGTTTTTAAAATCCAACCAAAACCGAACCAATCAAATATATATACATTCATATATATACATATAATATTATTCTTCCCATACGTTCCTATTGTAAAATATATAAAATATATTAATTAAAAATTAAAAAATTAATATTTTGACCTTACCTATGCCGCATGCTCATAAACTCTCATATTTGTATTTTCCATAGGCAACACAGGCATGCTCAATGTTCTCACAAACTCCCATATGTTATTAATAAATTAGATAGCATGCTTGCTTTACTTAGCAAGGGTCCACGAGTTGCTCACAAACTCCCATATATTATTAATATGTTAGATAGCATGCTTGCTCTACTTACCAAGGGTCCACGAGTTCTAGTATATTATGAGCAAGCAGAAGAATTCTCACACCCTTCATCAGCATACTTCGTAAATGTTGAAGTGTTGCCACAAGAAACAAAATCCAGCGATTCTACTCTCATTGAAGGTAAGAGAAAACCTTCAGTTGTTTGGGAACACTTCATCTTGTTTCTCACTAATATATTAATCTTACTTTCGAAAAAATCAAAACGTTAACATATTAAATATAATATTATATTAATTTATATTAAAAATTAATATATTAATGTCATATCTTTGATCATATTGAATTTTGAATTAAATGTTATGGAAGATTATGAAGTTTTTTTTTTCATAATTATTTTTTCATACAAACCGATCATCCAATCCAATCCAATCCAATATACATTCGATTCGGACTGGATTGGATCCTGACATCCAAACACATTGGATTGGATTGTAAAATTTGTAATCCAATAGATGATTGGATTGGATTGGATTGGTAAAAAACCATTGGTTTAGAACCGATGCTCACCCCTACGAGGATGGTCATTCCTGATGCTCTCAAGTGAGCTTTTCACACTCGTTTTGTTATTTTTGTTTTCGAGAACAAGAAGGAGAGGGCCCAGCTTGCATATGAGTTCTTCCTGATAGATATTAAGAAAGATATTACCAAAATAAAAAAAAATATTTAATTTTAAAAAGCAATAAAAATAAGACGGCAGTTTACAGAAGGAAGACGTATAAATAGAAAAAATACGACGGTAATTTGAACTTAGGAAGTGGTGAATTAATACGACAGTAGTGTTGTAGGTATCGTCGTAGTACACTCCAAAATAATAAGTCGATAAATTAATCTCTCGCGTCATGTACATTGATTTAACACGTCGTTTTTTTGTAACATAACGACGTGGATTTTTTATACTATACGACGTGGATTCCATTAAAGAATAACCGACGTGGTTTTGTAAAATTAGACGACGGTATGTGTATAAGGACCGCCGTGGGTTTTAAAGATTTATGGTATAAATTTGACGCTTTCTTTTAGTTTCAGTTTTCATTTACAAGTTCTTCTGACCCTCTGGAGGCTCGTCTTCCTCTCTCACATACACACATACATCATCACTCTCTCTCACATCTCAAAGACAATAATTTGGATGTTAATGATGTATGCGTTTTGGTGTATCTCAAAGACACCAAAATGCACACATCATTAACTTTCAAAACATTGTCTTTCTCAAAGTTTGCCGTGGTTCTGGTTTCTTTTTGGATTTTGTGTATTTAAAATATTGTCTTTCTCACTTTGGTGGTTCGATTACGATCAGGATCCAAAGATCTCAATGGTAAGATATCATACCTCTTGGGATCTCATTTTAATTTTCGTAGGCTACCAAAATTAAAAAATAATTAAATCTTAAAAAGAAATCAAAATTACCACGGCAGTTTCCAGAGAAGGCACCGTCGTAGTATAATGACGTGGATTCTATTATATTATACAACGCGGACAAAGAACAGTTAGTCGTGTTTAGTTAGGAGTTAACACGGCAGGTTTTTTGGTGAACTGCGTCTTTATTTTCTACGTCGGTGGATTCATACCTGCTGTCGTTGTTTTTTGGTCAGATTTTAACCCTGAAGAAAACCTTTTTAATAAGACGACGCTTTTTTATTTGTGTGCGTCATTTTTTATTCAACAGTACCTTCATTTTTTAGTTGTTTAAGGCATTTATCCACGACGGTTTTCTGTTACCATCGTGTTTTTAAAAACAACGACGGTTTTATGTTCTGCGTCGTCTTTTTCACTTTTTGTAGTAGTGCAATTTTTACCCTTTCAATAAAATAAAAGAAATGAAAATCTGGAAATTTAAAAAATGAAGAAAAAGAAAAAAACCAAACCCATCACAAACTTCCCCATCGACGACCCCTTACCCCCGGCATCCTCCTGCCACCACATTGATCACTGGTGACCTTTTCTTCTCTATCAACACATCTCCATAACCTATAGAAACCATATACCTAGAAAATTCTAATTGTAAAACAACTCAATTGACATACCCAAAAACACATAATATAACCAAATCGATGACAAAGTTGGCTGATTCGGTAGAAACAGGCGGTCCAACTACGCCATACCAGGAATGGGTGGGTTATGTTTCTTGGTTTTTATCTTAATTTTATTGGAAGGGTAAAATTGGTCTTTTAGAGTATTAAAACCTAAATTAATGATAGTTGAAGGGTCATGTTATATGTCGTTAGATTATTACAACGATTAAGATTAAGCGAAAGGGTCATGCTAGGGAGACCAACTTGTGTACCAACTCTCTAAAGGAGCTGGAGCCCACCAATACAATGGGTCCCACGCTCTATTAGAGAGTTTGTATCCCAAGTTGGTCTCCCAAGTTTGTCTCCCTAGCATTTTCCTAAGCGAAATGCAGGAACATGAGTAAATTCTAAATACGAAAGCTCGGAAACCTTCAGTTAATACCTGTTTCATTTATAAAAAAAGGGTATTGAATAATTGGATTGGCAACAATACTCTCAATCTTCTATCACATAAATTAGGTTTCTCAGTTGGTAGCACTTTGGTGTGGCACAAGGAATCGCCTCATTCTTTTTAGGATTAGCACTTTGGCAGGACCCGCCCCGAATTCCTCGTAACCCGAGACGAATCCTGTGGGAATTTTTCGACATCACACCGATGCCGGACCCACTTACTAAAAATTTAGCCTCTTTTCCAAATTAAGGGAAAAGAGCACAAGACTTCCTACCGAAATTTCGCAGAGTCTCCCTTGTAAATTGGACTTTCCCCAAAAATTCCAACCTGCATAAAACACATTTAAAATACCAGCTGGCAGCATGCACAAGTTAACAACGTGCAATCACATAATAGGCCTCCGGCCTCCCAATGGTTCGAAACAAAGCCAACAAAGTTCTTAAGTCGGATACTTCATACACAATACATTAAAGATCTTAAACAACTTTACGAATACCACCGAAAACATCAAACCTTTTAAACACAATAATATTTTGCGGCTGCACCTGATGAGACCACAGGCTGCCTATGTACCCTTGGACAAGGGATCAAGCCACACGTAGTTCTCATCTCAACGGTCACAACTCCGATAATAAACAATTATTTACAACAGAACCATCTATACATTTCAGATCTGACACAATTCCAAATCCGACAAAAACACAATGAACACATTCTCGAATTCTTCCTTTATAACAGGTTCAATCCCGTAACCATACCTTATCCAAGGCGTATGTACATTAAACACATCATCAATTTCTTCCATTTATATCCATTCAATCCTGCAACCATACCCTATTCAAGGCGTATGTTGCCGTACAACACTTCCCAATTCAGGGCTCAAACATTCATATATAAACAGGGTACTCACAAAGTACAAACTTGCGAATCTCAAATCAGAATCAAAACCACATATACATATATGTAATATAATAACGCCCACCTCTCACCATCATCATGTACCAGGGGAAACAATCCAACAGGGGATTGTTGACTAGCTCACACTTATTCGGCCCTCAAACGTCCATGTGGCTAGGGACGAGCCATCCAACCGGGGACTAACTCTCAGCCAGCACGTACGGACGAAGAATCAAGACCCGTACGTCTGGAAAAGTCCTACGCGCGCAGACTACCCCATTAAGGGTCTACAGCGACACCCCGTTAAGGTATGCCCCGGGTTCCGTCATATCCAGACCATATCACAATTTCCATATATCAGTATCCAAGGGGAGGTACATATGCTGATGCACATCATGTACTGGGGGAAACAATCCAACAAGGGATTGTTGACTAGCTCACACTTATCAGCCCTCAAACGGACTATGTGGCTAGGGACGAGACGTCCAACTGGGGGACTCACTCTCAGCCAGCACGTACGGACGAAGAATTAAGACCCGTACGCCTGTAAATAGTCCTACGCGCGCAGACTATCCAATTAAGGGTCTACAGCGACACCCGTTAAGGTATGCCCCGGGTTCCGACATTTCCAAGTATCATGCCTTTCCATAATCCATTCACAAATCCAGGGGGAGGTACGTATGATGGTGGAGTTCGTAATCCTTATGTAAATATTATAAAGTAATGTTCTCTTCCTTAATCCAATTTTTCCCACAATACCTATTTATAGCATAGACAAATAAACTCTCAAGCATAGAACCCATAACCGGGGAAGTACCTAAGATAGTGTTTTCTCAAATATTATATATATAAACTCAAGACATTCGAATATATCAAATCCACAAATGTATCACAAATACTTTACAGAAATTAAACATTCAACTATTAAATATAAAAAAGAATTTAAATAAATCATTAATTTCAACAACATGAGATTTATATCACAAAACCATAAAAACAATCTCATAAATCCACAAAATCAACATAAATCAAATGACGGTCAGGACTCGTCCAAAAGGGTCGTTCTAGTACTCCTCGAAGAGTGGAACTACCTCGGAAGACTCACGGTCAACCGAGGGTCAAACTGCCCAAACTTGGTCAACCGGGCCCGTGGGGCCCACGATCTCCGTTTTATGATCCGAACATCCCAATGGGTTCCACAAGGTCTAGGATACACGTCTTGCAAGTTTGGTCCGGATTGGACGGTTAGATCGCTCGCGATCGCACGATCGGACGGTTAACGTAAAACACAAACTTTAACTATTTAAATTCGGAACATCTGGGCTCCGATTCCCGATGCACGAATTCCTACACGATCCTAGAAATATCTAAATCAACATATATTAAATGGGAAGCGATCCAACGGTTCTTAACATATCGAACCCGGAAATCACACAATATGTAAAATCCGTTCGGGTTCAAACGTTATCTGAAGTGAGATCCGTAAAATTCTACGTGCCCATGCGCCGCCACACGGGCGCGGCGCGCGAGGGTGTCCAAAGCAATAACCACTCGCCGGAAAAACTTAACATCTTGACTCCAAACTCCTACCCTAGGTAATACACCTAATTTGGAGTCACTTTTGTTCTTGGGCTAAGGCCAAAAAGTGGCCGGAAGTGGCAGAAAATTCAACCCGAAGTCCGGCCAAACTTATATTCGAAAATCGAACTACCTACGCTCAAAATGGATGTAATCCTACCCAACCATCAGCTAGAGCCCGAAAAATAGGTGAGAAATAATACCTCACTCGCCTGAAACGGTGGCCAGAGGAGGGAGAAACGGCCGACGAAAGTTTAAGAAAAATCTGTCCAAGACCGCCTGGTTCGTGGCTGATTCCGGCGCGACTACGGCTGCAGGTCGGGGGGGGGAAGGGCTGGGGTTGGAAGAGGGAAGTGTGGTTCTTCGTTTGGGACTGGTCTTACCTGAAATGGAGACCGAGCTGGGAGAAATCGCGATCGGAAGTCGATTGGTCCAGCCTGCCCGAGAGGAAGAAAATCTTGATTTTAAAACTGAATTTTTGAAATATTTACGATTATGCCACTGAACTTCTTTTGATCGTAACTTCTTTGTTACAACTCCGATTCATTTTGACGTGCTCTACGCAAAGGTGTAATCAAAATACCCAAATTCCTTCCCAAACTTAAAATGACCTTTTTGCCCCTTATAAAATTAAATAACATTTTAATTTCTAAAAACAAAAACCTTAATTAATTTAAATCATTTTATTTTAATGTTTATTTCAATTTATTTTCTCTTAATTTAATTTTTTTTTCTTTTTCGGACTGGGATGGTACACACTTGGCAATGAGGGTGCCGATTGGCTTTTTATTTTTATTTTAATTATTATTACTAGCGAGTATGTGCCAATTGGTTTTCTTTTTTCTATTTTATTTTATTTTTAGAATTAAGTAAAGATAATATGGGTAGTTATGTTCCATAAAAGTAGGATCTATTATCTGATTTTGTTTTTAATTTTAATTTTATAATATAAAAAATGTGAATTTACCACATTATCCTCATTTAATTAATAATTTCAATTCTTAATGTTTGAATTAACCAAGGGCATTTTCTAGTATTTTGAATGTTCCACCATTGTTTGCCTTTCACTTTATATATACTAGCTTCTCCGCACGCGCTTCCGCTCTTGCGAGGGACTTTTAAAAAAAAATTTAAATTTCTTTTAGAATTAAAAAGATAATGGGTAGTTGTGTTCCATAAAACTAGGATTCATTGTCTGATTTTTCTTTTAATTTTAATATTTTAATATGAAAAAGTATGAATTTACCATATTATCCTCATTTAATTAATAATTTTAATTCTTAATATATATATATAAAGCAAAAGGCAGAGAATGGTGGACCATTCAAAATATCAGAAAATACCCTTAGTTAATGCAAATATTAAGAATTAAAATTATTAATTAAATGAGGATAATAGGGTAAATTCACATTTACAATTTTAGTTGTTCTTAAATAACTTAAAATTTGCACTGCATTGATTTATTCTTTGTTTTTGCCTATTTTCAGTTGTTCGTAAATAACAACATCGGAAAACTGATTAGCACTAATATTCTATATTTTATATACCTTCCTTGACTGTTAATTTGATCATGCCACATATATACCTCCCATCCGTCATTTTTGAAAACAAGCAATAGTATATTATTGATGAGCAATTAAAAATAGAAAGCAACTATGAGCCGAATATGAATAAATTTTTTCCAATTACCAAACACAACAATATATTGAATAAATCTTCCATATCCGTCATTAATTTTACAAAAATGGTCATTATCGTCTTATGAAATAGACAATAGTCTTCCACCAGCTTGGAAATATATATGAATCATTAATAAAATTAGAGTATTTAGCGTCGTTTATTTATTTTTCTTTTGACATATATACTTGTGAATGAACATCACCATCAAAGTCCTTACGATCGGTAACCACTCAGTTTGATAAGTTGCTTGCTATGTTGTTGAGGTTCTCATCCAGATATACCTCAAATCATTAAAAATCAAATGGCTCAAAGCAGCAAGACTGGCCTTACGAGGTTCCGTTCAGAAAATGCCATACGAGGTTCCGTTCAGAAAATGAATTCCTTGTTGCTTCTGCAATGCATTTTATGTGCATGATAGATCAGCTGGGGACAAGACTGGCCTTTAATGGGGGGAATAGCGTTGAAATAATATAAGAAATGCAGAACCATTTTTTGACTAATTTTGTTGCGGTCACTAATGACGGTTTTGCGGTACTTCCAAAATACACATTTTCAGGGTTAGGTAAACCACAATTTATTTTAATTGGGTACTCGAAAGTCACCATTTGTCTTCATTTTTCTTTTTGTCCTCTTGCGAACTAAGAAGTGTAGGGTCCTATCACAAGAGATATTAACCCTTAACTCAATATGTGGTGTTCACATGATGTGCTTGAATATTTACTCTTACTCCTTACTCAATACGTGGTGTTAACGAGTTGGGTTTGAATGATTGACTCCATCGTGGATTTGGCTGCATGTGTGACCCATTATGTGGCAGTCGTACATAAAAAATAAAGATAATATATGTTGAATAGGTTCTCCAATATGAAATTAATGTTGAACATCGCCAGAGTACTTGTTCTACCACGAAAGTTAGAACCACTGATATTATTAATTTGCTGACTAATCATCAAATAGATAATTATTCGTCAGAGCTAAATGTAGTTGACTACAAATGGTTAAAGTACTGTATCTATTATGACTAGCTCTTTCCAAATGTTTCTTTTCGGCTTCTTACTTTGTTGTCAAACCATTGTTTTTCACAATATTAATGGTTTCACACTGGAGAAGATTTCGGATTTGACAGGCGAGTTTACTTTTGCATGGAACTTCGATTTGTGAATCAACTGATGGAATGCGTATGGAGTACGAAATCCCTACAATAGACGTGTTCTGTGAGAGAATAATGACATGTTTACTTTATCTGAAACATGAATTACAAATATTTCAAAATATGGGCCTCAATTTACAATATGTAATCCACAATTTATGAAGAAACCAGAAATTAGATTGATTGAGGGTAGTTGATCTCATACCTATTCCCATGATCTCATACCAGTCAAATAATATGGTAGAATATTTTCAGATATATTTCATTCTCCAAAAGGAGGTATTTATAATCAAGGATGTAAACCCTAGTAGGATTAAACTAGGAAAAAGTGGTATCCTAATTACATAATATCTATACAAAGAGAAATAAATAAAACAATATCCTAATAGAATAGGGATATCTCGCTAACACTCCCCCTCAAGTTGGAGCAAAGACGTCACGCATGCCCAACTTGTCAAGCGAGTTGAGGAATATAATGTAGAAATAGCTTTTGTAAGAACATCAGCTAACTGATACTCTTAACGGATGAAGGGGAAGGACACAATCTCCGCATCCAACTTTTCTTTAATGAAATTTCGATCAACCTCCACATGTTTTGTACAGTCATGTTGTACATGATTATGAGCAATTGCAATCGCAGCCGTATTGTCACAATATAAATCCATGGGTTTTTTAGGTCCAAAACCAAGGTCTTTCAACAATCTCCTCAACCATAGTAACTCAGATACACCATGGGTCATTCCCCGATACTCGGCCTCAGCACTAGATCTAGACACCACCTTTTGTTTCTTGCTCCTCCACGGAATAAGATTGCCACCTACAAACATAAAATATCCAGATGTCGAACGCCTATCTGGGCTGAACCTGCCCAATCAGCATCTGTATACCCTTCTACATCCATATGGCCATACTTGGAGAAAATTAACCCCTTTCCAGGAGTTACTTTAAGATACCTTAAAATACGAGTCACAGCCCCCATATGATCTACCACTAGGAGAGTGCATAAACTGACTCACTATATTTACAGCATACGCAATGTCTGGACGGGTATGAGCTAAATAAATCAATTTCCCCACAAGTCGTTGATAACGTTCTTTATCAGTCGGAACTTGATCGGGATATATTCCCAACTTATGATTCTGCTCACTAGGGGTATCAATTGGTTTACAATCCAACATTCCAGTTTCTGCAAGTAAATCCAAAACATACTTTCTTTGAGATAGAAAAATACCATGTTTAGATCTGGCAACTTCAATCCCAAGAAAATAGTTTAAATCACCTAATGACTTCATCGCGAAATCGAAGCCAAATACTTCTGAAGACTCTGTATTTCTATATGATCATCTCCAGTCACAATCATATCATCAACATAAATAATTAAAGCCGTCAATTTACCTTTATGACGCTTCAAAAACAAAGTATGATCAGAGTTACTTTGCACATACCAAAATTCTTCATGGATGCAGCAAATCTTCCAAACCACGCTCTTGGAGACTGCTTTAATTCAACAAGGATTTCCGTAGCTTACACACCACACCCTCCTTAGAGGTCACAGGGATACCCGCGGAGGATCCATATATATTTCTTCCTTGAGGTCACCATGAAGGAATGCATTTTTGACATCAAATTGTAGCAGCGGCCAGTCATGGTTAGCAGCTAAGGATAAGAGTACGGGTACAGTGTTGAGCTTAGCTACCTGGAGCAAAAGTCTCTGTGTAATCCACTCCATATGTTTGAGTATACCCTTTTGCCACCAATCTTTCCTTGTAACGATCAATGGAACCATCAGCCTTGTGCTTCAAAGTAAACACCCATCTGCACCCAACTGCCCTTTTTCCTTTTGGTAAAGGAACTAACTCCCAAGTAGCATTTTTGTTCAAGGCTTCCATCTCAACATGCATTGCATCTACCCAGTTTTTGATTCAGAAAGAGCATCCTGCAACTTAGTTGGCACACATACATTAGATAATTGACACAAATATGATGCATATGACTTAGATAAACGATGAGTTGACATATAATGGTTAATGGGATATTTAGACTTGGCATGTATATCAGGAGAATATTGCACTTTAGATTTCCCACGGGTAGTACGTGGGGCAAAGAATAGGTAGGCACATCACTAGAAAGTACGTCATTATCACAGCTTGATTGAGGCAATGGAGGGGCAGAGGGGGGTCTATTATCAATTTCATCTGTACGAGTGTCGCCAATATCACTATTATGTACTTCTAAAGAGGCTCGAAATCACCAAAAAGGTCATCTGGCTACCGGTCGTGACTTTCCTCGCGACCGATCGCGTCACTCGTATCGCTAATATCGTCGCTCGTCGAGGCGAGCGACCGGTCGTTCCTATGTGCGACCGGTCGCTTCCTGGCAGATTCGTTCGCGACCGGTCGTAAGATCACTGCGACCGGTCGCTTTACTCGTATCGGTACTGTATTGTTCCGTCGAGGCAGGCGACCGATCGTTTTCATCACAGATTCTTTGGTGACCGGTTCCAGTCTTCCCAGCGACCGGTCGCTTCCTGCTTTTCCTGTCTCCTTCTTCAGTTCCAAAAACTTCCATATTTTCCACTCAGAAACTCTTCAATTCACTCCCCCTCTCCCCCTGAATTGGAGAGGAGGGAGAAACATACACTACAAGAAAAAACCCTTTTAGCGACCAAACGTTTTTGGTCGCCTAATGTATGTTTTTAGTTGCTGATTAATATTGCCGACGAAACTTTCGTCGCAATGTAGTCGTCGTAAAAGGGCGTCGTAAATACTAGAAACAACGACAAGAAACTATTTTGGTCGGTGATTCTTATAAGCAACCAATAGCTCTCGTCGCCCATTTCTCATAATTTCGTTGTTGATCCCTTGTCTCTTTGGCGCTCAAAATTGATAAATGGCGCGAAAGTCCAAGGGATTGGCGACCAAATAAATATTTGGTCGCAATTTACTATTGGCGTCCTACAGTTTGGGTCTTCAAAAGTGTAAAAGTTTGGTCGTTGAAGTTATGTTTATTGGCGACCAAATAAAAATTTGGTCTTGGTTTATATTTAATGTCAATATTTTTGGTCACTTATTAATTAAAGCTTTGGTTGGGAAAACCTTTCTACTTCCAAGTTTTTTCTCAAATATTGAATTATTTTGTCGCCAATATCAAGTTATTTGGTTGCCAAGGATGTTGATTTTGAGGTTTTTTTAAATTTTTAAAAAACTAAAAAATATATTTTATTGAATATGAATAATATATATTTTTTTCTTTTTCTATAATTAAGTTAATATAGTTTTTATAAAACTTTTGTTAAATGTTCCAAATAAAATTACCATATATAAGACTTCCCCAATTAAAAATTCTACAAAGTACACAACATACACCATAAAAACATATCATACTCCATATGCAACATTTTCTTTTTAAAAGCAAAAGGGATTCATAAGCAAAATATAGTGACATAGCATAATTAACAAAATCACCATAGTTACTGCACATGAGATCAAAGTCATGTCTACTAAGACATATGAAATATAAATAAAAGTTACAGCTTACACATGTACCTCCACTTTCCTTCAAAAACACACAAATGTACTTCATCATCTCTTTAAGTCTTAGGAGCAGTTGCCACAAGCAACAGAAACATATGCATCCATTCAATCCAAAGCCTATGTAAAATTTCAGCCAAGTCTATATACTACTTAATATATGGATGAGCAATGTGTGTGATCACAATCACACTTATAGTCAGAAGTATGGTGAATCTGACCACATACCTAAGTCATATTCTTGATCATATTAATGATCACACATATCTTGGATTTGAAACAAAAACCACATACCTAAGTCAGATTGTAGGATTTGAGTCCATCAAAGTCACAAAATCACCAAGATCATCCATACCCAAAACAACCAAAAGGTCTAAAACCTACCTAATGACCATGAACAATATCTTCAAGACCAGTATACACACCATCACCACCACCTTGTAAGTTGTCACTGTGATCAGTTGTAGAATCATCAAAATAAGAAGAATCTTGTCGGAGCCAAGGTCCCTTACCATTGCATTACTGTTGCGTTTACGCTTTCTAGATCTATCATTAATCCCAGCTTGCAGCTTGCTTAACGATGTCACAAAGTTTCTCCAGTTTATGAGAGCTTATTGTATCTATCATCTTCAGTCATAGAGTTTTTGCCGTATCTACTTGTAGAGCGAGAACTAGTCTCCACTCGAAGATTCGAGCCCAATCCAATCCTAAGTTCTTTATTCATGATCCCCAATTGGTGCATGTCTAAAACTGAGATCTATTCAGAAGCGTTGCTTGAAGTCACAGACCCCTCCTGAATGTACATTGCCATTGCTGCTTTCATTTTCTTCTACAAAAAAGGAAGTCTAGTTGTGTTAGTAAAAGTCAAACATTAAAAAAAATAAAAAAAATTGAACATGTAGCTTACTAAAAGTATAGGAAAATTTATTATTTACCCCCTTATTCTCAGCAGCTTCATTGACCCATACGCCTTTATCCCAGTGCATATATGCATGTTGTTCCAATCATCGATAAGTGTAACATGTTGACCCTTCTACATTTTCCCAAGAAAAAAAAAGAGTTTAAGAAATCAAAAGGGGTCTAATATGATCAAGACAACAAGAAATCACAAGGGGTCATTTTATTAATATATTTTGCTTCCACACAGTACCACTTCACCTAATTTTAGTCAAACCCATTGATATTCTTGCTGCCATGCTATTCGGATTATTTCAACAGATATCACATTCACCTTTACTTTAATGCTTTTCCTTTTCCAACAACTAACAAAAGGAGGACTACTTGAACTTAGTAGGAATAACATTAAATGTAAAGAATTTACTAATTACCTTCTCGGCTGCTTCCTTATGTTTCAGGAAAGGGCTTGAACCTTCTATGTGTTTATATTCTTTCTTTTTTCTGTTATCAGCATTGGCTTTGCACCTTTTCTTCAATAAAAGCACAGAGAATTTGTTATATTTCTTCTAACTAATAAATAAGAAAATGATCATAATCAATGAGTCACAATAGTACCTAATTAATTAAGATACCTGGTATTTCTCATCTGTGTACAAGTTATCAACGACTAACCAGTGCCACTCCTCTATTTTCCTATGAGTTACAAAGACCTTGTTAGTGGGAGGTGTGGCCCGTGCAAGCTGAAGGGCATGAGCATATTCCTTAAAGTGCTTATAATCAGTGTTTGTGACTTATTAAACACAAAACAAGTACAAAGCCCCACAGTTGGACCACAAGTGTTCCTATGCTTTGACAAAGTCTCTAAACAATCGCCCTGGCCTAAAAACCAAAAACAACTTGTCTAAGAGTCTAAATTGTTTGTACAATTGGAGTTATGCTCCTGAAATCAGCTCAAATTTAAAAATAAATTCATATAAACATCCATATGAAATTGGAGTTCTGGTCCTATATACATCTGCCAACAATTAAGTTTATATAAAATCCGAGACAAATCAGTTTAGGATATTCATAATACGTCCATACTTCCAATCATTAGTCATAGCACATTAAGTCCATAATAAAAACATCTTCAGCATCATGATAAACTCATTTTTTACCTGTGTGAGGAGTTGCTAGCGAGGGGCAGATGTAGACTCCTGATGTGGATGCGGTGACTGCAATGGCGGCTGATCACATGGGTGCTCATATTGGTGATCTTGTTGTCGTGGTGCCTCTTGTGGTCGTGATGCATGTGGAGCTGATCTTTGTTTCTTAATAGGATCATTATTTTTCTTCAATTAAAATTTAGAATTTTTATTTTCTAATATTATTACAATATTACTTATTCTTATGCCTTTGAAATTACCTCATCTCTTTGTAGCTGTAAACTGTAAGTGCTTTGCTTGCATTTGGTTTTACTTTGGGTAAATTATCCTAGCCTACCTTGAAAAATCTGGCCCCCAATGAATTGCCAACATCCCAACATCTAAATCCTATTGTCTAATTGCTTAAAATCTCTGTGTGTGTGTGTGTTTTTTTTTTCCAAAGTCCTGAATCTGTTCAATTACTAAATATGTATTTAGAATTTTTATATCATTTATCGCTATAAAAATAATATGGAAAAAAAAATTATACGCAATTCAACAACCAAAATCATATGCAATCATACAAATCCAGCAAAAATTGTAAATTTTCATAACCCACAAAACCTTAACTACAAATCCACCAACAGCAAAAACTGCATAAATTAAAAAAGTACCTCTTAAGCAAATAATTCAACAACCTACAGAAAAATGGAGACAAATGAGAAAAGTATATCAATGCTAGAAAATAAATTTCAAACTAGTAAAAGTCAAATAATAAAAATACCAAAATTAGCGTGTTTGGAGAGACCAAAGACTCTAATTTCAACCTTGCGAGTGCATACTTGCACAAGTTTAGTGCATCAAACACTCACAAATTTGGCCAATATCCAAACAAAGGTTCTAAAATAATTTTTATACTCTAACCTTTTAATAAACCAGTCCCAAATAAGCTCTGAAATCAGGACCAACTCAATAAGAACTCGAATCCAAATCAAGCCCTTCTTTGTGCGCAAACGATTTTGAGGACCTGATCACCAAAACAATATTAATTTTCACTCCTGAAGCTCATCATTCCACAAAACAAGACATCATAATTTTCTAATATCACTATGTAACTTGTAGTCAGTAACATTGAGAGCAATGGGTGTGAACAGATAGTTTTATCACTATGTATTTAAATCCCGAATTTTCTAATATATGATGTTCCATTTTCTTTGCATTATTTGAATTTATTTTTTTCCAGAACCACACTCATAATCTGAACATGTTTTGCTTATCATGAGCAGAATTTCATTATAGAAAAGCCATGCCATTTTCAAGGGGAAATGAGAGTTGAAAAAAGACTCCAAGAGTAAAAAAGCAAGCAAAAGTGTACATCCATAACATGAAAATTTCAAAGGCCATCCTTAGATTTTGGGAGGACCAGAAGAATTAGAATATATTTATCTTTGCAAAGACCAGCTTCAGTTACCTTTCTCCCTTTGGGGAAACTTAAATCACTCCAAGGGAACCCAATCCCTCATCATGTGTTCATAGACATTGCTCTGCATATTATCATCCATATTGACAATTATGTGTATGTGTGTGTGTGTTTGGAGACAGACCTTTCCACTAAACCGGAAAGCAAGTAAATTTAGTCTAATAAGTTCAAAGTTTTGTCATCATCAAACCACAATCGAACCTTTGACCATCATCAGACCTTGGACCCCAAACACACAAACTTATTACAGTCTAATAAGTGTAAAGTTTTGTCATCTAATAAGCTCAAATATAATACAAAGTCTAAAGAAAAACATAACCTTGGACCATCATCATACCACAATCGAATAAATATAGATGAAATTGAGAGAAAATAATATAAAAAAATTGTTAAAGCAACTACCTTGTTCAAATTCTGCTCTTTGACTGACAATAAACAAGCTGAATGCAAATTATGAAAGCTTGGGACTGGATTTTCGCTTGACCTCAGGGACAAAAGGAGGAGTGGGTTTTGATAGTGGGTTGGTGGATGGGTTAGATTTGGGGTTGAGGGCAGAGAGACAGAGTGTGAGTGAGAGAATGGGATGTAAAGATGAGCGGCATTGGGTGTGGCTTCACGTCATCTCTCTAGGTTCCAGAGATGAGAGAGAGAGTGAGTGAGAGAGGGTTTGGTTGAACAGAGCAAAGTTTTCTCTTGCCTTTTTTTTTTGGTCTGAAAGCTAAGTGTTCTCTGATTGTGAAGTAAATGGGAAGAAAAGATAATAAAGCCAGGGCATTTATTGCTTACCCTTTTCAACGACCAGATTTTTTTTGGTCATACCTTTGCAACGACCAATATTATATTAAAACGTTGTCGTATTACTAAAAGTATTGGTCGGCAAAAACCTTTAGCGACCAACCCTTTTGGTTGCTTCATTATTGCCAAATTTTAGGCGGGAATATAAAAGTGGCGACGAAAATGAACCAACAAAGCGACCAAAAGTTTGGTCGCCAAATAATTTTAGATTTCGTGCCACCTAGCTCTTATCCCAAAGCACTAGTTAGAGACCAAAATAATATTTGGTCGCCAAATCCGTTTTAGAGACTAAACGTTTTGTCGCATAATGTGCCACTTCTCGTCGTTGAACATAATCCACAAGGTTCCGCATATGCAAAAATCCAACCAAAGTTTGGACGACCATATAGGAAAATTTGGTCGCCATTTACATCATCAGAGACCAAAAATTATTTGGTCGCTCATTAATTTGTCGCTAATCATATTTTTCCTTGTAGTGATAATAGGGTACTTCTCCATGAAATGTGACATCCAAAGTGACATGCACCTTTTGAGTAGGCGGGTGATAACACTTATAACTCTTCTGAGTAGTAGAATAACCAACGAAAACACAGTGGAGAGCACAAGGATCAAGTTTACTCCGTTGATGGGAGTAGACATGAACATATGCAACACACCCAAACACCTTCGGAGGTAACTTAGAGACCGAAACCGGAGGAGTAAGAGCACACAACACATTAAGTGGAGTTTTGAAATCAAGAACCCGACTAGGAGTACGGTTAATCAAGTAGGCAGCGGCCAAGACACCATGCCCTCAAAGATGATGGGGAACAGACATATCCAACATTAGAGAGCGAGCAACTTCAAGTAACTAACGATTCTTCCTTTCAGACACACCATTCTGTTGAGGTGTGAATGGAGTGGTAGTTTGGTGAATGATACCTTGATCACGAAAGAACTGGGCCAAGGTGTGATTCACATATTCACCGCCATTATCAGTGCGAAAAACTTTAACACGAGCATGGAACTGAGTAGACACCATGGCACAAAAGGCAGGAAGAATAGAGGCAACATCATGTTTATTCTTCATCAAATACACCCATGTTAAGCGAGTGCAGTCATCAATAAACATAACAAACCAACGAAAACCATGAGAAGTCACACGAGCAGGACCCTAGACATCAGAATGTACTAACTCAAAAGGCACAACAGCTTTATTATTACTTAAGGGAAAAACAGTACGGTGGCTCTTGGCCATTACACATGTCTCACACTTAAAACTGGACTCATCACAAGAGCGAAATGAAGATGGAAACGAGACGCTTAAGGTAGCCAAATGACGGGTGTCCCAAGCGACGATGCCATAACCAAATTTGTTGTTTGTTTTTGACACTGCAACTTTGAACAGGATTAACGACTCGGTCACGAACTGGTGCAGAAGGCAATGTCAAATAATATAACCCCCCTATCCGTTTACCATGCCCAATCACCTCGTGAGTCTTGAGATCCTGAAAAGAGCAATGGGTAGGATAGAAAGTAGCAAAAGCATTAAGTGTATCAAGTAATCGACCAATAGATAACAAGTTACAATGGATATTGGGAACTAATAATGCACGAGACAAAGACAGAGTTGGAGTGAGAGAGATTGTGCCCTCGCTAGTAATTGGAGAGGGCAAGGCATTAGCACTAGTTATGTATGGGTCACGGGTGTTACTAGACAACTCATCAAAAAATTTAGCATCATAAGTCATATGATCAGAAGCACCAATGTCAATTATCCAAGTATTGGAGTCAGGACCTGGAATAGAGTCAGAAACATGCAAATTTGCAGAAGCAGAAGCAGCAGCAGCAGCAGCAGCAACAATGGAGTTATCACCCATGATTGTAGCAGAAACTCAACAAAGCACGCAGAGTATACAACAGAACACAGCACAGACACAAATACGGTAGATGCACGAAGACAAGCACGAACACAGGAGAGGCACGAACACAACAGAGGACACAGCGGAACACAGCAAAGGCACAGGCACAAGAACCCTAAAAGAAATTAGGGCACATAGTAGAACACGGGTGGGCACAACACACACAGGTCACCAGAAAGTCGGCTCTGATGCCAAGTCAAATAATATGGTAGAATATTTTCAGATATATTACATTCTCCAAAAGGAGTTATTTATAATACAGGATGTAAACCCTAGTAGGATTAAACTAGGAAAAAGTGGTATCCTAATTACATAATATCTATACAAAGAGAAATAAATAAAACAATATCCTAATAGAATAGGGATATCTCGCTAACAATACTTATTCCCATGATTAATGGTTTCACACTGGAATAAATTTCGGATTTGATAGGCGAGTTTACTTTGCATAGAAGAACTTTGATTTGTGAATCAACTCATGAAATGCGTATGGAGTACGAAATCCCTACTATAGACGTGACCCGTGAGAGCATAATGACATATTTACTTTATCTGAAATATGAATTACAAATATTTCGAATTCTGACTTCCTATCCGTTTACTAACACTTACGAAATCAAAACATATGTGGGCCTCAATTTACAATATTTATTCCACAATTTATGAAAAAACCAGAAATTAGATTGATTGAGGGTAATTGATCTCATACCTATTCCCATGATCCCATACATATTCTTGACTTTCCCAATTCATAAGTATCCTCATTGCAAATAAATAAATGACGCAACCGCTTACAAAGTGGCATAGCATCCAAAGATATACAATTGGATCAAATTAAAAACAAATAGTTATAGGAATTCAAAAGAAATAAAGTTCAAGGAATTTGACAAGTGCCAAAACTCTATTTGTTGTGAGGAGGAGGTTTATTTTTCCTTTCAATTACCATGGACTATGAGTAGCCAAACCAGCAGATGATGTTAGGCCAGAAGTAGTCTATGCTCAGAGCCTTCTGGGCGAATGACCTTCCTCCACCGTTATTTCCACATTCTCTGCGTAGATTTTGCAGAGCACTTCTAGAGCTTGCAGGTACTTTATGCATGCTAGATGAGGACCAAAATATGATCCACGAACAAGCTTGTTGTCCTTCATGTAGTATCTTGGAGCTTTCTGCTTGATTTTTTTGGCCTCAGACTTCTCTCATGGCAAATTTTCTTTCACCAAGTAGTTGATGATAAGGCATTTCCAGTTGGGGTCGTCGTCGATCTGCTTCATGTCCGGCTGCTCTCCTTTTTCGATGCTTGGCTGATCAAGGAGTTTGACAGGAATTGAATGCCTGAACTAGGTGTCTAGCGCTGATTCTAGGCTTTCCAGCTCTAATTATAGGCTTGCCAGCCCATTTGCATGTGTTCTCTGCCAAAGGAACTTGCTGGATGGTGAAGGAAGGGAATAGCTTCAAATGCTCTTTAACTTTATTGAGCTGCTGGATCATTCTCTGGTGTTTTGCCATGTGATCTGAAGCTTGACTGGTGATCAGGTGGGAATCCTGAATAGATGGCCAACCTCTTGTTTGACAATTCTTTTGCTAAGCGCAGTCCAGCTAACAATGCCTCATACTCTGCTTCGTTTTTTGAGGCTAGAAAGCCCAATGTGATGGATTAGTTACAAGTTTTCATCCAGAGTGATTATGACGACGCATGCTCCAGCTCCCTTCTGATTTTTACGCTCCGTCTACGCACAATTGCCACAAGTCGTTGGGTAGGTCGAGTTTGGCGGAGGAGGTCTCATCTTCTCTCGAACTTTTGTTGTTTTTGTTGACTAGCTTCCCTTCTTCGATTGAGGATAGAGTGAATTCAACAACGAAATCTGCAAAAGTGTGGCCTTTTATAGCAATCTTCGGCCAGTAAATGAGGTCATACTGACTTAATTTGAAAGCCCGTTATTTTGAGACATATGGACATTGTTTGTGCAAATTGAAAGATAAGTCACCTAAAAGACGTCGAAAAGTGAATTCCGCGACGTTGTTTTAAAATTGGCTATAAATCACGTCAGCATTTATAGAAGCGACGTCGTAGGATATCTAATACGGTGGTTTATGAAAACATATTTTAAAACCACGTTGGTTGTCAAGACAAAGCGACGTGGATTCAAAACACGCTAAACACTGTTCACTCAAGTGACCTAAATTTTCACGACTCACTCTTGCTCTTCTAAGTTTCCCTCTCGTTGCTCTCGATGAAAATTTCCAATCTCTCTCGACCTCTCCCTATCTGGACCTCTCTCTCTCTCAGGGCCGTCATCTCTTTCGCGTTCACTGTGTGTTCTGTCGATTTGGAGTTGTCTTGCCGTGGCTACCGTCGATATTGGCATTCACTGCCCTGCCCTTGGCTGTCGTTGACATTCCCGTTCGCTGCCGTCAATTTCTCATTCCCTGGGCTTACGCCATTGGAGGTCACTGAGTCCCTCAAGTTCGCGACCCTTCATCAACACTCTCAGGTACTTTCGCTGAGCCTTTTACTTTGTCAATCACGAATTTGGGTTTGGGCTTCTCTCCAACTTCTTAAGAAAGTTTCAGATCTTGCGCTTCAGAGGTACCATTTTCGCTCTCTTTCCTATTGAGTTTTTGCTTTTCATATCTTTGTGTTTTGTGGGTTCACTATATTGCATGCAGATCTGGTGGGTTATATGGTTTTGTTTTGGTTTTTTTTACTTCTATTTTGGAAATATGAGAGATCTTAGAGGCTTGTTGTGGTTTTTGTTAGCATTTGCTCTCGGTTGCTTGTGACCGACAAGTCAAACTAAAATCTGTATGTTTAATGTCTATCTCTCCTTTGTGCTTCCATGGCAGTGGTAGCCTCTGAATATTGTCTTGGGTTGTGCATTCCTGATTTTCCTTCTAATTATCAGGTTTATTGTAAGTATTGATAAGTTTCTAGTCTCTCAATCTGCCCTTTATTTTTCCTATTGTTGCTTTGACTTGTGAGTTCTAACCTTTATTTCTCCTATTGTTGAGTTCTACCCTTTATTTCTCCTATAATTGCTCCTATTATTGAAGATGAGGTCAGTTGATGAGAAATTGATTTTTGCTAGTTATGAAATGTTCAATGGTATATTGAAACTTTTCCTTCTTTCTTTTGTTCAGATTCCTGTGACACTTCATATGAGGCAGTTAAGGTGGTCAAAGGGAAGAGAGTAATTGCATCCAAGGGAGAAGCATGCGCAAACTAGAGAGTGTACAAGCTTGTGTCTTATTGTGCTTGTGAACAAATGTGCAAGAAGGCAGTTAACTCACACACCCAAGAACAAAGTGATGAAGTTCAGATGGAATTGGTAGAGTTTGTGAGCAATCACATTTAGCTCCATTATTTCCAATTAGGTTAATGCTATGGATGTGGTAGGAAGTCTGTATGTGGTACGAATAAATATTGTTTAACTATGTAATAAATGTTGAATCTTGAAATTTTATGAAAGAAATAAATTTTGGGTATATATATTCATTAATAAAGTATTATGGTTGATTTTCTAGTTAAAATTGTTGTGTAGAAGCATTGCAAATAAAAACTATAAAAAGCCAGGGAACATATTAGACGTTATATTCATAGAGTAGACAACGGTTTTTACAAAAACCGTCGTCTTTTCATATAATAGATGACGGTTTTCATATAATAGACGACGGTTTTTACAAAAAACCGTCGTCTTTACAAATAATAGACGATGGGGATTTACCGTCATGGTTTTATGTATCAAAAGATGTCGGTCGATTTCACGACGGTTGAAAAATCGGATACACGACGGTGGATTACCGTCGTCTATTGCGATTTTTGTAGTAGTGCTTCCACCCTTCTGGCTCATTTCTTCTTCTTCCTCACTCCCTATAAAATAGATTGGAGTCAACGGACCACACCCGTGGGGTATTGGCCAAAGGCCCTCCGATGCCTAACTCAATTAAATTTTCTTGTATGGCAAAAGTTGTTATAAACAAGGCCATATTGCCTACTAGAAAATATAATAGTAAATGTAAAAGATAAAAATAAATAATATAATAATAGTTTGTACACTTCCATTGCTTGGTCGCTTGGAGTGACCAACTTTTTTCATTAGGCAAATAGGTAAGCAACATGCCACCTAAGTTGTTATAGTACAATTTTGCCTATTTCATTTACATGCTCCCTTAGAGATGCTCAGATTTAATTTAATGGGTGATGTGGCTATTTAACATATTGTAAAATTCTATTTCCAACAAAGATGTCAAATATACATATTATTTTATTATTTTAAAGGTAAGTGGGCTAGGTATTTTAGAGTAAAATATTATATAGGGTAAAAAATTGTACATGGATGAGGAGAGAAGGACAACAAGACGGCGCTTGCACTGAAACTCGATCTAATCGAAGAGCGTCGAGCGCAAGCCAATCTTCGGAATGAAGCGAACAAACAACGCATCTCTCGGTACTACGATTCAAGAGTGAAACCTCACTCCTTCAGAATCGGTGACTAGGTCATGTTCAAAGATTCTCTGGCAACCAAGAATCCAACGGAAGGAACCCTCTGGATCTTGCTGGGAAGGACCATATAAAATCATCGACATACGCCGATCTGGAACGTACTGACTGACTGGGATACAAATGGAAAGACCCTCAATCATCCATGGAATGTCGAACATTTAAAGCAATATTTTAAGTAGTCCCCTACCCAACAGCAGGTCCAAAACTGAAAAGTACATTCAATACAAAAGCAAAATGACAACGAATATGTATCCCTGCCGTTCGGCAATTTCTCAATGAAAAGCCCACTAAGGGAATTGTTAAGTCCAGACTTATTATTTGCAAGTTCTCTGTTATTTACCTTCGATAATTTGCAAAACATATGGTACTAGCGGTGTCCTGATCCGACTACCGTTAGGTACAATACTTTCTCTTTAAGTCAGTTGTTTCGCCATCGGCGATAAAATGGTTACGGTAGGGACCATCGGCAACAATTACCGATGATCATATTACTTGAATTTACAATCTCTTATTTACCCTCCGTAAAAGAACTAAGCAATATAATTACCTTCGGTACTCATATTTTATTTAGAACCTATGTTAAGAATTATCATGCCCTCGGCACATATTCTACCGTTGGACTCGCCACTTCTATATTTATGTTTTATTTTGCCATTGGCGATATAAATGGAATGATGGAAAGAGAAAAAGACGTCTCAACATGTGGGCGTCATTTTTTACAGTAAAAGTGAAGGACGTCAATCTAGGTAGGATTTTGCATCACGGTTGGAAGGCTTAGAATGTCATTTCGTTCCGTTAAAACTTGCCATGTTATTTTAGTTAGAGATGCTCTTGGCTCAACTTCGTTGCCTATTCTTTTTCTCAACAACCCTATAAGATTGCTTTCTGCATTTGGAAACTTGGGTCATATGCATCAATCGCATGTTTCACGCTTCAAGTTTGATTAAATTCATGGTTTTCAACGATTCTTACTAACGGCAAATGCAAGTGTGATGCATTGGGCCACCTTGAAAAACAAAGCTACACGAATCTCCATCGCCATACCACATGGACCATCCGTGGATACAATTATTGCCCCAGCTCCAGAGTTAATGGAAAAAGAAGGCGAACCTCCTAAATACCTTGCAATGAACTATAAGGAATATAAATCCACGCAAGCCTAATTCTACAGTCTGCACTAAATATATCATACAAGTCTTGAAAAATCTAATTATTACAACACTGCTATCATAGCTTTTTTCTTCTAAAAATCATCAAGTAAAGATAATAATGGTATTTCACACTTAATTTAAATTAAAAAAATAATACAACTGGTTCTTTTTGGGTGTTTTTTTTCTTCTTCAATTTTTAAGGTTTAAGTGTTTATTTATAAAATCATTGCAAGAAATGGGGTTCATTATAAATTTCTCTAATCGCTATTCGGTACCTTGGAGTCCTTTTAGTTACACGCCATATATTATCCGTTTGGTGCATAACTCTTTTTTGAATAAAAGTACTTTCTTTGGAGCTGACTTCAAATATACAAGTATATGTGAATTACAACATTCATATGATCTTCACTAGAAGCATGTATGAACTCCTAGTGAAGATCACGCAACTAAGGTGCCGATCGAATATTAGTAAATTTTCACATGTGACCAAATTAACATCAAGTTGAATTGATCATGAGAGAATCACACATTTTATGAAATACAAAATTTATATTTATCCAAAAAAAATAGAGTGAGGTATATAAATCAGAGGATGATTAGAACCTGTGGTTACGGACCTCAGAGTTGGAGGTTCCAACAGCATATGGGAAAATCATGATCGGGATAAGGGACCAAAAATAACATCTACTTGTTCTTTTAACATTTGAAATAAATAGTTTAATTAAATAGAACCTTCCATGGACACTCGAGTCTCCTCATCGGATCTAGATGCCAGATAAAGATTCAATTTTTTTTTTTTATAACGGTAATATTTTAATGATATTTCTACAAATTTCAGCTCACCAAGTATTAAGATTTGGTAAGAAAAATTCCAAATTTCATTTGGTTTTGGTGATCAGTTTTCTTGTATATTATTATACCATGTATATCAGGATTTATATACCAGGTGGTTCATCAACATTCAATAAGAAATGACTAATACGCAGAAAACAGTCATGTTCTGACACAATTCAATGAAAATATTATTTAGAGCAAAATCAAGCAATTGAAGTCCAGCTTGGTCCTATTTTGAGTCCACATTCCTCCACTGCGCCCACAAAAAAACAATTCTCATAGCGCCCACAATTCTACCAAATTATAATGAATATTATTGGGTTAAATTATGTAGTTTGGTAGGATTTATGATCATCGTCAAGGATTTGATAGCCTGAAAACAATCTGGATTGGATTATGTCTAATCCTTCTAAGACTAAGTATAGTAGGATTATGTCTAATACAATATTTAAACCCATATAACAGCACATTTCAATTAATTAAATTCTTTAATTATGTGTAGTACCAAACACATCATTTTAATCATGGGGAATCAAACATAGGACCCCTAGTGCAGTAGAAAACTTGTATGAAACGGGGATAGCACTGTTTTTCTATCCCCAACCAATCACAAACTATAATGTGAAAACGTTATCACGTGTGGCATGCCGTGATTGACTGGGATAGCAAAATAGTGTTGTCTCTGTTGTTGCATAGATTCAGCTGCATCCTCAACTTGTGATACTCGCAAGTGCACGAGCCGTTGGTAGTTTAGCATATGTAAGTGCGAGGTCGATTCCACAGGGATTGGTGATTGAATGATCCAACTCAGTTTTCCTACACAAAAGAGAAATGAAAACAAAAGAAACAAAACAAAAAGAAAGAAAGTAACTAAGACAAGATGGTGTTGTTTTAGAATCCACCCTAATTGTTCTAATCATGTTATGGCAGCAAGTAAACAAATTGATTCACTCATGAAGATGCTCACAAATAAGTCCATGGTGTTTGGATCAAATTGCATTGAACATCACAAGGACCCCAAGCATGGTGTTTACATTAGGAGACCTAGAAACCAAATCACATAAGTTGCTAATGGATGGAATGAAGATGATCCCCAAACCTTCCCAAAAAGAGCAAAATGCATAAAACCTCAGGTGATCAATCAAAGGATGCAAAAACAGCTCCATTAAATTAGTGAAGAAGAATTCATGAATGAAATCAAACTTTATAAACTCAAACCATGATACAAGACTAGCAAGATGTTTATTAAAACTAATAACAGAAAAACAAAGTAAAACAAAGGAAATACAAGAAGAAAATAAAAGACAAAGGGAGGAGAAGAAGATAAGGACAGCATGCTAGAGATGGGAAAGATTCATCTCCATGGCTGCCAGGAGGCCAAAGCCTCCCAGCTGCTGCCTTCTCCCTTCTCTCCCTTTGTGACTCTCAACTTTCCCTCTCTTTGTGTACAATGGAAGTGTAAATTATGGAATGAAATTCTGGCTCCCTAAGCTCTCTAGAGACTCCCTATTTATAGGCACAAGGGTTAGGTGAATCAGATTATACAATTAAGTTCACCAACCACACAAATTTCACCTAACACACTTGCATTAGATAATCAGAAATGGTTGTGGCACTTCACCAACAAATCCCACCAGTAGCCCTAGCTCATCAATATGTCAGCATGACCAAGCATCCATCCAGAAACCAATACCTCATGCCTAGCTCACCATGACCAAGCATCCATCAGCTCATCCATATGTCAGCATGATGTGTATTTTCATGGGCTTGTGAATTGGGCTTGGCTGAATCAAATGACAACTTTAAGATGTCCATTGTGAAGTTCAGAATGTCTCTGATCCAACCACACAAGTATTGGCCCAATCCAAGCTCGGATGAAGAAGATAACGCCGAAATGAACTTCTACCTCAGTCTCCAGCTCTTGCACGTTTTTGCACCATATTGCTTCATTGGCCTTAACATGCTTTAATTGCATGAATTATGCTCTCTTGCTCTATTGGCCTACAAAACACACAAAGAGAGGCAAATAACTCAAAATTCTAAGAAACTAAGCAAAATGAGTACGTAAATTGGGCTTGTATATGTATGAAAATATGAGCTTAACACACCCCTAAACTTAGATTTTGCTAGTCCTCGAGCAAAACAAAAGAAAAACAAAGATAAAAACAAAACAAGAAGTTAACTAGACCACTTTCGTAGGTAACTCGATTGCATTGAGCGTATGCAACAAGCCTTTAAACCTCTAGGCATCCCTAGTCGGAGGAGTTGAGTCTCCTGAGGGTTTAACAATATTAAATACCCACAAACGTTTTACTGACTCTACAAAACAAAATGATTAGAAAACTTAATAGATTTGTTAGTCCTTAAGCAAAACAAAACAAAAAAAAAACAAAAACAAAGACGTTAACCTTCCAACCGGTCAGAAATGTTAAACTTCATAGACATGGCTCAACAAGGAACAAAACAAGCACTAAGGAAGTTCTAAACATTATTCAAGTGCTACCACAATCTCACACAAATCATGCTCAAGGTGTGTGTGTGAAATAGCCATGAAGATACAACTCATGCTTCTCAAACAACGATATGAATTCCTGCAAGAATGAGCACAAGTTTACCAAGGTAAACCAAAATCAATAGGACTTTACTCATGGATGTAATGGGGTTATGGTAATGGTTAGACAAAGAATGGATATGAAAACACAAACTCTAAGGAACAAAGTAGAGCATAATATGTAAACAAGATCATGGACATTTGAAATGTAATGCACCGAAATTGAAAAGCTCACAACACCAGATTTTGCAATTGAATCACTTCACAATTTGATTTTGACGTTTACACACTTTGTATAATATTTGGCCCAATTTTGCGGCTCTTCACCCTAGAACACCTGATTTCTCCTTATATCACCCTAGGGTCGTGACTACATTGGCCACACTTCTTTTCTCTTTTTTTTTTTAATTGCTCATTTGTTGCCTTGAATGCATTACAATCTGAAATACAAGCACACTCTACAAGTCCCTTAGATGGTAGAATGTTTAATGGATGATAAGGTGATAGAAAGAAATGGCTAAGTGTTTGGGCACAAAGGGGTTTACAATGGAATATGTATTGTATGGGTTGATGGAGGAAAAAGAAATAGGTTTAACAAAGATGGCCTAAATCATATCTTAGTTATAACTCAACATTCCAGTGAATCACACAAGCAAAAATGCATACAATTGGATAAGACATGCAAGAGGTGTATAATCATGGCTAAAGTGCATAGAAAGCTCAAGCATAATTATGTGAGACTTAGCTAGCAAAAGAATAAGATTCAGACCTAACACAATGCTTATCAAATTCCTAAGAGCCATATTAGAAGTTAGACTTCGAGATTTATCATTGGTATGGGAAGGAAAACTGAAAATGACTCAAAGAAACAGAAAAAGAAAAACGTGAGGTTTCAAATTGCTGTTTTGCTCAATTTCAACATCTAATCTGTTTTGACATGTAACTTTCAAACCACTTGGTCAATTTTAACGTTCTTTATGTCGTTGGATTCAACATGAAAAAATGAAGAACACAACGCGGACCAAACTTTCAAAACAGCAGCAGAAAATAAAAATTATAGCAATGAAGAAGCCTACGTTTTCAGACACACACAAAAACTAAAAAAAACTTTCCTCTCCCTAAATGAAGGATCTGATTTCCACCAAATCTCCTTTATATTATCATGTCATCTCATTTAAGGAAAAGAAAAATTCATATCAAAAGGGAATTATTCTGTAACAACCCAAACCTTAATTATTATTTAATTGATAATTTAATAAATGAAAATACTAAACTACCCTCAGAATATTTTATTAGGTTTTAAGTTAGGTTTTTGACCGGGAAGAAATTTGGAGATTTCATTTGTACCATTGCGTAGAGCGCGACGAAACGAGTCCGTAGACACGTAGTAGACTTGAATTGGACTTGTAACGAAGAAATTACGAGCTAATTACGTAAATGGGCTAAAATTGTAATTTCGGAAAAATCAGATTTTTTAAATAAAAAAAATCTGCTTCTCTCTCTCCTCACTCTCCCTTCTTCCTCGCGCAAACCCCTCCCCCCTTTAGAAATTTTTTTTTCCAGCAGCTCCTCCAAAACCTCCATAACCACCTAGCCACACCACCAACCACCAGCGGATCACACCGAACTCGACCGGAGTGATCTCCGCAGCCCAGCCCCGCCTACTCCCCCGCTGCCTGCCGCCACGAAGCTGCCAGGAAAAACCAGAAAATCGCGTTAGTTTTTGCAGAATTTCGTCGCCTCCGTTCGTCGTCATCCGGCCACCAAATCGGACAAATGACGTATGAAAATTCGACTGATTTTCATGCTCTAGCTGATGGTTGGGTAGGATTGGAGAGATTTTGAGGTTTGACAGGTTAAAGTTTGAGTTGAAATTCTGCCGAGTTTGAGAGCTCCGTTTCAGCCACTTCCGTTCATTTTTTGGCCATAGTCCAAGAACAAAAGTGATTCCAAAAAGGGTGTATTACCTAGGATAGGAGTTTGGGCCGGAGGTTTGGAGATTTTTCGGCCACGGGAATTTACTATTCACAGAACGATCCTTGTGTCCTCACGAGCGCGTAGGAATTCGCGGATCTCAATTCGGATAACGTTTGAACCCTGAACGGATCTCGCATAGTGTGCGTTTTCCGTGTTCAATAAGTTCGGGCCGTTGGATCGTAGTCAAACTGGAGTATGTTGATCTAGGTAATTTCAGGATTGTGTAGGATTCGACGGATCGTGAATCGCGTCCCGGAATACTCCGAAAAGGCCAACCCTAGGATTAGTATTACGGGAAATCGTTACACCGTCTATTCGTGCGATCATGAGCAATCCGACTATCCGATTCGAGACCAAACTCTCGGGACATGTGTCCCAAGCATAGTGGAACCCCTAAAACGATCGGATTAGAATTCTGAGGTCGTGGACCCCATGGGGTCCCGAGTTGACTTTTATGGACTTTATCGCTTTTAAGTCCCGAGATACTTCTAAAGCGTGTCCACTGAGAGGAAAAGCTAATGTGGGCATAAGAATGACTTTTAAAGTGATGCACGTACTTTTAGGAGCCGGGGGTCAGGGTTTTATTTTAATATTATATTTTTGAGCAGAGTTATTAATAAAAGATTTTGATGGATATTCAGCACTCGGGCACCAGTTAACCCGCAGTTGGGACCTTCAAAAGGGTCCAGCTAGCTCAGAGTATCTGTGAGTGGACTTTTTGTTTAATAAATGATTTTATGCAATTTATTCTTATTTTTTGATCTTGAATAAGTTATTCATTGATCAGAGCGTTAACAGCTTGATTTATCGCTTTTATATGTTTTAATTATTATATGTTTTTAAGCAAGTCAATTTATATGCTGTCGAGTGGGATATCCTTAAGGGATATAGGAAAAGGGAAAATCTAATTAAATAACAGATTAAATGGCAGCAGAGTTCTTAAATAAATAAGAATTCATTTTATTTCTTTTTAGCTTTTCTAAAATCATATTTTCTTAGAAATCACCATAGGTACCCAAGATTAATAAAGGTTGCCTTCGGATTTAAATGGTTGGCTTCGGTTATAACGATGTCTACGGACATCCAGTTGCCTTCGGTTTTAAGGGTGTCGACGGACATCCTGCTGCCTTCCGGTTAGGTCAGCATGCTTGACACTGCCCCACGAGTTACGGGGTGCCCGAACCGTGAGGTGCGAGATTGCGGATCAGGTTGACCTAGTGTCCCCTGAATCCTCGAGATTGCGGTTTGGGTTGACCTTGCGTCACTAAGACCTGCGAGAATGTGTCACTCCGGTGGCACAAGAAGGGAATTAACGGATTATAAAGGATTTGACAGATTTCTAAATGGGTACACCTAGGTGTTAGATTATAGTTGATTTCAATGCTTTTAAGATTTCATGTTTGATTTAGTATTTGAATGATGCTATAGATATAAATATGAATGCATTGATTTCAGTATGAATATAGATAAGAGAAATGTCATAGTTTTATAACTGTTTTTACAAAGGGGTTAGTATGTTCAAATACTATTTTTCTAACGCTTTGTTTTTGGTCCACTCACCCTTTAAATGTTTTGCGCCCCCAGGCAGTAGTCGTGCGTCAGTGCGTCACCACCGGGCCGAGTCCATCTTCCGCCACCTTTCTTGACGATGTAGGGTCTTGTTTAATTATTTTCTTCTTGTAACCTTCTGTATAGAGCTCTGATATTGCCCTAGTATGTTTGTTTTACTGTTGGAATGTAAATATTTTGCATGCTGGCAGTTGGTGCGTATTTTGGTTGCTTGTGGATAGGTGTAACCTTGGGATGGGTCTAATTACAAGGGAGACTCTGCTGAATTTTCGGCAGAAGTCAAACCCCAATTATAGTTGAAATTTTGACTAGAAGGGCAATAAGGTCAATTGTGTCTGGCACCCGGCAGGTGTCGGGCACGTAGAGGGTTCGGCTTGGATTCCAAAGTGGAATTTGGGTCGGGTCTTGTCATATTCTCCACAAACCCTACCAAAGATGGAGGCTCTATATAAAGATGGCATCTCACCACGCATGAGGAAATTTCAAAAAAAACCCTTAGCAAAGCCCACGCCACTCTCCCCGCTCTATCCCTTTGTCACGACATGCGCTCTCATCCCTCTTCCCGACGCACCTGCCTCTTCCTCTCACAAAGAGGAAAGTTCCATCCTTTCAGTTAAATCTGCATCTCCTTGAGACGATTTTACTAACTTAGGCATCAAAGGGCCTTTGGCCAACACCCCCTGGGGTGTTCTCCGTTGACTGCATTTATTTTGCAGGGTTCAAAGAAGAAGAAGATCGAGAGAGAAGAGATGATCATCCATGAATATTCTCCTCGGAATTTATTCGTACAAACAAATTGGTGCTTTCATTTAGAGATTCAAGATATACTCAAAGTGTTGCTCTCGAATCCAAACCTAAGGAAATTTGTTTCCTTCCTATCATCATTCATTTGAAGCTTTCCAAACAACCATGTTCAGAAGCGTAATCACAAGGATCAAGTCCACCGCAACGATCCAATCCACCACTGTTCAAGCCATTTGTAAGAGCCGTGTCTTGGGGAAACAAGAACGGTGAGCAATCCCACATCGCTTGGGGAGGGAAAGGTGAAGTGCTTTAAATGTGTGGGCACTTCTCTTCCTAGGACGAGGCCTTTTGGGAGCTCACTGGCTTCGTAGTCGTAGGAACTTCGAAGTTAAGCGAGTTGGGAGCTAGAGCAATCCCAGGATGGGTGACCCACTGGGAAGTTGGTCGTGAGCTCCTAGAAACAAAATCGTGAGGGGCGAGAGGGGGGCCCAAAGCGGACAATATCATGCTAGGGGAGTCGGATCGTGACAGAATGGTATCAGAGTGAACCCCAACCGGAAATGTGCCAGCGAGGGCACGCTGGGCCCCAAGGGTCGTGGATTGTAAGACCCGTGTCTTGGGGAAATAAGAACGGTGAGCAATCCCACATCGCTCAGGGAGGGAAATGTGAAGTGCTTTAAATGTGTGGGCACTTCTCTTCCTAGCACGAAGCCTTTTGGGAGCTCACTGGCTTCGGAGTCGTAGGAACTTCGAAGTTAAGCGAGTTGGGGGCTAGAGCAATCCCAGGATGGGTAACCCACTGGGAAGTTGGTCGTGAGCTCCCAAAAAAACAAAATCGTGAGGGCAGAGGGGGGCTCCAAATCGGACAATATCGTGCTAGGGGAGTCGGGTCGTGACACCATTCCCAAGGGATAGCAACGAACCCATCTTGAGGTGCGGGTCCCAGCCCACCTCATGGTCCAGCAGCCGAAGGCACTGCTCCTCCTCACGGCTAGTGGCCGAGGCTAACATCCCATCTCACTGCCTCATGGAAGTGAGCAGAGATCCAACACACGACCTCATCACGGCCGAGACCACGGCTCTACCTTATAGCCACACGACCAGAGCCCGGAAATCACCCTCATTGCCCCACATTGGGATCTGGAGTTCACCTCCAGTGGCACCGCCACACTCAGGAGTACCACCGCTCACGCCGATCCTACCGTCGCCACCAAATACGGCCTTGTCTTGGAACAAATGCATAAGTTCCCTCATTTGCCTCCACACTTGACGTTCGCGATTCTCTAGCACACCTCCAACAAAGCATCGGGAGACGACATGAGTGGTCCCAAGCAGGTCGAGTAATAACCAACATGCAAGGAGGAGGATAAGAACGTGCAGATAGCATGCATGCATGTCACTAGCATTCCCCAAGTCATGACCCAAAGTAGGTCGAGTATATCCATTCAAGATTGGGCCCGTGAATCAATGTCCTCCACTCAATGCTGGGGGCACAGTCCGATGTACATGCCTACTTGGGCCCTCAAGGAAGTGTTCATTCGAGGTTAGGCTCACAAGGAGACCAGCCTCGTAGCCCACCTCATAGAGAGCTTGAAAGAGGACGTTCACTGACTCGCACCGAAAGGGTAAATTCTAGGCTACGTACCACGAAAATCCTTCACAAGCTCAATCCACTAATACGCCGCACCAACAGGGGCAGTTGGCAGAACAACACTTTTTTGCCAATGAGGAGGTTGAATAACGACGCTGAACAGCATAGAAACCCTTGGCAAGAACCGCAAGAGTTGCTAGTGTAGGATGTGGAGAAGCTCATGAATGATCAACTCCGAGACCTAAAATTCAGAGGAGACTTGGTGGATTAAGTGTATTCCTCGCCGTTCACCGATGAAATTAAGCAAGGTGCTCCACCAAGGCGGTTCGCGACGCCTACCTTCACAGCATTCAAAGGGGATTTCAATCCCAAAAGCCATCTTAAACAATTTATGAGTATCAAGATACTCTATAAAGGTTGCGATACACTTTGGAACAGTCTCGACAAATGATTTCGTCGGCAAGTTTTGTGACTATAACCTTGTCGCCACATCAAACATGTTGGTTGTGATATTATAATGTATATTTATATGGTAGTGTAAGAAGTGTGATGATGGTGGGTAATTCTTCGTTGGATGATGGTGTTGCTTGTTTGGTTTCTCCATCGAAGGATGGTGGTGGTTTGGTTTCTCATTTTTGTCCTAAATATTTTTTAGCTTATTTTTAATAACCTAAGCCCTCGTTTGTTACAAATGATTATTTTGGCATAAACTGTACTTAGGGATTGTTCTGGATTGGCTGAGCTTGATTTAAATTGCATAAGACTTATCTAGTGTTTGATTAAATGCCAGACTAAAAAGCTGTATATGTTAAAATACACATAAATAATAAATGTGTCACTTCGAATTTTAATTTTGAACTAAAATGCATCAATCAACCAAAATGTTGAGTCATTTTTAAAAATTATTTTTATTAATATCTTATCCATAAAAAAAGAGATAATAAAATAAAAAAATAATATTACCTAAAATTATCTTAAACGAAAAAATTAAAACAAACCCAACTATCGGTTATAAAACAAAAAACAAAAACAAAAACCCACCCCATCAGGCCCAACCCTAATTACCTTCATGTTACCATCAATCCCCATTCTCTCTTTTATTTATATTTTTTTATTCTTTTTTTTCCTTCTTTCTCGCTCCCAATGTCTCTCTCTCTCACGAGTTCATGGTTGGTGGTGGTTTGATTTTTTGTGTGTACTATAGTTTCAAGGTTATATAGAGTTATATTTGAATTGATATATATTGCAACAGCTGCTTAAGTGTTAATGTATTATTCATGGGCAATGGCGGATCCAGGAATTTTGTCAAGGGTAGGCTAATATTTTTCTTGACTTCGGGGACTCAAAGTAAAAAAAACAAAAAAAGACGTAACATCTTTTAACATATTTAAAAACTAAAAAATTATCATATTTTTTTATAAATAAAACAAACCCTTTCTCTTTCTCTCTCCCCTTCCTAACCTTGAGAAGCAGAAAACCTCACCTTTATGTTATGAGTGGAACCTCAAGCAGCGAAGCAACTTTTCTTTCAAATAGCATAAGAAAAAATTCAAAAAATTTATTAACCAAATCCTAAATCTTAAAAACCTAACAATAACAATTAAAATTTAACAACCAGAACCTAAATGTTAAAATAAAGAGAGGGAGAGAGAGAGAGAGAGAGAGAGAGAGAGAGAGAGAGAGAGAGAGAGAGAGAGAGGTAAAGTTGAGAGAGTCGGTGAGAGAAGGAGCAGTGAGAGTCAGAGAGAGAGAGAGGCGGACAAACAGTGATTCACACAAAGAGAGGAAGAGAAAATAAGCCGAATACAAAGAAGAAGAAAAATAGAGAAATAAAATAGAGAGACAAAAAAAAAAAAAAAATGTAGCACAAGAGAAAAGAAGTAGAAGAGAAAAGGATGAAGAAGAGAAGGAGAGAAGGCAAAAGACGTAAAACCAGTAAAATTTGATTGGTTTATTAGATTAAAAGACAAAAAGCAACTGTAACACCCCGAACCTAATTTTTATATCCACTTAATGATTTAATTAATTAGATTAAGAAATTGCAATTTTACCCTTGGGGATAGGGGTATTTTGGTCACTTTTTAACCCGGAAGAATTTTGGGAAAATGAGTGGTACCGTTACGTAGAGCTCGTCGATACGAGTTCGTAGACATACGGCATGCCCAATTCTGATTTGTAACGAAGGAGAAAAAGTCTGAAAACAAAAAGGACATAAATGGAATATTTTTTTTAAATTGTTACTGTAGCTGCTACAGTAACCGATGTTTTTATATTTTTTTCTTCCTCTTCTTCCTCCTTCTCTCTCCCTCCCGTTGGAACAGCCCCTCCCCCCCCCCCATTTTTATGTTAAAACAGCCGGTGGCTTCCAAGAGCCACCGCCGTCGCCACAAGCCACCTCCAGCCACGGGGCCGAACTCAAAAGAACCGGGCCTCCTTCCTCTTTTCATCCCGAACCAGTCTCAGCCGCTGGAACCGCCGGTGATGGCCGGAAATTGCAGAAATCCGAGCTGTTTTGGGCAGATTTTTAGCAAACTTTGGGGAGCTCGTTCTCCCACTTCCGGCCACCGTTTTGGTCAAACCAGGTATGGATTTTGAACCTCTTGAGCTGTTCTTGCTGTTAACGGTGCTAGTTTTAAGAAATTTCTGCGTTTTGAAACTGAAATAAGCGATAGAAAATCTGCCGGTTTCGGCCTCCGATTCCGGCCAATTCCGGTCACTTTTTGGGGTATACCCAAGAACAAAAGTGACTACAAATTAGGTGTATTACCTAGATTAGGAGTTTGAAGTCAAGATGTTAAGTTTTTCCGGCGAGTGGTTATCGCTTTGGACACACACGTGCTGTCGGCGCGTGTGGCGTGGCACTGTAGCAGAGAGACATTTTTATCCTAAAATGATCTTCTGGTTGTCACGAGCGCGTAGGAATTTACGGAACTCAATTTCGGATAACGTTTGAACCCCGAACGGATTTTACATATTGTGTGTATTCCGGGTTCGATATGTTAGAACCGTTGGATCGCTTCCAATTTTATATATGTTAATCTAGGCATTCCTAGGATTGTGTAGGCTTTCACGGATCGTGAATCGGAGCACCGGATGTTTCCGATTCAATAAGTTGAAGTTTGTATTTTTACGATAATTCGTGCGATTGTGCGATCGTGAGTGATCCGACCGTCTTATCTCTTTATTTTCTATGGTTTATTGCTTCTGGTCTTCTTCTTTGGAGGCATTGGTGAAGATGGCAGCCTGGTCCCCAGGAGAGTCGCCATTTATGTTGGGGTCTTTTTCTCCAGGAGCCGGGACGAATGGGCTTGGGCTGCTGTAAAGGATGAGCGGAGGAGGTTGCCCCTGTTTCTGAGTTCAAAGACCAGGCTCCAAAGAGATTTGAAAGGAGTAGTGACAACCTTAGAAAACACCTTGGATTCTTTCACCAATCAACCAAATAAACGTGACAAATTAGCAATGGAATGGCTTGGCATGAGGAGCTTGTGGCATGGGAGCTAAGCTTTCACATGTTTAACAATTTGAGAGAGAGAAAAGCATGAGTTTCTTACAGAGGACAGAAATTAAGACTGGGGCAGAGGAAGATTAGGAAGGTTTTTTATCTCAGGAAAAGATGAAGACCACGGAGGAAGAGGATTGGGTGGCTTGAGTAAATTTCAGGTTGCTTGACAAAGCTTGGCCAAGCTCTGAAACTGGGTTTGCAGGTGAGAGAGGAAGCTTGCTCTCTGAAGAATGGGTTTGTAGGTGAGAGATGAAGCTTGCTCTCTGAAACTTGTGGGTTTGTAGGTGAGAGAGGAAGCTTGCTCTCTGAAGGTTGTGGGTTCGTAGGTGAGAGAGGAAGCTTGCTCTCTGAAGGTTGTGGGTTGGTTTTCTGGGTAGCTAAGTCCTTCTTTTATAGCCACAAAGAACCCTAATTTTATCTAACCTCCTCCTCCCTTTTTCGTTGCTTCTTCCTACTTGATCTTATTTGATGCAATTTTCCTATCCAAGGCGTATGGGTAAGGAGCTTTTTGTGGTTCCAAGGTTTTGACGCAGCTGGACCTCCCCCATAAGGGTGAGGCGCCACCTGCTTTCCTTGTGGGCTTTCAAGATGGAGCTTACAGAGGAAAAGAGAGATTGAGGGAGTTCTTTGTCCGATGGGTATTTGTCCTTCTCGCACGGATTTCTGTTAGTTCCTACCATGGCTCCTTGTTTGACCGTCTTGGGGTTCTGCTAAGGGTGGAGCTCGATGCTGAATTTCTTATAAAATGCTGGGCTGGGCTGGGCTGGGCTTTGTGCATAATATTGGGGTTACTAGTGCTTTCATTTCCAGCGGCCTGCACGCTTTCGTCCAGCTGCTGGAAATGGTTTATTCGTTTTTTAGCATTCTAATTGTCATGGATTTTCCTAAATGCTACAGCAGCCTATGGGATGTTCTCCTAAGGCATTGGACCCCATTCTTCTCTCTCTCATGCTAACCCATGTGTTTGGGCTCAAGAAATGGGTTTGAGTTTTGGGGCTCCCAAGTAGCCCAAAACTTCCATTTCTTGGCTTATTAATGGGCCTCATGAAAGCTCGTTACCATCCATACCACAACCCACTCAAGCAAGCCCCGGGCATTTGCGTGGCTTGGGCCCACTTAAGCTTGTAGCGTGGCTATGTGTGAAATAATGACTTCCTGCTTGGCATGGCATGTCGCTTGCGTGCTAGAATTTTGTCATCTTTGAAAAAAGACATAATGCTTGACAAAATAATTAGCATGAGCTTGTAGAGCCAATGCCTTTTATAGGCTCATTTTAATTCCTAGCATGATAAATTGCATATTTATTTGGCATGGCACGTGATCGTGGCTCGTGAAAGCGCGCATGACGAATTCTGCATGCTCTGAATCGGGTATCTTCTTAATAAGGTGTCGCACTGGGCCGAGAATTTATTTGGGCCGAACCCTTGATTTTTTGGGCCTCAACATTAGCCCCCTTAATTATTAGGGCCATGGATAGGTGCTGGAATGGGCCGAATAATTAAACTCGACCCAAAAATCAAGTCACAGTGGTGATGTGACCCTTCTCTTCCCGCATGCATCACGATGGGCTTCCAACAATTACTTGCAATGTCCCAAATAATAACTTCCTCCATATTCTTTTCGTTTATTATTATTTTCCTCTTTTCCTTCCTCCAGCGAACTCAAAGCGAGAGAGAGAGTGAGATCGAAGAGAGCTGCCCTTCTCCAGCCGTTGGAAAGGAGCTCAAGCCAAACTCGACTCCGTCATTCCGCGCGCGAAGAAACCCACTTTCCGTTGTTGGAAGAGATTGTCTCTCTGCAGACTTTTCTTCCAAAATTCCCAATTCCTTCTTTCTTGGTGCATCTGAGGCCGCCATTTGAGGGGGATTCCTTCGTGAAACAAGGTATGCCTTTCTCTCTTGCAATTTCTTGAATCAATTGTGGGGTTTATTGGGTTCTTCACCCTCATGGGGGTTTTCTTTTCTTGTTTTGGCAGCCAAGCGCGAGACCTCTCGACCTATCCATTCTTTGTTGTCGCCGCGACGAAAGTACCAACGGCGTAGTTGCTAGCAAGGAAGGGCTCGCGTCAGTTTCGGGGGTTCTCTTCTTTTCGATTTCTTCCTTTCGTGAGCTTGCTGGAAGAGTGCCAAAATTTGCGAGAAGAAATCCCTGGTATGGATTGGATCTCTTCCTTTTCTCCATTTTCCTTCCCCCTTTTTATCATGTGTTGGCCCTCTTTGTGCTGGTGGAAAGACTGAACTTTGCACGATGTGCTTTTTTCTATGTATATGTCTCTGGCATAGGCAGGGGAAGGTGCCAGAAGCTTGTGTCTCGTTCCTCGCAGCTGGAAACTTTAAGCGCACCAGTTTCGTAACTTGAGCATTTAGACTTTCATCTTGTTCTCTTGGTAAGTAGCTCTGCTTGTTTGCTGGAATCTCAGGTCCTTCTTTGGCTTTATAGGAATAGACATAGACTGGTGTTTGGCCTAGGCTCATCCTTCTTGTGAACACATGCTTGATTAACCTTGGACCTTCGTTTATGTTGTGGGGAATGGAAATTGACGAACTGCATGTTTTGCAATTTTTTGCATTTTTGAGAGAGGATTTTGCTTGCCATGGGAATTGCTTGTCGATCATGGAATGAGAATTTTGCTTGCCATGGGTAAATTGCATGTTGCTTGGGAATTTGCTTGAGCATTTCCTTTGGAATGAGCTTGACTTGCCATGCTTGGAGTACAATTTTGTGTGTGCTACGTTCTTAGCCCCCTTCTTGATTGTTGTTGAACTATATGCATCAAGAGCGTATGCTTGTAATCGCATGATTAATATATAGGATTAGAGGCTGTTGAAAGCTTGAGGAAAGCATCATTGGTTTCTTTTTTAAGAGCTTAGAGCTTGGTCATGGATAACTGTTTATTTTTTTTGGCTTTATAAGGATAGACATAAACATATGTATGATGGGTCTGCAGGATGCTGTGTAACTCATAGGGATTTTGTTTTTTGTCTTTGTGAAAATGGTTACTAGGAGGTAAATAGTGTTTAGTTTGTAGCACTTGCTTTGTGAAAAATGGTCTGCTGGAATGATTGATTGAGCATGGAATGAGAACTTTGCTTGTCATGGGCTCGAGTAACAGATTGCATGATGCTTCGAAAATATATATATTTTTTGTTTATGCATTTCACTTGGCATGAGATAGCTTGCTTTGCTTGGCATGTAAAGTTCATATGGCTTGCATGCTAGCGTGAAGATTGTTTGGCTTTAACACAAAGAACTAGCTTTATACTTTGCCCTTCTTTGTTGGCAATTCTTGCAGGGATTCACATAATATGTCATAATGACCTCTGTGATGAGTGATGGCCTATTTCCCTTGCACGATGGGTTGAAGAAGAGACTTCACTGCTTAGAAACACTTGCCAAGACTTGATCATAGGCACTGGGTAGGCTTTGGAGGCTATTCTCATTTCCAGGTGCTGTATAGAAGAAATGCATGTTTCCGGCGGCTTCTCGATTATTTTCAATACCCTTGCAGCATCACTAAGGGCTGGTCAAAGTGCTTCGATCGTGAGTGGGCAAACCCAACTACCGAAGATGTTTTGCGAATGATTGAAGGTTGCCAAGAAAACATCGGTTTTTGACCCTAGAGGAACGTGCCTGGAAGGGTTTGAGCATGTGTCTTATCGGGACCTTGCGTGGACTTCCCGCTATATACTTAGAAGAAGCTATAGCACATGCTGTTTTTAGAGCATGAGTTGTTTGTAGCATAAAGATGCATGCTCGATCCCTTAAAGCAAGAGTCGTTGTCAATGCGTTGAGCCTGAAAGAACACTAATTGGAGAGCTAGTGCCGTAAGCTACGAAACCTTCTCTTTGACGAATGAGCTATCGATAATGGCGCTTGGTGCGTGGTAGAAATATTGAAAGGATCATCTCTCCGCACTTCTTCTATTCTGCTTTAGTAATGCACTGTGATCTAGTTGAGGTACCCGATTCTCTTTCTTTGCACCATGATATGCATAATTTTTTTTTTTAGCAAGGCTATATCTTCCAGCACCATCCTTTTCTAACACCTGTCTTTATTTCACCTCGCAGGTCGCATTTCGTTGTTGTGAGGGGCTGGCTGGCTCGATGTATAGTATCTTTTTCTTTTGAAACTTCTGGGTGTATCGCTCTTCAGCACAGTTGACTGCATTTGGGCTTGAGTTGTACCCCCTTTTTTTTTTTGGAGAGCCTAAAGCTCATGTTGTTGGAACCTTGAAACAGAGCTTTGTTGCATACTTTCTGCTAGAATTTTTTTGATTTAGCATGCTTGAGATATTAAGCTTCGGCTTGTCTTGTACACTTTGCTTGGTTGGAAATAATGAAATGCATGAATTGTTGGGTTTTGGAACGCATTGAGATAATGATTTCCAGCTTGTTTTGTACACTTCGCCTGATTGTAAATGATCGAATGCATGAGCTGCTTGAGATTTTAACAGGTTGGATTGCGGTAGGTGCAAGGTTCATGCTGCCAATTTTTTTCACAGCATCCCAACACATACACTCTCTTCAAATATTGCAAGGACTGGAATGATTTTCCTTAATAGCATGACCTCACTTTTTTTTTTTCTTCAAGAATGACACATGATATTGCTTGTTCATGGTGCTTGTTAACAGCTTGGGATCCCATCTAAGTGGATTTGCTTGGAATAGTTATTGCTGAGAGGCTTAGCCTTTTAAAGAAAAGTTTGCTTGTCTATTTTTTTTTTTTGCAGAACAAGTTTTGCAAAATAGAGGAAGGTAAAAACAAGGAAAGAATTCCATAGGCTTTTCTCTTTTTCCAAAATACTCCATTCTCATTGCAAATATCATTTTACACCTTAGCATGCCATAATGGTGGTGCATTCTTCAAAAGTTGTGAATTAAAGCATAGGGTGAAAACACATAAGGAGTCCATTTTTGAAATAAATTTGAAAAAACCAAAAGAAAAAGGATAGGTGCAAAAGCAACTCAACAATAGTAAGGCTTTGAGCCATTTTGATGAATACTCCAATCAAATTAAGCCCCCAAGTATGAAAGGGCCAAGGAGTGTGCATGAATAGCATGAAAGCTTGTGGCTTGGATTGGCATGTATTTGGCATGTGTTGTACTACATTGCCATGCTCTGCAGAGATATTTAACAGACCCACAACTGTTGCTTTATAGCATGCGGATCATAACCCAACTAATCAAAGAGTGATTTGCGGCTCATAACCCCTCACACTTTCTTCAACCTCTGTGAGATTATTAGAAGTTACGGTAGCTGTCTCCTGATAATCTTGCTCACCATATGAAGCCCCCAAGTGGCGTTCTTCCAGCATGTCTGATGTGGATACTTCGCTGCTGGAACCATCTCCTATCCATCAGCAAGTGGCCATGGGTGTTATAGCTCGAGGATTTCGAATATTTACGCAGTAGGCTTTCTCCGTGTTCCCACAAGGCTCCCGAATAGCCTCTGATGGTTTTGAGTCATTCTTCCACGGGTGACACAATACGTCGTCGTCGAGCAAGTCATCAAAGCATGTAATGACAACAACCATCTTCTTTCCCCTTCGTTTTGGCAAGGGGTCTTCATCAATAGCTTGCCTTTTAAAGAGTAGCTCAAGAGTTCCGTCACGTATCTCGGCGTGCAAGATCTTCCTCAAAGTTTGACAAGCACTGGTTGGATGACCCACAAACTAATGATAACGGCAGTACCAAGGATCACCATTTTCCTCTCTGGTAGGGATTTTGTAGGGCCTGAGGGGTTTGATTGCACTACGAACAAACATTGTATCAAGAATGGCATGGAATTCTTCATCCTTGCACGGCAGTGGCGGGTGCGTCTCTCTATCTTTTCTTTTGCATGAACTGTAGTAACTAGATGATTTGTCATCCTCATCTAATGTTTGGTGTGCTTCTGGCAGCGGCTCTTCCAGCAATGGTGTTTGGATTTCTACGACAAGCTTGACCTTGTTCTTCCTCCAGCCACTCTTTGTTAAGCTCATATTTTCATACATATACATGCCCAATTTACTTACTCATTTTGCTTAGTTTATTAGAATTTTGAGTTATTTGCCTCTCTTTGTGTGTTTTGTAGGCCAATAGAGCAAGAGAGCATGAGAGGAATACAACTTAAGGCATTTGAAGCAATATGGTGCAAAAACGTGCAAAAACTGGAGACTGAGGTAGAAGTTCATTTCGGCCTTATCTTCTTCATCCGAGCTTGGATTGGGCCAATACTTGTGTGGTTGGATCGGAGATATTCTGAAATTCACAATGGACATCTTAAAGTCATCATTTGATTCAGCCCAACCCAATTCGTGAGCACATGGAAATACACATCATGCTCGAGGAAGATGAGCTCATTGCATGCTTGGTCATGATGAGCTAGGCATGAGCTATTGTTTTCTGAATGGAAGCTTGGTCATGCTGACATGAGGATGAGCTAGGGCTGCTAGTGGGATTTAGTGGAGTAACCATTTCTGATTATCTAATGCAAGTGTGTTAGGTCATTACCATATTCAATTCAGATTTCCCACTCCCATCTCCCTATAAATACCACTTCCATTCCAAATTCAACTCATATCCTGAGATCCATCATTTACACTTCCATTGTACACAAAGAGAGGGAAAGTTGAGAGTCACAAAGGGAGAGAAGGGAGAAGGCAGCAGCTGGGAGGCTTTGGCCTCCTGGCAGCCATGGAGATGAATCTTTTCCATCTCTAGCATGCTGTCCTTATCTTCTTCTCCTCCCTTTGTCTTTTATTTTCTTCTTGTATTTTCTTTGTTTTACTTTGTTTTTCTGTTATTAATTGTAATAGACATCTTGCTAGTCTTGTAGCATGGTTTGAGCTTATAAAGTTTGATTTCATTCATGAATTCTTCTTCACTGTTTTAATGGAGCTGTTTTGCATCCTTTGATTGATCACCTGAGGTTTTATGCATTTTGCTCTTGTTGGGAAGGTTTGGGGATCATCTTCATTCCATCCATTAGCAACTTATGTGATTTGGTTTCTAGGTCTCCTAATGTAAACACCATGCTTGGAGTCCTTGTGATGTTCAATACAATTTGATCCAAACACCATGGACTTATTTGTGAGCATCTTCATGAGTGAATCAATTTGTTTACTTGCTGCCATAACATGATTAGAACAATTAGGGTGGATTCTAAAACCTCACCATCTTGTCTTAGTTCTTTTCTTTCTTCTTGTTTTGTTTCTCTTGTTTTCATTTCTGTTTTGTGTAGGAAAACTGAATTGGATTATTCAATCACCAATCCCTGTGGAATCGACCTCGCACTTACATATGCTAAACTACCAACGGCTCGTGCACTTGCGAGTATCACAAGTTGAGGATGCAGCTGAATCCATTTTGGTGCAGCTAAATCTACGCAACACTCTTCCGCGGCTCTTCCAGCGATGGATGCATGAGTTGATACATAAACTATATGAGCTTGGCATGGGGAATCATAAGTTGGCTTGTGGTGTGGGAGCTAAGTGCCCACAAGTTTAGCATTACAGAGAGATTTATCTGATGGTACAGGAACATAAGTCCCATGCTCCATGAGGCTTGAGGTGTAGAGGAATGTACTCATCGTCTTTGAAGAACAAAGTGCTTGACAGATTTATAATTTCTGCGTGACCAAAGCAGATGGTGGTTAAAATAATACATGTGTTGCAGCTTGCAAATGAATATAATTAATGGATGTCATCCAACATCATTATATAACGAATGAATCACACATCAATATTAAAACCAACATAGGTAGCTTTCAGTAATATGCAAGCATGGGATGCTTTGGCAATAATTAAAGCATGCGGCGATGTTTGTGTTTTTGGTAGTGTGTAAATGTCTAGCATTTGTATTCCTATCAAAGTGAAAGACAAGAAATAAAGGAAGCTGAATAGTCCAACTTCACTATGTTGGTATCGGCCTAAAACACGATATACATATATAGAAGGAAGGAAATTTATCAGTACATGTTTACATGTGAATAAATGACATGCTCGTGCTGTTTTTGCAAGTATAAATGTAATGGCATATGGCATGATAATATATATTTTATTGTGAAATCTAAAATGGTCGGAAAAAGGGAATTTTCTTATCTTTTTTGTTGGCCTCCAACAAAGGGCATGTAGATTGTGGAACTGATATTGGCATAGAGAGTCGAGGCATTTTGTGGGCAGTGCCAAAGAGAGAGAGACGATGCAAGCAGGGTTTCGGAGAGGACTTGTTCAATTTTGAGTTGAAGAGCATGCGTAGCTTTGTGCAAGATATGGAGCTTTTCTTTTTGCGCTTCAAGATACTTATGGCATATTTTGGCTTCTTCAACTACAGGAACATCTCAAGCAGAAAACTGAAAAAGAAGTTCAATTCTCTCTGTCAGATGCTTGGCCTGTGTATGGATATTTTTTTTCTTTTTTTTTTTGAAAAAATTTGCTTGGCATGAAGCCCCCAAGTATTTTGGGGTTTGCATGTGTAGTTTGCTCAATGGCATGAATAATGCATTTGCCAAAGCTTCCAGGGCCTTCTTGCAAGATCTTGTTTTGCTTGAGAATGGAGATCTAACACACAAACAAATGGAGCATGTGAGTAATCTATATCATGTTTGTTTTGCAAAGTAGATAGTCAACAAAAGGAAAAAAAAACAAAGAAAGGAAGAAAGAATGCTCTTATCTCTTTATTTTCTATGGTTTATTGCTTCTGGTCTTCTTCTTTGGAGGCATTGGTGAAGATGGCAGCCTGGTCCCCAGGAGAGTCGCCATTTATGTTGGGGTCTTTTTCTTCCAGGAGCTAGACGAATGGGCTTGGGCTGCTGTAAAGGATGAGCGGAGGAGGTTGCCCCTGTTTCTGAGTTCAAAGACCAGGCTCCAAAGAGATTTGAAAGGAGTAGTGACAACCTTAGAAAACACCTTGGATTCTTTCACCAATCAACCAAATAAACGTGACAAATTAGCAATGGAATGGCTTGGCATGAGGAGCTTGTGGCATGGGAGCTAAGCTTTCACAAGTTTAGCAATTTGAGAGAGAGAAAAGCATGAGTTTCTTACAGAGGACAGAAATTAAGACTTGGGGCAGAGGAAGATTAGGAAGGTTTTTTATCTTAGGAAAAGATGAAGACCACGGAGGAAGAGGATTGGGTGGCTTGAGTAAATTTTAGGTTGCTTGACAAAGCTTGGCCAAGCTCTGAAACTGGGTTTGCAGATGAGAGAGGAAGCTTGCTCTCTGAAGAATGGGTTTGTAGGTGAGAGAGGAAGCTTGCTCTCTGAAGGTTGTGGGTTTGTAGGTGAGAGAGGAAGCTTGCTCTCTGAAGGTTGTGGGTTCGTAGGTGAGAGAGGAAGCTTGCTCTCTGAAGGTTGTGGGTTTGTAGGTGAGAGAGGAAGCTTGCTCTCTGAAGGTTGTGGGTTGGTTTTCTGGATAGCTAAGTCCTTCTTTTATAGCCACAAAGAACCCTAATTTCATCTAACCTCCTCCTCCCTTTTCGTTGCTTCTTCCTACTTGATCCTATTTGATGCAATTTTCCTATCCAAGGCACATGGGTAAGGAGCTTTTTGTTGTTCCAAGGTTTTGACGCAGGACCTCCCCCATAAGGGTGAGGCGCCACCCGCTTTCATTGTGGGCTTTCAAGATGGAGCTTGCAGAGGAAAAGAGAGATTGAGGGAGTTCTTTGTCCGATGGGTATTTGTCCTTCTCGCACGGATTTCTGTTGGTTCCTACCATGGCTCCTTGTTTGACCGTCTTGGGGTTCTGCTAAGGGTGGAGCTCGATGCTGAATTTCTTATAAAATGCTGGGCTGGGCTGGGCTGGGCTTTGTGCATAATATTGGGGTTACTAGTGCTTTCATTTCCACGCGGCCTGCACGCTTTCGTCCAGCTGCTGGAAATGGTTTATTCGTTTTTTAGCATTCTAATTGTCATGGATTTTCCTAAATGCTACAGCAGCCTATGGGATGTTCACCTAAGGCATTGGACCCCATTCTTCTCTCTCTCATGCTAACCCATGTGTTTGGGCTCAAGAAATGGGTTTGAGTTTTGGGGCTCCCCTAGTAGCCCAAAACTTCCATTTCTTGGCTTATTAATGGGCCTCATGAAAGCTCGTTACCATCCATACCACAACCCACTCAAGCAAGCCCGGGGCATTTGCGTGGCTTGGGCCCACTTAAGGTTGTAGCGTGGCTATGTGTGAAATAATGATTTTCTGCTTGGCATGGCATGTCGCTTGCGTGCTAGAATTTTGTCGTCTTTGAAAAAAGACATAATGCTTGACAAAATAATTAGCATGAGCTTGTAGAGCCAATGCCTTTTATAGGCTCATTTTAATTCCTAGCATGATAAATTGCATATTTATTTGGCATGGCACGTGATCGTGGCTCGTGAAAGCGTGCATGACGAATTCCGCATGCTCTTAAATCGGGTTTCTTCTTAATAAGGTGTCGCACTTGGCCGGGAATTTATTTGGGCCCAACCCTTGATTTTTTGGGCCTCAACAATTAGGATGACCTTGTAAACGAGTGTTAATTCTTATTTGAGTTATTTGGATTATAGTGGGAGTATGAGCTTGTTTATAATATCCTATGGGATTCTTGGATAATATTTGATAATTGAAATTATGAAATGAATAATTATGGGATACTCGATTCGTAGAGTTGTGAAAGTGAGTCTTGGGACTCGGTTATGATTATTAGGAAAAGAATGGGTATTGCTTTCAAATAATGGCATGGTTTTAAGATGGAAATGTTATGCATATGAATTAAATGGTTTATTGTAATGCACTTTATATTTAATAGTCGAGATTATTATTTTGTAAAATATTTGTGATATATTTGTGGATTTGATATGTTCGAGGGTCTTGGAGTTTATATATATAATATTTGAGAAAACACGATCTTAGGTACTTCCCCGGTTATGGGTTTTATGTTTGAGAGTTATTTGTCTACTATGAATATGTATTTTGTTTTGGGAAAATTGAATTAAGGAAGGGAATATTACTTTATAATATTTATATAAGGATTACGAACTCCACCATCATACGTACCTCCCCCTTGGATGATGATATTTGGAAACAGTGGATATGGACACTGGGATACATGGAAATGGATATATGGATATGTTTTGGATATACTATTCACACACGTGCCGGGTTTCGGGCGTGTGGGCTTATTTGGTCATGGATCCCGGAATTGTGAGATGCCGGAAAAATTGTGGATATGATATGGATATGACGGAACCCGGGGCATACCTTAACGGGTGTCTCTGAGACCCTTAATTGGGTAGTCTGCGCGCGTAGGGCTGTTTTCAGGCGTACGGGTCTTGATTCTTCGTCCGTACGTGCTGGCTGAGAGTTAGTCCCCGGTTGGACTGCTCGTCCCTAGCCACATTGTCCTTTTGAGGGCTGATAATTGTGAGCTAGTCAACAATCCCCTGTTGGATTGTTTTCCCCAGTACATGATGTGCAACATCACATGTACCTCCCCTTGGATCCTGATACATGGAAATTGTGGATATGGTCTTGATATGACGGAACCCGGGGCATCCTTGACGGGATGTTGTTGTAGACCCTTAATTGGGTAGTCTGCGCGCGTAGGTCTGTTTAGAGGCGTACGGGTCTTGATTCTTCGTCCGTGCGTGCTGGCTGAGAGTTAGTCCCCCAGTTGGACGGCTCGTCCCTAGCCACATAGTCCGTTTGAGGGCTGATAATTGTGAGCTAGTCAACAATCCCCTGTTGGATTGTTTTCCCCTGGTACATGATGATGGTGAGAGGTGGGTGTGTTTATGTATATATATAATTATTCTTTTCTTATTATACATATCACATATATGTATATGTGGTTTTGATTCTGGTTTGAGATTTGTGAGCATGCACATGTATGAACGTATAAGCCCTGGATTTGGGCAGTGTTGTTTGGCGCCATACGCCTTCGATAGGGTATGGTTGCGGGATTGAACTGTTAAAAGGGGAATAATTGGATAATGTGTTTAATGTACATACGCCTCGAATAGGGTATGATTACGAATTTGAACTGATATAAAGGAAGAGTTTGAGAATGTGTTCATTGTGTTTTTGTTGAATTTGAAATTGTGATAGATCTGAAATGTATAGTTGGTTATGTTGTGAATGATTGTTTATTTTCGGAGTTGTGACCGTTGAGATGAGAACTACGTGTGGCTTGATCCCTTGTCCAAGGGTACGTAGGCAGCCTGGGGTCTCATCAGGCGCAGCCGCGAAATATTATTGTGTTTAAAAGGTCTAATTCGATTCTGTTTATGTAATTGCATTTCAGATGTGGTTTTCGATGTGATTGTTGGATTTGAATCAGGTTTGATGTTTTCGGTGGTATTCATAAAGTTGTTTTGAGATCTTTAATTGTATTGTTTATGAAGTATCCGAACTTAAGAACTTTGTTGGTTCTGTTTCGAATTATTGAAGGCCAGAGGCCTACTATGTGATTGCATGTTGTTAATTTGTGCATGCTGCCAGTTGGTGTTTTAAAATGTGTTTTATGCTGGTTGAAATTTGGGAAATGTTCAATTTACAGGGGAGACTCTGCCCGAAATTTCGGTAGGAACTCTCGTGCCCTTAATCCTTTTTGGGAAAAGAGGATATAGTTTCGATGAGTAGACCTGACATCGGGTGATGTCGGGAATTCACAGGATTCGTCTCGGATTTCGAGAAATTCGGGCGGGTCCTGTGCTCAGCAACCCAAAGAGACAACATGTGGCAAAAAGGGGTAGGCTAATATATGTGGGAGTGGGGACAACTTTGTAAAATTAGCACCAAAGTCTAGTAACTTTAAATCTTGCACTGGGCTGGAGCCCACTTGCAGCCTATACGTGAATTCGCCCTTGTTCATGGGGTTTTGGGGGGCCACAACCATTACATGCCTATATGTGGCTCCGCCTCTTAATGGGTGGGATGGGGTTCAATTGGGTATGGATGGTGGTATTGCTGGTGTAGCTAGAGTTTGACTGGGTGGTGGTGGTGATAAGGGGGTTTGGGGCAGACGTGGGCTTATTTGTAACCACCACCACCACCACCACCACAACAACCCACCCACCCCCCCCCCCCTCTCTCTCTCTCTCCCCTCTCTCCCTCCTCCGTTTCCACATGTGTTTTATTGTCCCCCCTAATGAGTTGTTATTGGTGGGGCCGACATTAGCAATCCTCATTTAAAACTATAGAAAATTTGGCATAAGTCCTATTATGAGTAGAGATTTTGGTATGGATCCATAAATTACCTCTAGTCTAGGTAGTTATACCCTCTAGCCCAACTAATTGAACTCATATAATATCTTGGTATGGATCTTTAAATTCAACTGAGATAAAAATCCATACAAAATTTCTTTGGGAAAAAAAAAACTATTACATGGAAGACATGTATGTATGTATATAAGTATGAACCTCCAGAAAAAACTGATTAAGAAAACTAAAGAAAAAAACACTTACCTGTAAGGTAGTACATATATACCTGTATGTATTAACATTATTTACCTGGATGTCAGGTACATAATTTAATGTGGGTGTTTGTCTAATCAATTGGTATAATATGTGAGTCTTTACTTTTTATTGATTAAATTATATTTTATTTATATATTAGGAATATTATCAAGGAAAAATTCAAAATTCAAAATTTGGAATTCAATTTCAAGGAAATAATGCATTAAATTTAGATTTTCAATGTGTTTTCCTTATTTACCTTAAGGGTAAAATCGACACAATAAAAAAGTAATAAATGTCAAAGGATCTACATCTAAAACCAAAAACACGAGGACTAGACCCAATGACAACTAATCGTTTTGGACCTAGATCTAAGAACCCCTTAAAACCATAACCAAGCGAAAACAAATATGGGTTAAAATTTTATCCCAGCCAATTCGGGCTTATCCGGTGTAAGGATTATAAAGAGAGAGAGAGAAAGAGAGATTTAACGGTTTCCAATTTTTCAAATTTTTTTCGCATATGATTTATGAATGAAGACTTGAAAAATAAACGGTTTCGATTGTTGAATTAAAATTCATAGCGGGCCTAAAGAGTGTCTCAATAGGGAGATTCTCCATTATGGAGTACCAAAATGCAGATTGGTTATGGAGTTTTGTTTTTAACCGTCTGATTGTTTCTATGGTTTAGATTTAAAACAAATTTTAATAACAACTCTCGCACTTCTCTAGCCCATTTTGCACCATCCTCATCCCCCATCGCCTCTCTCTCTCTCTCTCTCTCTCTCTCTCTCTCTCCCCGACCCAAAACCCCCTCCTCCACCCAACCTCACCTTCATTTCTTGGCATCCGAAGTCCCCCAAGCCAAAGTATAACCCAGACCTAGAAGCTGAATTCATGTTTTTTTTTTCATCGTGCTTTAAACATTTAATTTTACTTTGAAAAAAACAAAACCTACCTTAATTTCAACGTGGGAAGGCGTGTCGACCATTCATAACGTCAAAATTGCAAATATATAAATATGGTTTGAATACTTGTTGAGTCGTATTTTTCTCCATAGGGAGGTATGTATAAGAGTTTACATGATAGCTTTATAAGGAAATAGATACAGTAACCAATTAGGATACTATCTCCTAATTATACAATAATTTGTCAACTATATAAAATAAGAAAGTAAATCCCTTAATTAATCAAGGAAATAAATCTCCTTGATTAATTAGGAAGACTCACGTCAACAATCCTCCTCAAGTTGATGCATATAGGTCACCAATGCCCAACTTGGTAAGTGAGTTATAAAATATTCTTCCACAAACAGCTTTTGTTAAGACATATGCTAGTTGATCTTCTGATTTTTACGAATGGTAGGCGGATGATCTTATTCTCAATTTTTTCTTTGATGAAATGTCTATCCACCTCAACATATTTGGTTTGATCATGTTGAATTGGATTATAAGAAATATCAATAGCTGACTTGTTGTCACAATACAATTCCATTGGCTTTTCTGGGTTGAAGCCCAATTCTTTCAAGAGTCTTCTGATCCACAATAATTCACAAACTCCTTAAGTCATTCCTCAATACTCTGCTTCTGCAATAGACCGAGAAACCACATTTTGTTTTTTACTCTGCCAATGACTAGGTTACCTTCTACGAATGTAAAGTAACCTGAAGTAAAGCGTCTATCTGAAATGGAACCAGCCCAATTAGCATCTGTATATCTTACAACTTAAAGATCTCTATTTTTTTAGAGCATTAATACCTTCCCAGTGGCTGACTTTAAGTATCTTAAGATCCGATCAACTGCATTCCTATGAGAAACATTGGGAGAATGCATAAACTAACTAACCACACTCACAACAGATGCAATATCTGGTCTTGTGTGTGCCAAATATATCAACCTTCCAATAAGGTGCTAGTATTGTTCCTTATTGGTTGGTATTTGGTCCATGTCTTCACACAATTTTTGGTTGATCGGTTTATAATTGTATATCATTTTGTACCCTTCTAGCTTATGATTTGGTTATGTTTTTGAGGTCAACTTGTGCTTTTAATCCTTTTTGTGTTTATCTTTCAGTTAATTGAGATTTAGGTAACAATGAAAGCAAGGGATCACATTTGATGCAATCCATGCATGTTAAGGGCTGATTGGCATAAGAGGAATATGAGCTTAAAGACAAACTCATTTTAGCTACAACCCATTTCCAGCCCAATTTCGTAGGTCAACTTCTTGGCCTTAGATCAGCATGCTATGGGGCATGGATGAGGTGAAGATCTTCATGAAACTTGTTCCAATGGGTGTCTACTACAACATATCAAAATTTCAGCCCAATTGGACATTTTTGGAGTGCTCAGTCCGTCCAACACTCAACCTTGCTCAAGAGGATTTCCAACTGCCAGCTTTTTGCCATGTGCCTCCTTTTAGCCATGTGCCTCTCCCTAGCTATAATTGATTTTGTACTCAACATAATGAGTGAAGTGGGGAGGCATTCCAGCTATTAAAGAGAAAGCAAGAGCATATTTGTGAAGACAAAAATACATCATGGCAAAGGGGACAAGGAAGAGACAAAGGTTAAAGTGTCATGGTGGAAAGGAGAGAGAGAAGAAGGAGGAATGATGAGAGGCATTTTGCTTCAGCCTTTGAACATGGGAATTGAATTGGCAGATCACTTTGGAGCTGGAGATCAGCTTTTGAGCTACTAAAGAGAAGCATGGGCATGCATGTAAAGCAAAAAGAATGAAATGAAATGAAATGAAGTCAATTCCAGTCCCTGTTTCGGCAGCCAACTTGCAGTGGCCAAAACGTATACTTCTACTACTCCGATGCGAATACTTTCTTCATAGAAGATGTTCCAATGGGTGTCTAGTATAACATATCCAAATTCCAGCCCCATTGGATACGTTTTGAAATCTGTGGCCTTCCTACACCAAGTCTGGTTCAGAAGAATCGTTTTTCAGCAAGTAAAAGGCAACCACATGGGTTGGCAGCAAAAGGCAGCCACAACACCTTTGAACCCATGTGAAGAAAGCTGGAAGTGCAGCAAATGAAGTATGGGATGGAGTTGATTCCAACCACACTAACATGGACAAGATGAAGTGGGAGTTATGGGTTGTATTAAATGAGGAATGGTGGTGTTGCATTTCATCATGATGTTCCTCCCTCTTAACCCTATAAATAGAGAAGCCTTCAAGCTTCAAAACACACCCCAAGGGGGGAGCTCTCAAACACTTCTCTAGAGCTCCCTTCCCTTCTCTCCCTCAAATTCTCTTAGTTTCCTTTCAAGTTGTCAATTGTTGTAACAAAATGAGTTTACTAAATTTTCCTTCAAGTTTTCTTAGTTCCACTTTACTTTTATTTGTAATGTACATTCTTTCTTAAGTATTCAAGTTTAATTAGTTTCCAAGTTTCAATTGTGGTTTTTGTTCTTATTCATTATGCTTATAAGTTAATATGCTAGTTTGAATGATTGATCACCATTTAGGTTTGCATGTTAGCTATCTTGGTTTGAATTAAGAGTATACACCATGCTTTAATTCGAATTGAACTATGAATAGGAAGAGTATGTATGGACATTCGACAACAGGGATTAGATACATGCTTGGTTGTTTAAATTGTTCTTCTATGCTTAATGGGTTCCTAATGCTTAATTTTAGGTTAGACAACAAATGATCAAATTAGGGAATTAGGAACACAAGGTTTTGACCAAACACCATGGCTTAATCATACTTTAGCTAGAATCAATCTGTTAATCTAATTGAACTTGGGAACTTATTTGCTTGAGTTATTTCTTTTATTTCTTGTTTTATTTATTTTCTTTTTCATTTCTATTTTGTGTAGAGGAAACAAATTGGATCATTCAATCACCAATCCTCGTGGAAAATGGACCTCGCACTTACATATGCTATTCTACCAAACGGCTCGTGCACTTGCGAGTATCACAAGTTGAGGATGCAGTTGAATCCATTTTGGTGCAGCTGAACCAACACAACAGTTGTTCATCTCAATGGGTGTGTCTCCAGCTTACATCCATGCATTCCTGTTTTAGTGAGTAGATCCATTACATACTTTCTTTGAGACAAAAATATACCAGTTTTGTACTCTCAATGGGTGTGTCTGCCAGCTCACACAAAGTACTTCAGATCACCTAAATCTTTCATCTCAAATTCCTGAGACAAATACTTTTGTAGCTTCAGTTGTTCTCCTGTGTCGTTTCCAGTTACGACTATGTCATCCACATAAACAATGAATGCAATACATTTTCCTCCATCACGCTTCAAGAAAAGGGTGTGATCTGAATTACTTTGTGTATATCCAAAATTCTTCATAGAAGTAAATCTGCCAAATCATGCCCTGGGAGATTGCTTTAACCCATATAATGACTTTCTAAGCTTGCTGATCAGTGCATAATTTTATATAATTTTGTGCCATTCTAGTTTATGATTTCATTATGTTTTTGAGTTAAACTTGTGCTTTAAAGTCTTTTATGTTTGTTTTAGTGTATTAAGCTTAACGACTCATTTAAGGCATTTTTGGAGTCAAGTTAGCTCAAAAATGTGTCTCCAGAATAGTCAAAATTCACAAATTGGACTGTACGTACTCAAGAAGAACCAGCTAATGAGCCTTGCACCATTGGAAAGATGTGGATGTTTAGTTTCTGAAATATTTTACGATTCATGATTCCGAGTCTCCTAGAGGAAGTTATTTAAGTTTTGGCGGCTTAAGGCGAAATTCGGCAACATCTGCGTTATTGTGCCAAAAATGATATTTAAAGGCCTTTCTGATTTTTCCTAAAGCTGGGTTACATATTGTTGGAAAGATAAGACAAAGAACTGCAACACCCATATTTTTCCAGAATTTTATGAATGGAGTAACAAGCCCAAAACAAACCTACAATTGAGACTGCAATGCATTGTCATGCATGACATATGCATGAACTAATTATTTTTGGTGGGGAAGTTAGGTAAAGTTGGTGAAATGGGTGTTTGTCATGACCCGATTTAGAGAATAAAGAATATTCCCGAATCAGGGTGCATGAATTGAAAGAAATAAATAAAATGATTGAAAAATTGGTTAAAATACATTACCATTATATTTATAAAAATAATATAATAATCTTACAAGGGTACAAGATATAAATAAAAGTTTATCACTCTAAACTAATTCAACTTCTCTGGTTTCGGCTTTGTCTTGCCCACTAATTGATCTGAAAAACAAAATAGGTAAGGGATGAGCAAACCACCGCTCAGTGAGTAGATTATGTAATATGCCAGTCAAACAATGTCATTTTCCACACTCTAGAAAAATATAATAAAAAGATACACAATCCAAATCATATCACATCATTACTTCATATCTTGGTTATCCTTCACAAATTGTACCCAGTACGTGACCCTATTGGCCTCACTGCCCTATGTCCCTATCTGGTACATTTATCCATCGGATACCCCGTCACTAAAGTTCTCATGTTCCATGAATAATACATACTTCACAAAAAAAAAACCCCAAATAATATATATATATTGTGTGAAATATTGCACAAATTAGACATGCTTGACTTGAAAATAGAGAGAGATTTGTAAATAGAATAAACCCATGATTTTCACATTTATCACAAAATAAGAATTTTTAGAACATATTACATAACCCACTCACCATGATAAGTATGAAATATTGCAAAACAAACACACATATTCTTCATCTTGTTTCTTTTTCTTCTTTCTTTCTCTCTCTCTCTCTCTCTCTCTCTCTAACACTACTTCATGGTAGAAATCTATCTTAAAGGATTGGAATAGATGATTCAAGCAAAAAAGCATAATATTTATAGGAGAGGCTATGCATGCACCCAATAATATTTGTATATACAATATTTTAAACCACCAGAGGAGAAGATATAAAATTAAGGGAATAATGTGAGTCATCCCCCTTTGCCAATGATATCACAACACCACCACCAAAAGATAAGATAAGAGGAAGGGAAAAATGTGAGTCATCAAGTTAGAAGAGAGTGATGATACAATGAATTGGGAGGAAGAGAATAAGAAAGAATCTTAGGCTAAGTGACTCACCAACTTGTTTGGGCCCAAATTTGATGCGCCCAGTCCAAACATTAAAAGCCCACATCATTTTTTGACAGCACCAACAAAATTCGGCCTAGACTATACATTTCAAGCTCAATGTAGGAAGCCCAGAAACTATCAAACCGCGAGCATGACTTGGGCCTCGAAGGAATCCAAATTGGGCTTAAACCAAAAAAGGGCTTGGCAGGTTTTTAAATTAAAACAAAGAAGAGAGAAGCCCAAAGGAGAAACAGACCCACGTGAGCTTATGATGTGGAAAAGTCAACAATTTCAACTAAAGTTAATAAGGAATGAACAGGGGCAGGTATAAAGAAGAACATCTCTGAAAAACTCTCCTGTCAGGAGATCAAAAGCCGATTTGATTATTCAGAGATATTTCTCTGCTCCAAAGAAGGCACAATTTTCAAAAGATACGCAGACTATGCTTTCTAAAAGAGATAAGCAGGAAACGGGGAGTTGCTAAAACTGGAAAATCGAACTTACCATCAAGGTTTGAAAAAGCAATTGAATTAGAAGGAGGGTTAGGTTCCCCATCAAAAATAGGGAAGTGATTGCTTCAAGAATTGACTGTTGAGGGATTATCTGCCAGAAATGATAAAACCCCCTTTCTTTTGCATTTAAAATAAAAGATCTTTTTGGGAAATTTTGCCACCCATTATTAAAAAATTAGAGCCTTCACTCCCAAAAAGGTTTTCCATAAATATAAGAGAGGGTGAACAGATCATGACACACACACAAATCAAACAACCAAAAAATAGTCAAAAGACAAACACTCAAAATGATCACTTGATCCCAGAGAGCCTTCAAGCAAATTGAAGTAACCAAAAGCTATCTAAGCCACAAGAAAAGCCAGCTACAAGTCCAAACTCCAGTTTTCAAACTTAGAAGAAAGTCATTCAAAACGAGATTTTTCTTGTTACAAATTTGGTTTAGCAAAGCCAAAGCTAGCAGAGTTTGGGTTTTTTCACAAATACGAAAACCTCAACAAATTTATGGAGAGCCCTGACTAAGCAGAACAGGTACCACAGCACAGTTCCAGCTCAAGTCCAGCCACTTCTGCCCCGTTCAAAAGCCTTTCAGGGCTTGAAATAGATTAAAGCTTTGCCAAACTTAAGCTTCGGTATCGATTTTGCAGCTGAAGCCTAGCAGTTGAAGTTGTTAAAAGTCCAATCCAGCACAAGCATACCCAATCCAGCCCGAATCAGGAGCATCTACCCAGACAGAAATGGAAGCACAACCCTCTTTTTGTTTTTTTGTAGTTAGTATTTCCCTTTTGAACTTTGTAAAGGAGAGCTCTCCTGAAAAACAGATCACTCTCTTATCATTTATTCTTGGCCAGAACTACCAGTTTTGTCCTGTGAAAAATTGTGAAGTCCTACCAGTTTGAGGCAAGAAAAGAACTTACTTGGGAGATATTCCTCACCCAAATTCACAATCGCTTGTTCATGAATCAGTAATTTGGGGTGCAAGTTATCTATTTCAAAAAGTCTACTAGGATTTTTTATTACTAGCAGTGGCACACTCGCCCATTAAAGAAAGTTGACTTATTAACCAGTCAGTGGTTCTCAAGACAATGGGAAACTTTGCCCTACCATCACAGGAAACAAATCAAAATGGGTGAATAATTTGGCATGCCCGATGGAACTTCTCAGTATATGTACTCCTAGAGAAATATTTTAAAAGTATATGAATATTGGAAGTTCTAGCCAGAATCCACATCGCGCGCAATGGAACGAGACCAAGCAGCTTTCCGGGAAGGACCAGAATGAGAAGAAAGTGATGCTAAGTCAACCCATGGCAGTCCTGGAAGCATGAGTTCCAGGAATGGCTCCAGAGGCTGAATCAGATCAGGAAGTTGTGTTCTCGCAGGAGGCGGCAGCACAAAGGAGCTATGATACTCTGAATGATATGACAGCCATGATGCAATGGCAAGTTAACAGGCAGTTTAGGAAGGACCGTGAGGTCGCCATGGCTAGAATTCCAAACAATGATGCTGTGGTTCAGCAACTAGACCTCCCTTACAATCCTCCACCAGGACTAGCATGGCCATACCAAGAGAACCCTCTTCCTACAGATAGCTAGGATTCCAGGACCTGAAGAGATCCAAGCTGGACAGAGGGAGGAGCTCATCTACCCCCAGGTTTCAAAGTACCAAACTTCACCTTTTTTAACGAAGAAGATCCTCATGCTTCATCAGTTGAACACATAGGCAGATTTTCTGTCCAATGCATAGCAATAAAGAATAATCCTCTGTTAAAACTGAGGCTTTTTGGAAATTCTCTCTCAGGACATGCTTTTACCTGGTGGACACCAGTCTACCAGCCAAACCTGGGAACAAATGGAAAATGTCTTCCACGACTATTATTTCAGGATCCAAGCCAGAAGTCACCATCAGTGATCTTGCCGCCCTCAAACAAAGTGAAGATGAACTTGCTCAAGATTTCATAACCAGATTCAGGAAGCTCAAGATGAAATACTGAATCCATATGGAAGAGAGACACTTCGTTCAAATGGTTTAAACCGCCCTTCAGATTTCTTTGAGGAAAATATTTGATGGGATGTTGTTTGGAGATTTGGCCGAACTGGCAGACAAAGCATCTAAATATGACGAGTTGCTCAGGGAAAAACAGCATATGAGGAACTCTTCCAAAGGCACATTCTACAAGACCCCTTCTTCTTCAGATCCATCTGATTGAGGTAGAGTTAGAAGAGGATACAGAGGACTCGGAGGAAAGAGAAATTGCAGTGGCAGAAATGGCAAAGTTGAAACATCCCATTAGCTGCAAATCTCTTACAAAGCCATCAAAGGACTAGACGCCGCCACCATTCATAGGAGGATTTGTTCCAAACAAACCAACACAGAACAAGGTCTATTCCTTCGATCTAACCAAAGTTGATGCTCTGTTTTCATCAGATGCTGTTCCAGAAAGAAATAGAGACACCTCACAAGCTGCCCAAACCAGAAGAACTCAAGGGCGGGCAGTATTGCAGGTGGCACAACTCTTAGAACCATTCCACCAACAGTTGTGTTGTTTTCAGAGATGTCATACAGGAAGGAATAATAGCAGGAAGATTGAAGCTGGAGGAAAAACCTCCCTCGAGTAACGACAAATCCTTTTCTCCAGCCTCAAGTCAACATGGTCAACTTGAATTGGCCAGAACGGAAGGAAAACGGACCAGCAACAGAGGCTAACTCCAGCAGAAGCAGAAGAGTTGTAAGGGAGACTATTCAAAGGCCAAAGGCAACCATCTCGACTGGGGTAGTACTATGCAGCAAGTGCAAGTGTGAAAGTGAGTTAAAAGTGACTCTGACAGGGCAGAGTCAGCCTACATCTAACGTTTTTGACCGGATTGAAACATCGTGTCAACAAGACCTAGTTCTGGCTCCTTCTAATCAGAGCCAGACATGGGGACTATCTTAAACCTGCCCAGAAAAACAGGAGAAGGCTAGAGCAGCCCAAGAAGGAAATACCAATTAAGATGCCCGGAAATGACAAGCCCTTGGCAACTATTATAGAAGGCAGATGGTATTTGATCGGTCCATATTTACATATCATTTTGTACCCTTCTAATTTATGATTTGGTTATGTTTTGAGTTAAACTTGTGCTTTTAATAAGTTTTGTGTTTGTTTCAGTGTAATAAGCTTAAGGACTCACTAATTGCATTTTGGAGACAAATTAGCTCAAAACGGTGTCTCAGATCAGTTAACTTCACGGATTGGACTGTACTTACTCAAGAAGAACCAGATAATGAGCCATACATCATTAGAAATATATGGAAGTCTATTTTCTGTAGAATTTTACGGTTCATGATTCCGAGTCTTGTAGTGAAAGTTATACATATTTTGGCAACTTAAGGTCAAATTCGGCAGCATCTGCGTTACTGGGCCAAAAATCACATTTGAAGGCCTTCCGGATTTTTCCTTGTGTTGGGCTGCATATGGTTGGAAAGATAAGACAAAGAGATTCAAGATCCATATTTTTCCAGAATTTTATGGATGGAGAAACAAGCCCAAAACGAGCCCAAAAGAAGACTGCAATGCATTGTCATGCATGACATATGCATGATGAAGTGTTGTTGATTGTGGGAAAGTTTGGTGAAGCAAATTCAATACCTATATTTGAGTGGAATTTTGCAGCAACCAAATGAATTGAAAGATGTTGAAGTGGATGATGCAACACTAAGCCTAAAGACAAGAGGAATTGTTTTCAAATGCAATTGTGTGTTAGGTTAGGTTGGTGAATTAAGTGTTGTGTGTTAGGTGAAGTTAGTGTGGTTAGTGAATTCAATTGTATATTCAGATTTTCATTTCCCCTAAGCCTATAAATAGGGAAGTTCTCTAAGCTTGTAAAAACACCCCAAGGGGGGGAGCTCTCAAACACTTCTCTAGAGCTCCCTTCCCTTCTCTCCCTCAAATTCTCTTAGTTTCCCTTTGTAGTTCTCAATTGTTGTAATAAGATCATTCTACTAAATTTTCTTTCTTCTAAACTCTCGAAACACTTTCTTCTTCCTTCTCAAAGCTTTCAAACACATGCTCTTCCAAAATTCTCAAAGTTCCCAAACACTTCTCCCATTCCTTCATCAAATTCTCCAAATTTCGCAAACACATTTCCCTTCTCTTCCAAAAGTCTCCATGTCTCAAACACTTCACAAACACATTTCTCTCCCTTCCCTAAGTTCTCAAATTCTCCAAGTTCACAAAAATTCCCCAAGCTTCCCAAACACCTTACTTTCTCTTCCAAATTCCCCATGTTCTCAAACACATTCTCTTCCAAATCCTTAAGTTTCTCAAACACATTCTCTCGTTCTCTCCAAAAACTCTCCATGTTCTCAAGTGTTGTACAAAATCCTTGTTTTATGTTCTTTTGTTTTCATTTCTATTTTGTGTAGGAAAACTAAACATGATCATTCAATCCCCAATCCCTGTGGAATCGACCTCGCACTTACATACGCTAAACTACCAATGGTTCGTGCACTTGCGAGTATCACAAGTTGAGGATGCAACTGAATCCATTTTGGTGCAGCTGTATCTACGCAACAGTATTCCATTGAAAAAAGCGGCAGACCAACTCTGGAACTAACCAGAACTCAGAAGAGGAGAGTTCAAAGGCAATATTGCACCTTCCTTAGAAACAGGAAAGACGTACAGGTACTTCCAGAAAAAAGTTCTGCCAGAAGAAGGAGCAATCCAAAGGTAACTCCTCAGGGAACAAGCAGTATATCAACCACAAGAGTTGATGAAGACGGAATCTCCAGGCAAACCCTCCATCCATTCAACCTCATCCCCAGTCGATCAACCCGAACTTCCACAAATACAAGGTGGATCCGAACCTATTCCAGAAGGTTGGACTGAAGAAAATGAGGAGGAGCAGTTAGACTATGAACCATATGCAGAGGACCAAACTGGGCTCCTCGAAACAGGAGAACAAGAAGACTGGACAGAAGAGTATGGGGAAGAACAAATGGACTATGATGGAGGACTAGATGAAGAAATTGAGGCTTTTGGTGTAGAATTGGAGAGCTTATTGCAGGGTGATCTAGGCATTAACATGGTGTTCATCTTATCAGAAAAATTCAGGGGCAGCGAAGGACATGGAAGCACTCTGGAAGGAGATGTATTCTCCTAGGAAAGTTTCAAGTGCAAACTGGCGGAAGTAGAAGAAGCACCAGAACAGCAAGCACTTGTTGCCAAAACAGGTGGAACTGCCATAAAACCAGCTGCAGAACAACTTTGTTTCTCCAAACCAACCAAGGAAATGGCTAATCACCTCACACCTCTGTTCATAACTGCAAACTTTGGGGGTATTCATATTTCCAAAGTAATGGTAGATGGAGGTGCAGCCATTAATCTTCTCCCACATAGGCTGTTGAGTAAGATTGGCAGAACAGAGAAAGATCTAATTCCAACACGTTTGTCTGTCACCAATTTCCTGGGGGCATCACCAAGACCCATGGGATTCTGGATGTTGACGTCATAGTTGGAACCAAAGAACTGAAGATTGCATTCTTTGTAGTAGACACCACTTCTACCACTTACAATGCACTGCTTCAGCAGGGACTGGATTCACCAAAGCTATGTGTTCCTTCCACTCTGCACCAACAGCTATCCCTTTGGAATGAAGAAGGTTACATGGAGATAGTATAGGCCGATCCACGGCCATTTTTGCCCTCTACCATGTGTTTTGAGGCAAGGTATTACGATGATGACCTTGGTCCTTTCACATTCTTTGGAGTCAACTAGAATGGCCGCCCTCATGGTGTCACGGCCTAGAGACTCATTGAAGATGGTCTAGCCAGTTCTCTAGAGGACTGGAATAGGCCTTTTGTTCTGAACTTCTAGAACTCTGATGTTTAGTCTCAATCAACAAGAAAAGGATTGAGCTGCAATAATCCGATACATTACAAAAAGATTGTTGATATATTGGGAAGAAATGAAACTCTTTGCGCAGAATCCGGCCATCAATATGGCAGAATTCACACATGAGAGCACTAAAGAACAGGAAGATAGTTTCCAGAAGGAAATATTAGATTTTGCACCAGCAGCACTAGATGACTCTTTACCATAAGTGGAAGATCCATTGCAGGAAATAAACTCAGGGGACAGGAAGAGGATCCGAGACCCACTTTCATTAGTGCATTATTGGAAGAACCACTCAGGAGTGAAATCATTGCACTCTTGCACGATTTTAGAGATTCCTTTGCTTGGAATTATCATGAGATGCCTAGATTAGACAGAAAATTAGTGAAACACAAGCTACCGATCAAAGAAGGCTACCTTCCAGTCAAACAAGCCAGAAGAAGAATGGCCATGGAAACGGAACTAAAAGTCAAGGAAGAGATAGAAAGGTTGCTCAAAGCAGGATTCATTAGACCAGCCATTTATGTTGATTGGCTAGCCAATATTGTTCCAGTTTTGAAAAGAAAAACAGGGGCAGTTAGGATCTGTGTAGACTACCAGGAATCTAAATAAAGCATCCCTTAAGGATGAATATCCTATGCCAATGGCAGATACGCTAGTAGATGGAGCTGCTCATAACCAAATGATGTCCTTCATGGATGGCAACGTAGGCTATAATCAGATCATGGTGGCAGAAGAAGATATTCACAAGACAACCTTTATGTGTCCAGGACATATAGGTGCTTTTGAGTACACTTGTAATGCCTTTTGGCTTAAGAAATGCAGGAGCCACTTATCGAAGAGTAATGAACTCTGTTTTCCATGATATGATAGGACATTCTCTAGAGGTATATATAGATGATGTGGTGATTAAATCCCCAGAAGAAGGAAATCATATATCAAATCTAAGAAAGGCATTCCTATGAATGAGACAACATAAATTGAAAATGAATCCCAAAAAATGTGTTTTTGGAGTACAAGCAGGAAACGTCTTAGTTTTTTTAGTTCACCAAAGGGGCATAGAAATTGACAAAAATAAAGCAAAATCCATCATAGAAGCTCCACTACCTCGGAACAAGAAAGAGCTGCAAAGTCTTCTAGGAAAAATTAACTTTCTAAGAAGATTCATATCCAATTATGCAGGGAAAATCCAGCCTTTCTCCTCCTTGTTGAGATTAAAACGGGAACAAACTTTTAAATTAGAGGAACAGCACCAACAGGCCTTTGAAGAAATCAAGCACTACCTCTCAAATCCACCAGTTTTGTCCCCACCAAAAAGAGGCACACTGCTCAAACTCTATGTATCTGCATTTAGCAAAGTGTCCATTGGGAGTCTGTTAGCCTAAGATAACAAGGAAGGGAAGGAGCAAGCAGTCTGACTATTTGAGCAGAACTTCTGGCAGAAGTAGAAAGGAATTATTCTGCAATTGAAAGGCTCTGTCTAGCCTTATACTTCACTCCTGTGAAACTCAGACACTAGATGCTGCCATTTACCATCTACATCATTGCCAAGACAGACCTAATCAAGTACATGCTAACAAGGCCAATGTTGAGAGGCAGAAACTGGAAACTGGACTTGACCTTGACATAATTTGCTTTCAGATATGTTCCTCAGAAAGCTATCAAAGGACAAGCTGTGGGAGATTTTCTAGCTGACCATCCAGGGGAAGGAATTGAAAACATGGTTTCTTTGGATATAGCAAACGCAGACCTATTGACAAGCACTCATACTTGCCTTAACAATCCCTTCTATTCGGTTCACGTCACACCTTGGAAGTTGTACTTTGATGGATCAAAAACCGATGCAGCTTCTCGGAACGGGGATTGTTCTCGAGGAACCATTGGGGATCAGACATTGTTATTCTTTCCAGTTAGACTTCCAATGCACCAACAACAGGGTTGAATATGAAGCTTTAATCATTGGCCTTGAAATGCTGGTAGAATTAGGAATCCAATCTGTGGAAATCTTAGGAGACTTTATGCTTGTATTAAAACAGATTGTTGGATAATACAAATGTCTAAATCCTTCTCCAGCTGTTTATTTAGTGGCAGCCAGGACTCTTTTGACAGAATTTAGGGAAGTTACTTGGGAACACATCCCGAGAGATGAGAACTTTGCAGCCAATGAACTGGGTCAAATAGCAACAGGAATACAAATGCCTGAAGACTGTGTGCAAAGGATTATCATGGTAGGGAAGAAAAGTCTGTCATCTATTCTAACTAGAGGAATGATCGGTTCATAATTGTATATCATTTTGTACCCTTCTAGCTTATGATTTGGTTATGTTTTTGAGTTAAACTTGTGCTTTTAATCCTTTTTGTGTTTATCTTTCAGTTAATTGAGATTTAGATAATAATGATGGCTTTGGATAGGAAATGATGCAATCCAAGGATGTTAAGGCCTGATTTGTATGAAGGGAAGAAGAGCTTAAAGACAAACTTATTTTGGCTACAGCCCCCTGCCAGTCCAGTTTCGTAGGTCACATTGCAAGCGTTGTTTCAGCAACCTACACAGCTCGGATGAGGCAGAAATCTTCATGAAAGTGGTTCCAATGGGTGTATACAATAACATACCCAAAATTCAGCCTCATTGGATAAATCTGGAGTCCGTTACCTAGCAAACACCGAACCATGCTCAGGATGGATTATTGTCAGCGAGCAAAACGAGTTAGCAATTTGTTTTGGCCTTAACTTTTTCATCCGAGCTTGGATTGGGCCAATACTTGTGTGGTTGGATCAGACACATTCTGAACTTCAATTTGGAGTGCTTAAAGTCTTCATTTGCTTAAGAGAAGCCCAATTCGTAAGCCATTGAAGTCGCTGGTCATGCTGACCTTAGGATGAGCTGAAAGGAAGCTTGGTCATGGTGACCTAGGCATGAGCTATTGTTTCTGGATGGAAGCTTGGTCATGCTGACATGAAGATGAGCTAGGGCTGCTGGTGGGATTTATTGGTGAAGTGCATCAACAATTTTCGAATACAAGTGCATCAGCCAATTCAGATTTTCTAATTCAAGTGCATCAACCAATTCAAATTTTATAATAAAAGTGTTGTTTGCATTAGCCATTTTGAATTCAGATTTTCACTTCCCTTAGGCCTATAAATAGGGAAGTTCTCTAAGCTTATAATGACACCCCAAGGGGGGGAGCTCTCAAACACTTCTCTAGAGCTCCCTTCCCTTCTCTCCCTCAAATTCTCTTAGTTTCCCTTTGTAGTTCTCAATTGTTGTAATAAAATCATTCTACTTTTCTTTTCTCTTCTTCTAAATTCTTCAAACACTTTCTTCCAAAATCCACAAAGTTCTCTTCTTCTACTACCGAACGGCTCGTGCACTTGCGAGTATCACAAGTTGAGGATGCAGCTGAATCCATTTTGGTGCAGCTAAATCTACACAACAAGTTTTTGGCGCCGTTGCCAGGGATCGGTAACATTGTTTGATTCTATTTGGTTTTCCTACTTTTTATTATTTTTATTTTTTGTATATATAACTAAACAGTTTCATGTTTTAAAGTTAATGATGTTAATTGACAAGTTGTGTTTGTAGTCCAACGGACAAGGACAATTGCCTGACAAGCAAGAGAACTGGGTTTGAGTCCCAGCTTACACAACACACAAGAGGTTTAAGTAGCATGTTGGTTATTTCTAGTTTATGGTTTCCTTCACTTGCTCTTAATTAAATATCTTGTTCAAGTTTACATAAACACCATATGACTCTTGGACTGATTAGTGAATGAATGGGTAGATATTGAAGACAAACACCATGTTTAAATTCTACTTGGTTCTTTATTGTTCTTCTTGTTCTTAATGGGTTCGGAATTTGTGTTTAGACTAAACACCATAGCTAAATGCTTTTTCTGAATACTTGATTAAAACCACACACCATACGGATAATCATATTTGAGAAAGAACGAACTTCATAAACTAGTTTGATTTACTTTGTTGCTTGTTACTTTGAAACATGGAAGTGTTGGTTTTTCCTTTTCATTTTTAGTTTTTTTTTATAAATTTATTTCCTAATCCTTTTAATTCCGTTTCAAGTTTTTGTGTGTGCTTGTTCTAGCAATCTTTGATAGCTTAATAAAAATTGAGAGAGATGGCAACCTCAATCATAAGAATGGGAGTGTGGAGCAGTGGGAGAAGTCGCGACCTCCAAGTGCATCCATGCTCGACCTAATCGCTTCAAGGGGGAGCATTTCAATCCTTTCTCTTCTTTAAATTCTGTTTATTTCTTGGTTTGTTTCTTTTAGTACAACAATTTATGTCATTTGTTTGAGTTTGTTTAGAGTACTTAGTTCATTTTCATTTATGGTTTGTTATCTCATTTTATCTTAATTTGTTTTTGTTTCTTATCTTAAAAATTCAAAATTCAAAATTCAAAAAAAAAATTCAAAAATATTTTTCATATAAGCTAACTTATGGTAACTCCAGTAAGCACTTCCATCAATACAGTGTCTAGGAGTTCTTTAGGCGACACCTTCGATGTCTAAGAAGTTTGGGTTTTAAGCGGGACCATTGTGACCCCTCCAACCTTCCCGAATCCCCTGGCTGTGTTTTTCTGAGGCCCTAAACTGGTCATCCATGAGTTGCTTGTATATTCGTGTGTTTTTAAACTAAGTTTTTTTTTTATTTTCTTTGTTTTATTTTCTGTTTAGTCTTTATTTTTATTTTGTTTTTGTTTTTTTTTTGTTAAGTTAGTTTTTGTATTTATTTTGTTTAGTCGTTGTTTTTATGGTATGATTAGTTAGTTTATTTCTGAGTGTTAGAAACACATTTTTATTTTATTTCAATCACTGCATTAAAAACAAAAAAAACAAAAAACAAAAAACAAAAAAAAACATTCAAGTAAATTTAAAAAAAAAAAAACAAACAAACAAACTTCTTCTTCTTCTTCTTCATCTTCTTCATCTTCTTCATCTTCATCATCATCATGGCTTACCTCTATTGTCTCGTACTTGTAGGATCTGCAGTAGTTCTACATGGTCATCATTTTTCCTCTCCAGTGCTTCTACATGCTGAGTGGCACAGGAGAGCCGCTTCTGAGGTCCGCCACCATAGCCTTCAAGGAAGCCACTTCCTCGCTCAGAGCGGCACACTCCCGTGTCCTCGCCAGGTAGTCGCATGCCCAAATTGGTAGCCGAGACCGCTTGGAGCACAGTTAAATCGTGGGACTCATCCACCGCCATCTTGTTAGACCTACGTGCCACATGCAGGTGATCTCCTGGAGTTAGTTTACCTGCCAATCAATGTTCCCAGCAGCACTGACCTATTCGGCATTTCCTCAGAAAGGTTCGGTATTGCCTCAGCAAAGTTTGAGGCAGTGCCGTGATGATATGAAGAGTTTGGGAAGACAGAGGTTGGAGGAGCCGTTATCTGGGCATTTGGTGGTGCAAGGGATAGCTCAAGGTTGAGATCATCAAGGTGAGTGCATGAAGATGCCATTTGTTTTGCTTCTGGATTTTTTGATGTTTTTCCTTGAGTTTGCAGGAAGAAATGCTGGGTATCATCCGCTTGCAGAGGTGTGGTTTAAATAGGCATATGCTGATGAGAGAAAGCCAACACCATTTCGGATTTCCCGGGCATGCTCGACCTAATCGCTTCAAGGGGGAGCACATTAACTTTCACTTTACTTTACTTTTTTTCCGTGTTTTTCTGGTGTTTTATGTTTTTGCCCGTTACTTTCATTTTCTAGTGCTTTGTGTTTTTGCCTTTCCCTTTCGGCTATCACCTTTGTCTTATTTTAGTTAGGGAAATGTGTTTTCTTTCCGTTTGTCGTCTTTGGTTTATTTTAGTTGGGAAGTGTCTTTTCTTTTTCTTTCTGCAACCTCCCTCTTTTATTTCCGAAACAAAATAACGGAAATACAAAAACAAAATAAAAATGCAGTAGAAGTCATTTCTTCTCGGTGCTTGGTGTCTCGACCATTGGAGCTTTGAGTTTGGCCCTCTGGCTATCCTCTTCCGGGGGTTCACGTACAGCATCTTGGGGCTCACCACTTGAGCCCCCAAAGATCGCAATCTTAGCTTGAGCGTAACTATTCTCGCGATCTGCTTGCTTGCGTTTACCCGGTCGGTCTAGGTCCTCCAGCTGCTTTCTCATGTCACGATAATACAACTCTACCATTTTTGTTAGGCTTTTATTCTCATCCCGCAATACTTCTAGCTGGTGTTGATTCACCTCCACTATCCTTGCCCTCTCCCTTTTCAAGCTTTTTATAGCAGTCTGACACTCTTCAACCATACTTCGCTCCGCCGCCAACTGACCTTTCAACACCTCTACCTCATGGGACTTCGCAAGTAGGCGATGTCCCAAACTTGCAACACATGCTGTACTCTCACGCTCAGTGCCAGGGCATCACTCGTGACCCGGTTGTCATCCCTTGTCCCGAACACACGTATATCTTTGGGAGTCACTAGATTTCTGCCCACTCCAATGGCAACATCGTTGTCCAGGAGTATTGAGTCATTGACTGTCACAGGTCCCCGTGCGGAGGCAAAGTATGGCACCCATCCTGGTGCCGTTGCTTGGCCCCATGTTTGAGTCGGTGGAGCTAGGTTGAAATCCAACGAAAATGGGTAGTTAGAGGCCATTTGATTTCTCACTCGCTTTTCTTCTTTCTTTCGTTTTTCTTTTGTGTGTTTCTGAGTTTGTGTTTTTCACCATTTCCTTTTAGCTTTTTATAGAATTAGTCTGCTAAACCCTAACCGCTGCGGTTCTGAGTTCTGTGCGGCCCTTACGGCTTATCTCTATATCTCGCCGCACCCGTTTCCCAACCCCCCTTAATTGCATTTTCACCTTTCACCACATTCACATGAAAAAGTCGTTGCGCCTTCCTACGAGGCCAATAATTCTGGCTTGGGGGATGTGACAGGGCTGCCTCTGTGCGCCGACACGTCCCTCACCCCTTTTACTCGTGACTTCCCAGGAACCAAGGCATCAGGGACCACACTCTTTCTTTTTAGAAATCCCGCCTTCGCGCTCCCAATTCACGTTTCATTTTAAAAATTAAAACAAAATTTAACATGTGGGCTTCGGACTTCATTGTGGGCTTCGGGTTTTCAGCATTGTTTAGGTTTCAAAGTGGGTTAACTTTGTTTTCGGTTGGGTTTTCAATCGTTTGGGTTTTGGTTTGCGTAAGACTGCTGTTTAGGGCTTACTGTTTTGAGTGTTTTCAATTCTTTTTATTTGTTTGTTTGTTTTGTAATTTTTATTTTGTAATTATTTTCTTTTTGTGTTTTATTATTTTTATTTGCTTTAATACTTTCATTTCTTGTTATGACATTGCTTGTTCCTAATTTTTAAACATTGAGGACAATGTTCATTTCTAGGTTTCGGGGTATTGGAGTTTAGCAAGTAAATTTGTTTTGTTTTTTTTAAAATAAAAAAAAATATTAATTAATTATTTTCTTGCTTGTTTTTCTTTTTTCTATATTTTGAGTCTTGTTTTGTTTTGAGTCACTTTCCGAACACTTACGATGAGATTGTGATAAATGTTTTCATGACTTAAATAAAAATTGGATTTCATTTTATTATTATTTTTTATAAAAAAAAATTTAGATTTAAAAATTTAACATTTTTATAAAATAAAATTGGCATTGTTCTAGCATGATATGTTCGAAACTTTCTTTGTACTTGCCATTTGTTTCATAATTTTCCAATTAAAGGATTTGCATGACCCAAAGAATTGTATCAAGCATAAATTAGACTTATATAACCATATAATGTGAGCTTTTGAGCCTTGTGCTTCATTTCATGAGTGTTATACACATACTCTTATTTTCTTGTCATCAAAGTTGTTGTTTGATCTCATTATTCATTGATTTGGTTGAACACTTAAAAGTCATTCATTCTTATGCAATTTGATTTCATGACATTTAAGAAATGATATTAAGGCCCTCTTTGGATCGTTTGTGCTTTTCAAGCTAACCTTATGCATGCTTAAGCATGATTTTCCATTGTTAACCATTTTGAGCCTACATGTAAACTTTTTCTTTCATTTTACCAATTGCAATTCCTAGCTTTAGCCCGAAAAACAAGAATTTACCTTTCTAAGGAACTCATGAGCTCTAATTCGGATATGTTTTTCATGCTAAGTTTGGGAAGGGATATTACATAAAGAAAAAAAAAATTATAGAACTTCACACAATTGGTGAAAGAAAAGAGAAAAGTTCTGATTAAATGGTAGTTGAATGAAATTTCATTTTTGGGCCTTCAAAATAAATTGGTGTTCGGAAAGGAGTTTAAATCATTGTAAATGAAGGTATAAGGAGTTTTGATCATGTAAAAGAAAATATCTAATCGTGGTGATTCGAAGTCTTGTAAATAATTATTTTATGCTCTTACATTTTTGAGTTCCTTGGACTTTGTATTATCCATACATTTCATTTCATACTCACTTTACATCCTTGGCCTCATTACAACCTTTGTTAAAGACCTAAATTGATCTTAATTGTCATATGGTTGAATTGCATGCATTTTCTTACTTTTAAGTGTTTGGCATCCTTCTTGAGATCATATTAATGCAAGTTCTTCATCTTCCTATTTTGAGTTAAGTCCCTTATGGTTTAACTCTAATCTCATGTTTATAACTGAGTGATGCATTGTAGCCCTCTTCTGAGTGATTCATTTGTGAGAGGACAACTTTGGTGAGATTTGAAGTTGCATTTGTGCTTGGTATGATTTTTGAAATTGTGTGAAAACTAAGATTTGAGAATTTGTTGCATTTGGCTATCACACTATACACTTTGAGCATGTTGTGCTTTGAACTTTGCCACCTTGTGAATAATGTCTAAAATTGAGTTTTTATTGTTAAAACTTTTGAGTCATGTGCATAAGTCATTTCTCTTCAGAAAATGTTCGGAAAAATTGTTTTGAGTTTTATTTTTATTTTTATTTTTATTTATTTTATTTTTAATTTTGTTTTTGTAATTATTTTTGTTTTTGTTTTTGTTTTATTTTGCTTAAGGACTAACAAATTTAGTAAGTTTTCTAACCATTTTGTTTTGTAGAGTTAGAAAAACGTTTGTGGGTATTGATCTGTTAAACCCTCAGGAGACACAACTCATCCTCCTAGGGATGCCTAGAGGTTTAAAGGCTTGTTGCATACGCTAAATGCAATCGAGTTACCTGCGGAAGTGGTTTAGTTAACTTCTTCTTTTGTTTTTAACTTTGTTTTGTGCTGTTTTGCTCGAGGACTAGCAAAATCTAGGTTTGGGGGTATTTGATCGGTTCATAATTGTATATCATTTTGTACCCTTCTAGCTTATGATTTGGTTATGTTTTTTAGTTAAACTTGTGCTTTTAATCCTTTTTGTGTTTATCTTTTAGTTAATTGAGATTTAGATAATAATGATGGTTTTGGATAGGAAATGATGCAATCCAAGGATGTTAAGGCCTGATTTGTATGAAGGGAAGAAGAGCTTAAAGACAAACTTATTTTGGCTACAGCCCCCTGCCAGTCCAGTTTCGTAGGTCATATTGCAAGCTTTGTTTCAGCAACCTACACAGCTCGTATGAGGCAGAATTCTTCATGGAAGTTGTTCCAATGGGTGTATATAATAACATATCCAAAATTCAGCCCCATTGGATAAATCTGGAGTCCGTTACCTAGCAAACACCGAACCATACTCAGGATGGATTATTGTCAGCGAGCAAAACGAGTTAGCAATTTGTTTTGGCGTTAACTTTTTCATCCGAGCTTGGATTGGGCCAATACTTGTGTGGTTGGATCAGACACATTCTGAACTTCAATTTGGAGTGCTTAAATTCTTCATTTGCTTAATAGAAGCCCAATTCGTAAACCATTGAAGTTGCTGGTCATGCTGACCTTAGGATGAGCTGATTGGAAGCTTGGTCATGGTGACCTAGGCATGAGCTATTGTTTCTGGATGGAAGCTTGGTCATGCTGACAGGAAGATGAGCTAGGGCTGCTGGTGGGATTTATTGGTGAAGTGCATCAACAATTTTCTAATACAAGTGCATCAACCAATTCAGATTTTCTAATTCAAGTGCATCAACCAATTCAGATTTTATAATAAAAGTGTTGTTTGCATTAGCCATTTTGAATTCAGATTTTCACTTCCCTTAGGCCTATAAATAGGGAAGTTCTCTAAGCTTCTAATGACACCCCAAGGGGGGGAGCTCTCAAACACTTCTCTAGAGCTCCCTTCCCTTCTCTCCCTCAAATTCTCTTAGTTCCCCTTTGTAGTTCTCAATTGTTGTAATAAAATCATTCTACTTTTCTTTCTCTTCTTCTAAATTCTTCAAACACTTTCTTCTAAAATCCACAAAGTTCCCAAACACCACTTTCCTTACTCTTCCAAAATTCTCCAATCTCTCAAACACTTCTCCCCTCTCTAAAGCTCTCAAACACTTACCTTCCTTTCTCTTCCAAATTTCCCATGCTCTCAAAACACTTCACAAACACTTTCTCTCCCTTCCTTCATCAACTTCCCAATGTTCTCAAACACTTCTCCATTCTCTTTAACATTCTCCAAGTTCTCAACATCCTCCAAGTTCTCAAACACATCTCTCTTCTCTTTCAAACATCCTCAAAGCTTCCCAAACACCTTCTCTTCCAAATTCTCAAGTTCTCAAATGTGTACAAAACCTTTTTGCTTCTTTTGTTTTCATTTTTGTTTTGTGTAGGAAAATTGAATTGGATCATTCAATCACCAATCCCTGTGGAATCGACCTCACACTTACATATGCTATACTACCGAACGGCTCGTGCACTTGCGAGTATCACAAGTTGAGGATGCAGCTGAATCCATTTGGTGCAGCTGAATCTACACAACAAGGAATGGAAATAGATGTCAATTCTGCCACAATCACTGAAGATGACTGGAGGACTCCCATCATAAATTACTTACAGTACCCAATTCTGCCGTTCTGAGAAGAGAGTCAGAATCATGGCTTCAAATTACCTTATGTGGAATGAAGAGTTGGTTTGAAAAAGAAAGGATGAGGTGCTGCTAAGGTGCCTGGGAAAGAAAGAATACATGAAGGTCATGGGAGAAACCCATGAAGGAATCTGTGGAGCACATCAAGGGGGAAGAAAAATGTGTTGGTTAATTAGAAGGTATGGTTATTTCTGGCCAACCATGATGAAAGATTGCATTGATTATTCCAAGGGATGTGAGGCCTGTCAAAGGCATAGACCAATCCAACAGGCCCCTTCAGTTCCTATGAATCCAGTAGTCAAGTCATGACCATTCAGAGGATGGGCAATTGATCTCATTGGCAAGATTTATCCAGCCAGTACCAAGTAGCATTGCTTTATCATTGTAGCTACGGACTATTTCACCGAATGGGTGGAAGCCAAACCCATTAAATCCACCACATCTCAAGAGATCATCACCTTCATAGAAGAACAGATTATACAGAGGTTTGGCATTCCAGAATCAATCACTACAGATAGGGGATCTTCTTTCTTATCTGAAGAAATGTTAGACATGGCAGAAGCATTCAAATTTAAGCTACTTCAATCCACTCCTTATTATGCTCAAGCCAATGGACAAGCAGAATCAAGTAACAAGGTGATCATCAACATTATCAGGAAAATGCTTGAAAAGAATCCAAAGCAGTGGCATGAGAAGTTATCAGAAACTCTATGGGCATATAGGACTTCAAAGAGAGAGGCAACTGGCATGACCCCATATGCTTTAACTTATGGTCATGATGCAATTCTGCCCATGGAGATAGCAGTCCAATCTCTTAGAATTGCCCATCAACACGAACTGATTGGAGAAGACTACTCTCAGGCCATGCCTGTTAGAACTGGAAGGATTCGATGCAAGTAGGGTTGATACCCTCAACAAACTCTTAGCAGGAAAAACAGGCTGTGTCAAGGGCCTACAACAAAAAAGTTAAAAACAACAGTTTTGAAGAAGGAGAAATAGTACCCCTCGGAACACAAATAGCTGGTTATGGAAAGTGGTGGCCAACTTGGAAAGGGCCTTTCATAATTAACCAAATCCTCGGATTATGAGCATACAGATTCCAGGGTATCGAGATGGAGAGGTTCATGCTGCACCAATCAATGGCAAGTGGTTAAAGAAATTCTATCCAACTATGTGGGATTCACAAGCTGTGCGGGCAGAACCTGAGATAGAGAGGCAACGAATTGAAACCGTTGCTTAGAAAATTTGTTTAGTTTTTGTTTTGTTGTAAATCTTTTAAGTTTTCTTTCATTAACTTGGCAAGAGAAACAAAATTCCACAAAATAAATAACTTTATTTAAATATAGTCACTTTTGTGACTAAAACTGTTTATTACAAGACTGAATTTGAAATTTTAAAATCCTAGTTTTTTGAGGGTCTCTTGCAGACTAGATTTCTTGATGGAGAGTTCCTTTTGGAGCAGCACGCCTAGGTGAATTGAAGCCTCTGCAACTTGCACAGCTGGCCTGGAAGCTGAAACCATGCTCTGCACAAGGAAGGTGGCCTTGGTCTTGGAACTCAGTCCAACACCCAGCTACATCTCCCTACATTCTACCAACTGCTTTTGAAGCTTCTCAATTTGCTTCTCCAATTTGTCTGCAACGGCTTTGGCTTCTTTGTTTCCTCCAACCATCTGGTCCAGTTCTGCCTTCTGGGGTGTGTAATTGACTAAGTTGGCTTCATGCGTAGCCTTGCAGAGCTCAGAAGTCTTGAAAGAGGGTTTGAGGTCCTCATAGCGGTTGTGGAGGTTGAGCACATCTCTGGCCAAACCAAGGCTTATCTCGAGTATAGGCTTAGGAGCCATGTTATGTCTGTACAGAAGGTCCAGATCCTTCATCAATTGATCAACAGCTCATCTATTTTCGTCCAGTTCCAAGCTCAGTAGATTGCCAGATCTTCACCCTCTCCATTGCTTCATCCACAGCTTTGAATTTGGCATTGCTAGGGGTAGAACTGAGTTTCTCCAGCCTGTCCAATTGGGCATCTAAGTCCATAGCTTCAAACTCAGCCAATTCTGGATCAGCAAAGGAAGCTCTGGTAGATGAACCAGGAAGGGAGTGGATAGGCATCTGCAAAATTAAATTATAAATTAGCAATAGGCAGGAATAGGAAGAAAAGGGTCATGACACAGTAATACTTCCAGCTGCAATAAGAGGCTTCAAAGGGCTGGTCATCACTACCAACGTTCCCGTAGTTCTGGGCACTTCCACTTGGAAAGATTGAGAGTTAGACAAACAAGGATGGAAAGAATTGCAGGAAAATAGATAGAAATAAATTATAACAGGGAATTACCACAAGATCAGAGGGCAGCTCCAGTGACCTCTACTTCAGATTCCAAGACTACAACCTCCACCCTAGACTCTGGGGTTGCAACAGGGAATTCTGCTTGTTCCAGGGTTCTAATCCAATTGCTCTGATTGTTCCCCAGACTGCGGTAGAATGTTCTGCATCTACATCCTCAAATAAGACCAGCTCTGAGCTAGTCAGTTCTATCCTTGGGATGGTTTGTTGTTTCTGCGCCAAGGCAATGCTTTCTGCTATTACCTCAGCATGAATCTCCTCATAACAAACTAACAGAAGTCAGAAGACGAAGAAAGGGAAAGCATAAACAAACATGATTATGCGGCTAGAAGGCAGTCTCACCTCTTCTTCAAATTCTTTCCCTTTTTCTTTTGAAGGGGCCTCTATTGCTTTTTCTTCTTGCTCATTCTCCGGCTCAACAGTTTCGACTTCCAGCTCATCATTAGACTTCAGGAGTCTCAGTTGGAGCGACTGTAGCTTCACCAGATTCAACTCCACTCCTCTTTATAAGTCTTTTCGACCTAGTAGGAGGAGGATGAGGACTTTCAGCTGCACCGAACAAGTAAAGGTTGGAAGAACAGACAGAATAGAGCGGGCTGAAGGAAAAAATTCTAAATATCAGAATCTTACCAGAGATTTCAGGTTGGGCAGCACTGCCCTGAGGCAGGAGTGATTTCTTTTCTTTTCCTTCTAGCAGAGGGAGTGGTCTCAACAGGTGGTTGTTCTGTCAAGTCTTCATCCTCTTCACCACCAGAAGGAGGCTCCAAATGGCCAGCAGCAACGGCAAAGCTGAACTGCATAAGAGATAAATAAAGTCCAAAGACAATCCGCAGAAGAATAATGGAAGGAACAGAATAAACGGAAAGCTTACCAAACATTCCACCAGCCTGGACCGTTTGTTCACCTATGATCTTCTTCATGGAAGGATATGATGCAGATAGACTAGATTCTTTTAGATACCATAACAAAGGCAGAATAGGAAAAATACAGATAGAATCAAGAATTTACCTTCTATGACTTGATCATTGATGTCCTGAATGGTCTACACCATAAAGCTTTTTGCCTCTGCCCCTGCATAGATGGTCCCGCAAGTCCAGCCATCAAAAAGTACTTTGAGTGCGGTGACCGAGGCAGGCAGTCCACGAAATATGGCCTTCCACCAGGCGTCAAAGTCGGCAGAATTGCTGGAATTTGGCTCCCAAGATGGATAAAGGGCATCTAGACTGTTGATTTTGTTTCCTGCACATCGAGCGTCCTTGTTGATCGGTGCATAATTACATATCAATTTGTACCCTTCTAACTTATGATTTGGTTATGTTTTTGAGTTAAACTTGTGCTTTTAATAAGTTTTGTGTTTGTTTCAGTGTAATAAGCTTGAGACTCACTAATTGCATTTTGGAGACAAGTTAGCTCAAAACGGTGTCTGTAGATCAGTCAACTTCACGAATTAGACTGTACTTACTCAAGAAGAACCAGATAATGAGCCATACATCATTGGAAAGATACGGAAGTCTATTTTCTGTAGAATTTTACGGTTCATGATTCCGAGTCTTCTAGAGAAAGTTATACATGTTTTGGCAACTTAAGGTCAAATTCGGCAGCATCTGCGTTACCTGGGCCAAATATCACATTTGAAGGCCTTCCCGATTTTTCCTTGAGTTGGGCTGCATATTCTTGGAAGGATAATTCAAAGAGCTTCAAGATTCATATTTTTCCAGATTTTTCAGAATGGAGCCACAAGCCCAAAACGAGCCCACAAGCTGGATGCAATGCATTGTCATGCATGACATATGCATGATGATGTGTTATTGATTGTGGGAAAATTTGGTGAAGCATATTCAATACCTATTGTTAAGTGGATTTTTGCAGCACCCAAAAGATGATGAAGTTGGGGTGCAACACTAAGCCTAAAGACAAGAGGAATTGTTTTCAAATGCAATTGTGTGTTAGGTTAAGTTGGTTAATTAAGTGTAGTGTGTTAGGTGAAGTTAGTGTGTTTAGATAATTCAATTGTATAATTCAGATTTTTCAACTTCCTTAGGCCTATAAATACTGAGGTTTCCTAAGCTTGTAATCACAACCCCAAGGGGGGGAGCTCTCAAACACTTCTCTAGAGCTCCCTTCCCTGCTCTCCCTCAAATTCTCTTAGTTTCCCTTTTGTAGTTCTCAATTGTTGTAACAAGATCCTAGTACTATAAATCTCAAGCATTTTTCTTTTCTCTTCTTCTAAATTCTCCAAACACTTCTCCCCTCTCTAAAGCTCTCAAACACTTACCTTCCTTTCTCTTCCAAATTCCCCCATGTTCTCAACATCTCTTTCTTTCTCTCCAAAAACTCTCCATGTTCTTGAAACAGCTCTCAAACACATTTTCTTCCAAAAGTCTCCAAATCTCTCAAACACTTCTCCATTCTCTAAAGTTCTCAAACACTTCCCAAACACCTTTCTCTTCTCCAAGTTCTCAAATACTTTCTTCTCCCTCCTCAAAGTTCTCAAACACTTCATTTCTTCCTCAAAGTTCTCTTAGTTTCCTTAATGTTTTCTTAGTTGTAATTTATTTTTCTTGTAATGTACATTCTTTCTTCTTGTTTTGTTTCTTTTGTTTTCATTTTTGTTTTGTGTAGGAAAATTGAATTGGATCATTCAATCACCAATCCCTGTGGAATCGACTTCGCACTTACATATGCTATACTACCGAACGGCTCGTGCACTTGCGAGTATCACAAGTTGAGGATGCAGCTGAATCCATTTTGGTGCAGCTGAATCTACACAACAAGTTTTGGCGCCGTTGCCGGGATCGGTAACATTGTTTGATTCTATTTGGTTTTCATACTTTTTATTTATTTTTTGTTTTTTGTATATAACTAGACAGTTTCATGTTTTAAAGTTAATGAGGTTAATTGACAAGTTGTGTTTGTAGTCCAACGGTGACAGGGACCGGCCCCGGAATTCCTCGGAACTCGAGACGAATCCTGTGGAAAATTTTCGACATCACCCGATGTCGGGCCCACTTACAAAAATCGAGCCTCTTTACCGAAAAGGAGAAGGCCACGAGACTTCTGCCGAAATTTCGGCAGAGTCTCCCCTGTAAATTGGACATTTCCCAAATTTCAACCTGCACAAAATTCACATTTTTATATCCCAACGGGCAGCACGCACAATATAATTTCATGCAATTCATATAATCGGCCTCCGGCCTTCTAATAATTCGGAACAGAAACAACTATATTCTCGAGTCAATTACTACATAAATCATGTACTTAAGTCTTCAAACAACTTTACAAACACCACAGAAATCATTAAACTGGATTCACATCCAACAATCACATACGCAGAATCGAACAAATCTGTTAAACACATTAATACTTCGCGGCTGCACCTGGTGAGACCCCAGGCTGCCTACGTACCCTTGGACAAGGGATCAAGCCACACGTAGTTCTCATCTCAACGGTCACAACTCCGGTAATAAACAATTATTTACAACGGAACCATCTATACATTTCAGATCTGACACAATTCCAAATCCAACAAAAACACAATGAACACATTCTCGAATTCTTCCTTTATAACGGTTCAATCCCGTAACCATACCCTATCCAAGGCGTATGTACATTAAACACATCATCAATTTCTTCCATTTATATCCATTCAATCCTACAACATTACCCTATCCAAGGCGTATGTTGCCGTACAACACTGCCCAAAACCAGGGCTTATACGTTCATACATGTACAGGCTCACAAATCTCAAACAGAATTAAAACCACATATACATATATGTAATATGTATAACAAGAAAAGAATAATTATATATTTATATACATACATAAGTACATCCACATACACCCACCTCTCACCATCATCATGTACCAGGGAAAACAATCCAACTGGGGATTGCTGACTAGCTCACACTTATCCGGCCCTCAAAAGTCCATGTGGCTAGGGACGAGCCGTCCAACTGGGGGACTGAAACTCAACCAGCCCGTACGGACGAAGAATCAAGACCCGTAGACTACCCAATCAAGGGTCTACAGCGACACCCCGTTAAGGTATGCCCCGGGTTCCGTCATATCCAGACCATATCCATAATTTCCATGTATCAGTATCCAAGGGGAGGTACATGTGATGTTGCACATCATGTCCTGGGGGAAACAATCCAACAGGGGATTGTTGACTAGCTCACACTTATCCGGCCCTCAAACGTCCATGTGGCTAGGGATGAGTCGTCCAACTGGGGGCTGACACTCTAACCCAGCACGTACGGACGAAGAATCAAGACCCGTACGCCTGGAACTGTCCTACGCGCGCAGACTACCCAATCAAGGGTCTACAGCGACACCCCGTTAAGGTATGCCCCGGGTTCCGTCATATCCATACCATATCCACAATTTTTCCGGCATCCCACAATTCCGGGATCCATGACCAAATAAGCCCACACGCCCGAAACCCGGCACGTGTGTGAATAGTATATCCAAAACATATCCATATATCCATTTCCATGTATCCCAGTGTCCATATCCACTGTTTCCAAATATCATCATCCAAGGGGGAGGTACGTATGATGGTGGAGTTCGTAATCCTTGTATAAATATTATATAAATAATATTCTCATCCTTAGTTCAATTTTTCCCAAAACAAAATACATATTCATAGTAGACAAATGACTCACAAACATAAAACTCATAACCGGGGAAGTACCTAAGATAGTGTTTTCTCAAATATTATATATATAAACTCCAAGACACTCAAATATATCAAATCCACAAATATATCACAAATACTTAACAAAATAATAATTTCGACTATTAAATATAAAGTGCATTTCAATAAACTATTTAATTCATATGCATAACATTTCCATCTCAAAACCATGCCATTTATTTGAAAGTAATGCCCATTCTCTTCCTAATAATCATAACCGAGTCCCAAGACTCACTTTCACGACTCTACAAATCAAGTATCCCATAATTATTCATTTCATAATTTCAATTATCAAATAATATCCAAGAATCCCATAAGATATTATAAACAAGCTCATACTCCCAATATAATCCAAATAACTCAAATAACAATTAAAACTCGTTTACAAGGTCATCCTAATACTTTTCGAAGTGTGAAACTACCTCGGAAGACTCACGGTCAACCAGAAGTCAAACTTTCCAAATTTGGTCAACCGGGCCCGTGGGCCCACGACCTCCATTTTACGATCCGAACATCCCTAAGGGTTCCACAAGGTTTAATAAACCTATCCTTCAAGTTTGGTCCGCATCGGACGGTCGGATCACTCACGATCGCACGATCGCACAATTATCGTAAAAATACAAACTTTAACTTATTGAATCGGAACATCTGGGGCTCCGATTCACGATCCGTGAAATCCTACACAATCCTAGGAATGCCTAGATTAACATATATTAAATTGGAAGCGATCCAACGGTTCTAACATATCGAACCCGGAATTCACACAATATGTAAAATCCGTTCGGGGTTCAAACGTTATCCGAATTGAGTTCCGTAAATTCCTACGCGCTCGTCACAACCAGGAGATCATTTTATGATAAAAATGTCTCTCTGCTACAGTGCCCACGCCACACGCGCCGACAGCACGTGGGTGTCCAAAGCGATAACCACTCACCGGAAAAACTTAACATCTTGACTCCAAACTCCTATTCTAGGTAATACACCTAATTTGGAGTCACTTTTGTTCTTGGGCTATGGCCAAAAAGTGGCCGGAAGTGGCCGGAAATTCACATTGAAATTCGGCTGAAACTAAACTTCGAAAATTAATCTGTAAACTCTCAAAATTCTGGGAAACCCATCCAACAGGCAGCTAGAGCACGAAAAATAGATGAATTTTCATACCTCACTCGTCCAAATCGGTGGAGAAACGAAGGAGAACGAAGGGTTTGAAAAATCGCCACAATTCCGACGACTCCGATGACTTTTCTGCATATTCCGGATGAGCGTCGTCCGTTCCAGAGGCTGTGTTGGCCGGAGAAGAGAGAGGAGGAGGTGGCGGTTCGAATGGGACCGGTCTCGTGGCCGGTGGTGCGGCATGGCGACGGTGGTGGCTTGCAAAGCCACCGGTCTTTCTATAAGAAAAAAAAAACAAAGGGAGGGGGGAGCTGCGCACGGGAGGGAGAGAAGGAAGGAGAAGAAGAAAAAAGAAGAAAATAGAATAAAACCGTCGGTACCTGTAGCACAATACTGTTGCTACAGTAACAATTTTAAAAATTCCATTTATGTCCCTTTTGTTTTCAGACTTTTTCTCCTTCATTACAAATCGAAATTGGGCATGCCGCATGTCTACGAACTCGTATCGACAAGCTCTACGCAACGGTACAACCAAAAGTTCCAAATTCCTTCCCGAACTTAAAATGACCTTTTTGCCCCTTTTTATATTAAATAATATTTTAAATTTTCAGAAAAAAAACTTAATTAATTCAAATCATTTTATTTTATTGTTTACTCCAATTTATTTTCTCTTAATTTAATTATTTTACTTCTTTTTAGGACCGGGATGTTACAAACGGCCAAGGACAATTGCCTGACAAGCAAGAGAACTGGGTTTGAGTCCCAGCTTACACAACACAAAAAAAAAAAAAAAGGTTCAAGTAGCATGTCGATTATTTCATGTTTATGGTTTCATTCACTTCTTCTTAATTAAATATCTTGTCCAAGTTTATATAAACACCATATGACTATTGGACTGATTAGTGAATGAATGGGTAGATATTGAAGACAAACACCATGTTTAAATTCTACTTTGTTCTTTATTGTTCTTCTTGTTCTTAATGGGTTCGGAATTTGTGTTTAGACTAAACACCATAGCTAAATGCTTTTTCTGAATACTTGATTAAAACCACACACCATATGGATAATCATATTTGAGAAAGAACGAACTCCATAAGCTAGTTTGATTTACTTTGTTGCTTGTTACTTTGAAGCATGGAAGTGTTGATTTTTCCTTTTCATTTTTTAGTTTTTTTAAATTTATTTCCTAATCCGTTTCAAGTTTTTGTGTGTGCTTGTTCTAGCAATTTAAATAGCTCAATAAAAATGGAGAGAGATGGCAACCTCAATCATAAGTAGGGGTGGCATTTTATACCGAAAAACCGAAAAACCGCAAAAACCGACCGATACTTTACCGCAATGAAACCGCAATCGCGGTAAACCGAACCGCATTTGCGGTATTTAAAACCGAACCGCATTTGCGGTTGCGGTTGCGGTATTTGATTTTCAAAACTTGCGGTTACCGCAAACCGCAATATATTTTAAATAATATTATCTATAATATATTATATTGAATATAGTATACTTATATTATATGTAAAATATATTTCATACAACAAATTTCATACAATATTTATTTTCTTTTGGGTTGTAACTTTAATTCATTTTCCATTGTATTTTCCTTTTCATTTGTAACTTTAAAGAATTTGGAATTTGAATGCTTGAGAAGTGTAACTTTAATTGGAATGCTTGGAATTGAACTTTAATTTTTTTAGGTTGTGATACTTGAGAAGTTGGATTTTTATGACACAAAAAGAACTTGCGGTTTTAAACCGCTAATTCGCGGTTGCGGTAAACCGCAAAACGCGGTTCGGTTTGCGGTTTCAAAAATCACCATACCGCAAATAGTCGGTCGGTTTGAAATTTGGGCAAAAAGTCGCGGTTCCCGAACCACAACCACCTCTAATCATAAGAATGGGAAGTGTGGAGCAGTGGGAGAAGTCGCGACCTCCAAGTGCATCCATGCTCGACCTAATCACTTCAAGGGGGAGCATTTCAATCATTTCTCTTTACTTGTTATTATTTTAAATTTCTGTTTCTTTTTTATAAAAAATTTAAAAAAATTGAAAAGAAAAAAAAATTTAAAAAGATTTTTTACATGAGCTGACTCGTGGTAACTCCAGATGAGTGTCTCCGTCAATACAGTGTCTCAGGAGTTCTTTAGACGACACCTTCGGTGTCTAAGAAGTTTGGGTTTTAAGCGGGACCATTGTGAACCTTCCAACCTTCCCGGATCCCCTGGCCTGTGTTTTCTGAGGCCCTTAACTGGTCATCCTTGAGTTACTTGTATATTTGTGTGGTTTAAGAAATTGTTTTTAAAAAAAAATCAATTTGCAATTTGGAACTGCTTTGTTTTCTTTTATGTTAAGTTAGTTTTTTTTTCTTTTCTATTTTTTGTTTGTTTTGTAATTTTTATTTTTTATTTATTTATTTTTATTTTTATTTTGTATTTTGTTATTTTTATTTGCTTTAATACCTTCATTTGTTATTATGACATTGCTTGTGGCTAATTTTTAAAACATTGAGGACAATGTTCATTTCTAGGTTTGGGGGTATTGGAGTTTAGCAAGTAATTTTGGTTTGTCTTTAAAAAAAAAATTAAAAAATTAAAAAAAAATTAAAAAAACAATTTATTGCTTGTTTTTCTTTTATTTTGAGTCTTGTTTTGTTTTGTTTTGTTTTTGAGTCACTTTCCGAACACATATGATGAGATTATGATAAATGTTGCATGACTTAAATGAAAATTGAATTTTTTTTTTTTGGTAACTTTTTATTGTTAAAAAAAAACTTAAAAATTAAAATTAAAATAATTATAAAATAAAATTTGGCGTTGTTCTAGCATGATATGCTTGAAACCTTCTTTACACTTGCCATTTGTTTCATAATTTTCCAATTAAAGGATTTGCATGATCTAAAGAATTGTATGAAGCATAAATTAGACTTATATAACCAACCATATAAAGTGAGCTTTTGAGCCTTGTACTTCAATTCATGAGTGTTATATATACATACTCTTAATTTCTGGTCATCTAAGTTGTTGTTTGATCTCATTATTCATTGATTTGGTTGAACACTTAAAAGTCATTCATTCATATGCAATTTGATTCCATGAAATTTAAGAAATGATATTAAGGCCCTCTTTGGATCGTTTGTGCCTTTCAAGCTAACCTTATGCATGCTTAAGCATGATTTTCCATTGTTAACCATTTTGAGCCTACATGTAAACCTTTTCTTTCATTTACCAATTATATTTCCTCACCGTAGCCTGAAAAACAAATATTTACCTTTCTAAGGAACTCATGAGTTTTAATTGGGATGTGTTTTTCATACTAGGGTTGGGAAGAGGTGTTACATTTCAAAAAAATATATATTCACACAATTGGTGAAAGAAAAGAGTAAAGTTGTGATTAAGTGGTGGTTGATTAAATTTCCATTTTTGGGCCTTCAAAATAAATTGGTGATTGTTCAATAAAGAAGTATAAATCATTGTAAATGAAGGTATAAGGAGTTTTGATCATGTAAAAAAAAATTCTCATTGTGATGATTCGAAGTCTTGTAAACAATTGTTTTATGCTCTTATATTTTGAGTTCCTTTGACTTTGTTTTATCCATACCCTTCATTTCTTACTCACCTTATACCCTTGGCCCCATTACAACCTATGTTGAAGTCCTAAATTGATCTTAAATGTCATGTGGTTGAATTGCATTCATTCTTCTACTTTTAAGTGTTTGGCATCCTTCTTGAGATCATATTAATGCAAGTTCTTCATCTTTCTATTTTGAGTTAAGTCCTTATGGTTTAACTCTAATCTCGTGTTTATAACTGAGTGTTGCATTATAGCCCTCTTCTGAGTGATTCATTTGTGAGAGGACAACTTTGGTGAGATTTGAAGTTGAACTTGTGCTTTGTATGATTTTCGAAATTGTGTGAAAACTAAGATTGGGAAATTTGTTGCATTTGGCTATCACACTACCACACTTTGAGCATGTTGTATTTTGAACTTTGCCGCTTTGTAAATAATGTCTAAAATAGAGCTTTTATTGTTAAAAACGTTTAAGTCATGTGCATGAGTCATTTCTCTTCGAAAATGTTCGGAAAGATTATTTTGAGTTCTTTTTATTTTTGTGGTTGTTTTTTTATTTTTTTATTTTGCTTTTATTTTTGTTTTTGTTATTTTGCTTAAGGACTAACAAATCTAATAAGTTTTCTAACTACTTTGTTTTGTAGAGTTAGAAAAACGTTTGTGGGTATCGTATTGTTAAACTCTCAGGAGACACAACTCCTCCTACTAGGGATGCCTAGAGGTTTAAAGGCTTGTTGCATACGCTAAATGCAATCGAGTTACCTACGAAAGTGGTCTAGTTAAATTCTTGGTTGTTTTTATCTTTGTTTTCTTTTTGTTTTGCTCGAGGACTAGCAAAATCTAGGTTTAGGGGTATTTCATCGGTGCATAATTACATATCAATTTGTACCCTGCTAACTTATGATTTGGTTATGTTTTTGAGTTAAACTTGTGCTTTTAATAAGTTTTGTGTTTGTTTCAGTGTAATAAGCTTGAGACTCACTAATTGCATTTTGGAGACAAGTTAGCTCAAAACGGTGTCTGTAGATCAGTCCACTTCACGAATTAGACTGTACTTACTCAAGAAGAACCAGATAATGAGCCATACATCATTGGAAAGATACGGAAGTCTATTTTCTGTAGAATTTTACGATTCATGATTCCGAGTCTTCTAGAGAAAGTTATACATGTTTTGGCAACTTAAGGTCAAATTCGGCAGCATCTGCGTTATTGGGCCAAATATCACATTTCAAGGCTTTCCCGATTTTTCCTTGAGTTGGACTGCATATGCTTGGAAAGATAATTCAAAGAGCTTCAAGATTCATATTTTTCCAAATTTTTTAGAATGGATCCACAAGCCCAAAACGAGCCCACAAGCTGGCTGCAATGCATTGTCATGCATGACATATGCATGATGATGTGTTATTGATTGTGGGAAACTTTGGTGAAGCATATTCAATACCTATTGTTAAGTGGATTCAATCCCAAAAGATGATGAAGTGGGGGTGCAACACTAAGCCTAGAGACAAGAGGAATTGTTTTCAAATGCAATTGTGTGTTAGGTTAAGTTGGTTAATTAAGTGTAATGTGTTAGGTGAAGTTAGTGTGTTTAGATAATTCAATTGTATAATTCAGATTTTCAACTTCCTTAGGCCTATAAATAGTGAGGTTTCCTAAGCTTGTAATCACAACCCCAAAGGGGGGAGCTCTCAAACACTTCTCTAGAGCTCCCTTCCCTTCTTTCCCTCAAATTCTCTTAGTTTCCCTTTTGTAGTTCTCAATTGTTGTAACAAGATCCTAGTACTATAAATCTCAAGCATTTTTATTTTCTCTTCTTCTAAATTCTCCAAACACTTCTCCCCTCTTTAAAGCTCTCAAACACTTACCTTCCTTTCTCTTCCAAATTCCCCATCTCTTTCTTTCTCTCCAAAAACTCTCCATGTTCTTGAAACAGCTCTCAAACACATTTTCTTCCAAAAGTTTCCAAATCTCTCAAACACTTCTCCATTCTCTAAAGTTCTCAAACACTTCCCAAACACCTTTCTCTTCTCCAAGTTCTCAAATACTTTCTTCTCCCTCCTCAAAGTTCTCAAACACTTCCTTTCTTCCTCAAAGTTCTCTTAGTTTCCTTAATGTTTTCTTGTAATGTACATTCTTTCTTCTTGTTTTGTTTCTTTTGTTTTCATTTTTGTTTTGTGTAGGAAAATTGAATTGGATCATTCAATCACCAATCCCTGTGGAATCGACCTCGCACTTACATATGCTATACTACCGTACGGCTCGTGCACTTGCGAGTATCACAAGTTGAGGATGCAGCTGAATCCATTTTGGTGCAGCTGAATCTACACAACACTTGTGCACTTCAAGATTATCTGAGTCTCTCCAGGAAGTGGCTCGATTGCAGCTTCTGTAGGATTTAAAAGGAATAACTTGGGGGCAGCCAAGCTATCTTGCATAAAAGTTGGGATGATAGACTTCTGGCCCCAAGTGATAATTCGGAGGCTTTCCACCCCCATGGGGCAGATCTCTTACCAGGGTTACACTCACGAATTTCTTCCTGAAATCCATTTTGGCAGCCTCTTCTTTTGGCTCCTTCTCAAAGAGCCGGTATCCAGGCTGGAACCAAGGATAGGTTCTTCTAATCACTATCTGCATAAGCTGCAGATCTTTTAGTGCAGTGCCTGAAGAACATCAGGTATTCTTCAATAGAGCGCTTAGGCACTTCCTCTGACATCAAGGGAAGAGAAAGAACTTGGTTTTCAGGCATAACCAAATCTGGAAACCGAAACTAAGGAAAATACACCTACAACCAGATCTGAATCATCCAGAATGTGCCAGGAGTAGACAGGGTCCAGGGGATTCTCCAAGGTGGCAATATGCAAATTCTTGAAAAGATGGGCCAGAACTGTAGGCCCAAGACCGACATCAGTGTGATTGTGCATGGCTTCTGCCAAGTGCCTGTATTCCAGGCAGAACAGCGGAAGAACGGTTTGGAAGCACAAACCTGTTAACCAAGTGCAGAAGGAATAGCATGTGTTGCTGATCCTTTTCTTTCTCTATCCTGAATTTCCTCAAATAGTTGGAGAAGGAATAGTTCTGGTTGATGGTGGCAGGAGAGATAGTAAAGGGCTTGGCCAATTTCTCTTGATTCTTCATTCGATGATAATCACTGACAGCATCACAGGTCTTCCATGAGGCTTGAACCCAAAAATCTGAGCCATATCCAGCAGAGTTTGCGCCATTGGGCCTACACGAAAGTCAAAGGTGTTGCTGGCAGAATTCCAGGAAAACACAGAGCGGCAACAAGGGTTCTCATCTCAGTTGATGGACTATTTGGACAGCAAGATTGCGTCATAAATGCATGCCCTCCTCCAATGAGTTCCATACTTAGGAAGAAGCCTGTCAATCCAGTCTACCCACTTCAAGGACTATTCCTCACCTAACTGGATGGGAACGAACGGCTCAAGTTCTTGCTAACCCAAGAATAAGAAGCCAGGGCAGAAGTGCCTTTGAAACACAAAGGAGCTACTGCATCCTTTTTCATCAACTCTGCCACCTCAATCGGGATAGAACGTTCTCATCCAGCTTTTTCTGGATAAAAGGATGGAGCCTGCTTTGAGCCTCCATGGCGTGGTTATCAACCTCAGTCCCAAGTGATATAATCAAGAGGAACTGAAGAAGAGGAACCCTGGGCATGAGTTTTTGGAGAAGACATTTTTCTGGGGTTTCAAACTGAAAGCAAAGGAAGGATTGAGGATTGATCATAGAAAAGGGAAAGGTTTTTGGAAAATCTAAAGGATCAGGTCTAAGGAAACTGGGGAAGTGTTATCACGTTTGTCACTGTGTCAAAATGTTATTAACCAAGGATAGCGAAATAGTGTTTTCCCTGTTTCAAGGCTAGAAGTGGTTGTGGCCACCAATTTTCATAAACTCCTTTACGCTTTATATAAAACTTGACAATTTGTGTGCAATTTATAAATAAAAAATGTCAGCAGTTGCCACCCTTTCAATATATAGGCTCTAGCTCTGCCATTGCTTCTTCAGTACTCACATTTTCAAGTAATCCTTTCGCTACCCCGTCAATTTTCTTATACCAGAGATTGTGGTTTATAATTGAAAATAAATTAAATTAGGACACTAATTAAATGGCATAGGGTCTTTGAATCGCATATATAATATCATGAAAGTACAGAAGATACAAGTAAAAATTCGAATCTCGAGTAACATGTGCTAGGGTTACATTATATATATCCGATACTTGATGAGAATGTCTCACTGAGAAATATCATGAATTCAGAATCGGAACAAGACAATGTATAGGAGCAACAAAGCTCTTACTCACGGCAATAAGAGGACTCTAATGAATATGCATATATGTGTAGGCTGTAGCTTCAGTTATGCTTGACCCGCAGGTGATCTAAGCAAGGTTTCGTGAGGGCAGCAGGGCTTGCTTGAAGCTCCATGAATTTCTCATTTGTCATCCCAAAGTATTTTGGGGCTTGGCCTTCTCTCTCTAACAACTCTGGGATTGGTAAAGCTGGTGTGTCCAGTGAGGGTCCATGGGGCACAGCTATTGATATCCTTGTAGCTTTGTTGTTCACAACAGCCCTATGCCATATGCTCTTGTACTTGTCGTTTGTCAAAATCTGCCACACAAAAATTAACCATACACATAAATAATCGGTACTTAATTTATGAAAATAAGTAGAGAATTATTAGATTGTAATTCTTAGATAAGATGGGTTTTAGATTTAAAACAGTTGGGTGTTATTTTGGTACCTGCATTTGGTCACCAATGTTAACAATAAAAGCTCCCGGAGCAGCATTCACCAACACCCATTGGTCTTTGTGCTTGACTTCAAGGCCACCCATCTCATTCTGAATGAGGAGGGTCACCAGTCCATGATCAGTATGAGGTGGTAGACCGATTGCTTTATCGGGCTGTGGGCACGCCGGGTAGTAATTCGCGGCCAGAATTTGTAAGCCACGGTCCCAGTTCATGGCCTTTGCTATGTAGTCAGCCTCCAACCCTAAGCTCTCTGATATTCCCTTCAATATTTCTGCGGCTACTTCTCGGGTTCGTTTGCTGAACTCCAGTGAAACCTCGCTGTATCCAGCAGGTTTGTAGAGTGAGTTGAACTCAGGGTGGGCTATGACCTTGAGGAAATCCCTCCAGAGATGAACTTTTTCAATGTCGACGTTGAAGCTGGTGCCGCACTTGATTGGATCCAACAGGTTCCTTGTTTGGAACTCCTCCTTCTCCTCCTGCGGCAGATCAAAGAATCTATGACACGCGTCGATCATTGATTGCATCAGGCTCTCTGGTACACCGTGGTTGGTCACCTAATAATTCACATATATATAATTTATGCTTAATTAGCTTTCATCATGAGAGTTGTAGATACGCATATATGATGTAAACATAAGTATTTGTCTAACAACATAACTCCCATTACTATAAATATACGCATGTACAACAAAGTAAGGTACATACCTGGAAGAAGCCCCATTCCTCGCAAGCTCTGCGCAGCTCCTGGATCACTTTTGCTCTTTGATCCGGAGATCCCGACGTGAGAAGTGCAAAATCAATGATGGGGATTGAATGCTCTGGGTCGTTTGCATCGCCTTGTTCATTAGGATTTTTGGTATAGGTGTACTCAGAAGGTACAAAAGTGAGGGAAGCTGAGTCTGCTAGTGTTTTGATGCTTGCTACTTTGGGTACTTCATGGCCATTAGATGCCTCCATTGAAGTAACTGTAGGTGCCATTGAGAGAGAGAGAGAGAGAGAGAGGTGGGAATGAGCCTTTGACAGTGATATTTCTGTATATCTTTGAGTGAGAGAGAGAAGGTGTTG